>OZ010792.1:309196403-309613121 GCA_963932465.1 Maratus speciosus
TATGTACATATATATATACAACACTGGCACCCGGCTAACCGAAAAGTACCAAATTTTTTAAATGTTCCATTCAGCTTATTTTTTGTATAAATTTCATATAATTCATAAGGAAGAATCCTGATAAGGTTTACAAAGAAACTGTGTATGCATTTTACAATTAGACTTCATTAAGGCAATTCAATTTAATTTAAAGTAAATGTTTATGACAATCCGCGACTGAAGAATTTCTCTATTTTTTTCCAACAATCAACTGGCAAATTTCGTGAATTTTTCTGACGACTGAATGACAATTTTCACAGTTTTCTTTCACGCAACTGATTGACAAATTTTGCAATATTGTATTTCTACCCACTGGTGAAATTTGTAGTTTTACTCTTCATACTGATTTGTGAAACGTGTGTGATTATTTTGATACGGTCGATGGATAAATTTCGACTTTCAGAGAATTTCATTACTTTCTCCTGTGAACTTTTGGTGAATTTATTGATTTTTCCCCACGACTTACTGGCAAGACTTGCAAGGGGTTTTTTTCATGCGATCAGTGGGTTAATTAAGCAATTTTTTCTCCATGACGGGAAGTACTATATGATTTTTATACCATAACCGACCGGTAATTTTCTAGTTTTTTTCTTACACGACCAATTGAAAAATTTGCAATGCTTCCCCGCTACCTAATGGTGAAATTTACATTTAAAAAAAATAGCAAAATTTGATCACAGGAGGAAAAAAATCACGAAATTCGCCAGTCGATTGGGAGGAAAATCTCCAAAGTTTAATCAATCATGGGAAAGTATCGCAAAATTCTGTTGAAAAAAGTTACTCTAAAGAAGCCAATTCAAAATATTTTATTTTTAACAAGGTACAAGCGTGCCGTTTTTTAAACATTTACGCCAGGTGGCCCTTTTTATCTAGAATCAACACTAGGATAGTGTTGATTCTAGAAAAAAGGGCTGCTGGGTGCGAATTTTTAAAAAAGGGTACTCATAGAACAGAGGTGTAAAAATCTAGGCGTCAGCAGGCAGTCTCACACCACTAAATTTTATTAGTTCTCTTCACTTAAATTTTATTAGCATTCTTACAAAAAAATTAGGTGAAATATTAGACCTAAAATAACAAATAAAATTTAGTAGTGAGAGACTGCCCGTTGGCGCCTAATTTTTTTTCCTGTATTTATGTACCTTGTTCACAAAAAATAATTTGAATTGGTTTTCTTAAACTCCTCTTTTATCAATAGAATTTTGCAATGTTTTCCTGTGACAGATTGAATTTTGCGATTTTCCCCATTTAATGTTATTATGCATCCTTTTTAAAAATATTAATATTCAATAACTGGCCGCCCTTGGCGACTAGTTTGGTCTCCCGTAAATGTATGCTAAGCATTGCATCATGTTACTTTTATCCATAATTTAATTTACTTGTTTAATTCGTCGCCAAATCGGAAGATTCTCATAGAGAAATCAAGAACTTGGTATTTTTATGTTAGCTCTGCGCATGTGATAAATCGCCAAACATTGTTCTCGTTGTATTTTTTCGTATTTCATTAATTTCACTTAAAATATAATCTTTTTACTCATTTTATTTAAAATACATAACTTTAATTTAAAACTAAACCATTTAAAATTCAAGACTTTTACTTCTGTCTTTTTTTTTAAGAAAAAGGAATGCATGAAAAAAAAAATAATAAATAATACCCATAAACCATGAGCATTTATTTTCAACATCAAAGTATTGTTTTAATTTACATCGCCAAAAATAAAAAATGCGAACTGGCAAGTTAAAAAATGCTGTTGGCGAGATTTGCGCCCGACTATCACAAAAATACCAAAAATTGTTTGTGATTATGGCAACTTTTATGTAGTTTTATTTTAAAAAATAATTTTGATTAAAAATAGCCGCATTGCATATGAAAAGCGAAGCCGTAAGCCCGTAATTGTTTATGACAGCCACAGGCTTTCTCTATTTTAAATGGCGATGGAACAATATTTGGCGATTTAGCACATGCGCGCGGCTAACATTAAAGTATCAAATGGCCGCCTGGCATATAAAGAGTGAAGCAGTCAACCCGGAACTGTTGATGACAGTCACATGACTTACGCTATTATTATAGAGATTATTTTTCAAAGGTAATATTCAATTGTCAGTTAATGTGACTTATTTAGCAGTTTTTCAGCTGCAATCGGTCGACAAATTTCACATTTTTCCTGCCACCGACTGAAGAATCGTGTGATTTTTGTCTTACAATTGATTGATGAATTTCGCGATTTATTTCTGCAACAGATTGACAAATTTCACAATATTTTAAAGCAGCCGACTGAAAAATAGTTCTGTTTTTTTTTTTTTTTTTTTTTTTTTTTTTTTTAATAATGGACTGGGAATTTCATAAATTTTTTTGTTGAGTGGGTAATGATTTTTGCAATTTTTTTCACGCTACCAATTCACGAGTTTTGCAATATTTTATTTCTACTGATTGGGGAAATGCGCGGGAGTTTCCTTGCGATCGATTTGCAAAACTCGTGGGATTTTTTTCATATTGTCGATGGATGAATTTTGCAGATTTTCACCGCGGCCGATCGAAGAATTTCATTATTTATCTTCCTTTTTGAACTTTTTTAAAATTTTTATATTTTCATCCTTTTAGATTGGATTTTTTTACAGAGCTCTCCGATAAATGTCATTTATAATATATAAAAATTTCATAGAGGAGAGATGCTGTATTCCGGGTGGTGCAACACCCACTTTTCTAAATTTTGCTGACACCCCTCATGTCACTATTGTTAGAAAGACCCCGTTACCACTTATTTTATGTTATGCAAATCCGGCTTTCCTCAACCACTTTGCCCCCCCCCCCTCAAGGGGGTACTTTTCTAAATTTTGCCATCATGCCTCATGTGACATATTGTTGAAAGGCCTGTGAGCACTTATTCATGTTATGCACATCCGGTTTCTCTCTCCCCACTTTGCACCCCTCCCTGAGGGGCCACTTTTGTAAATTTTGCCGACACCCCTCGTGTGACTCATGACTGGAAAGGCCTGTGACCACTTATTCAAGTTATGCACACCCGGCTTTCCTCCCCCACTTTGCCCCCAAAGGGGGGCACTTTTCTAAATTTTGCAGCCACCCCTCATGTGAAATATTGTTTGAAAGGCCTAATACCACTTATTTATGTTATGCATATCCGCCTTTCCTACCCCCCCTTCCCCCCCAAGGAGTGCACTTTTCTAAATTTTGCAGTCAACCATCATGTGACATATTGTTGGAAAGGCCTGTGAGCACTTATTCATGTTATGCACATCCGGTTTTCCTCCCCCGACAAGGGGGGCAGTCTTTTAAATTTTGTCGTCATACATCATGTTACATATTATTGGAAAGGCCTGTGGGCACCTATTCATGTTATGCACATCCAGTTTCTCTTCCCCCACTTTGCCCCTCCTAAGGGTGCACTTTTCTAAATTTTACAGTCACCCCTCATGTGACATATTGTTGGAAAGGCCTAATACCACTTATTCATGTTATGCACATCCGGCTTTCCTCCGCCCCAACATTCCCTCCAAGGGGGCACTTTTTAAATTTTGCCGTCATGCCTCATGTGACATATTGTTGGAAAGGCCTGTGGGCACCTATTCATGTTATGCACATCCGGTTTCTCTTCCCCCACTTTGCCCCCAAGGGGAAACATATTTAAATTTTGCTGTTATGCCTTATGTGACATATTGTTGGAAAGGCCTGTGGGCACCTATTCATGTTATGCACATCGGTTTTCTCTTCCCCCACTTTGCCCCCCGGAAGGGGGGGCACTTTTCTAAATTTTGCTGTCATGCCTCATGTGACCTATTGTTGGAAAGGCCTGTGACCACTTATTCATGCAATGCACATCTGGCTTTCCACCTCCCACTTTGCCCCCCTAAGGGGGGCACTTTTCTAAATTTTGCAGTCACCCCTCATGTGACATATTGTTGGAAAAGCCTAATACCACTTATTCATGTTATGCACATACGGCTTTCCTCCCCCCACTTTCTCCCCATTGGGGTACTTTTCTAAATTTTGCTATCATGCCTCATGTGACATATTATTGGAAAGGCCTGTGAGCACTTATTCATGTTTTGCACATCCGATGTCTCTCTCCCCACTTTACCAAAACCTTCATACCAAAATCAGGCAGCACGGTGATAATACCAGAGTTTTTTATGCACAGAGAAGATGCAGGTTTTATACCTAAGAGAAAATTGCAGGTATTTTGGACAAAATGTGACCACATACTACAACAAAATCATAGTTTGAAGATTGAAGTGCTATGATTATTTTAAATGCTTCACTAATCTGACATCTTTCAATATTATTATCTCGAGTAAAGTCATTCGTACAATTTCTTAAATTCTTTCTTTTTTCAAAATGTAGCCATAATAATTGAATAAATCAGCCATGAGCAAATATTTTTCTGTGACGATTTTAGTAGTTGCATGCATGATATAATTTTATGCACAGAATGGAAATAAATTGAGATGTGAAAAAAATATTTAATTAGATTTTAGTGCTGATTTTTACATACAGAAAAATTAAAATTAATTTTTTATCTATGTGCATATTTTGTAATAAATTTTTAAAAGGCTACAGTGAAACTGCAAAAAATATGCAGTTGGAAAACTGTGGCGATTTGGCACAAATCCTTGCAGTTCTTTTGAAGTCAACATAACTATAAATTTACTGCGGTGAGTGTGTAGTTATCAACTACACACTTACTGCGGTTAATTTATAGATATGTCGACTTCAAAAACAGTGCAGGGATTTGTGCCAAATCACCCCAGTCTTCCAACTGCATTTTTTTTTAAGTTTCACTGCAGTTCATTTTTATCTGGGTTTTCGCGCATTTTCAGCCCTTTTATATTTTGATTTTTTTTTTTTTAGAAAATATTCTTAGAGATCAGTTTTATCTAATAAGTAACTACCATGCCAAATTACATGTATGTATGGGCTTAAGTAACCGAAAAATCGCAATTTAGAGCGTTTTTTGCTCCTTCTACCCCTTAGTGGTAGTGGCACCGACATAAAATAGTGGTTATCTTGGAGCAAGGGCTGTCACCATAATTTTCACACCATTATTTTTTAAACGGGTTCGGTACTTCCTGAGATTGCATAGAAATAGGCATTTAGAACGCTTTTTAGAACTTTTTTCGCGCATTTTCACCCCTTTTTAATTTCGAATTTTTCAAGACATGTCATTAGAGATCATTTATATCTTACAAGTAACTACCATTCTAAATTTTATATTTCTAGGCCCTTCAGTAACACAAAAAGAGCATTTTTAGAAAGTTTTTGCTCCTGTACCCCCTTTATGGTAGGGGCATCCACTAAAGATATAGTCTATGTTCGAACGTGAACTAACACCGTTATTTTGATACCATTACTTTTGAAATCGGTTCAGTAGTTCCAGAGATTACCTCCTATAAACAAACAAAGAAACAATTTTTACTTATTTTTAATATTAGTATAGATAGATTGATATAATTCGCTGAATTTCACTGCAAGATGATTACGATAGAAAAAGGCATTCGTATAATTTTTCGCTCATTTACAGAAACACACAAAAGAAATTGGTTGCAGTACTGTCTTTGAATAACGGTTGTTGTAAGAGCGTTTTAAAATTCGGTATGCGCTTTTAGATGTAACTATTTTTTTGCATATTACTGGTTTTATATAAATTCCATACCTCATATACAGGCCTGCACGAAAGAATTGACGCGCCATTCACCTTATTAGCGGAAATTGCGAGAATTTTCAACTGAGATATATCTATTTCTTAACTGAACTAAATTTTGGCATGCATGTAGTTAATAGATACATATCTATACATCATATACAAGGCTGTTCAGAGAATTCAATAATTTTCCGATTGTAGATGGGAACAGCTGAAAGTATGTTTTCATATGCATTATGCGTTTCCATATGGTTGAATTAGACAATATTTTAACTTATTAAACGGTACAGTTTTGTTGCATTATTCTGAATGTGTTGGAAAGTGTTTCATAGTCTTTGCTTGACGCATGATTTTTTCTTTCTTGTTTAAAAGTGGAAAAGCTTTATTAAAATTTATCACATTTTCATTACAACTTCTTGTTTATAATATTCCTTTTCCTTTTACCTTTAAAACATGGTCCATAATTTTAATTAATTTGCTTTTTAATCATGTATTTTTCCACTTAAAACTAAAAAAAATATTATTTAAAAGATTGTCATTACTACCACATGAAGTGTTTTTCTTTATCTAAGATAGATTGCTAATTAAGTCTTTTTATTTATAACGTCATTAACTTGAGCTAAGTTTGAAAAATTACGCAATTAGTTAAAAAATATAAGGTATATGAGTTACAAGATTTACTAAGCGTACTCTAAGTTTTATAATTAATTTACCAGGGAATTATTTAAAGGTATAAGTACGTATTCGTTTACAATGTCTAAAAAAATTGCTAAACTGTAAAAATCGACTTACAGTAATTAAGTACAAAAATTCTATAAAAATATTTTTCCAAAATTATCATTTTGTTATGTATAATCGAAAGAAATTATATAGTTTATCATGACTTCATTTTCTAAATTTGGTCTTAAACATTTTATGGTGATTTTTGTGAGAAGTAAGACCTATATTGTTAAATTTTATTACAGCCAATTCCTGGGCATTTAGTATTAAGTATGCCTCTTAGACCTCATTTCATAATGTACTTTGTTTATGAAACTATTAGGTATAGTCTATTCCCAAGGAATGCCAAGGTATTTTCTAACTTTTATTTTTATTTTTATTTTTTTTTGTTTTTTTAAATGATGTTATTTGAGTAGGTGAAGGGGAATGGTATGATATTATAAATATGAGTTTTACAGGGATGAGAGCGCTCCGACCCAAATGGTTGATTTTCACCACTAAATTTTAATAGTATTTTTTGCTTTATTAAATCTCAGAAATTCTGTCATTGAATAAGGTAAGAAATACTATTAAAATTTGGTGGTAGCAAGCAGTCATTTGGGTCGGAACACTCTCATCCCTGGTTTTATTTTCCGAAACATGTCTAAAGGTCAACAGAAAAGTTACACCTATGTATTAATTATGGAAAAGTTTCCAGCGTCTCTTATAGATTCTCAAAATTTATAGTATGTTTCTTCACGTCTAGCAGCCATCGAAAGTCATAGGCTGAAATACTTTCATCTTTATTGGCTGTCACGTTAGCATGATTGGCTGATTTACACCAGTTGTTGAACTGCCACGCTATCAAGGTAGGCTAAAAAGCTACCGGGATCAGTGAAGTGTTGCCAGAAGGCCACCCTTTTTTTATTTCTGATTTCTTCATTGCATCACTTTTTTGAAATGGTAAAATTCCCCTTGTTTTCGTCTTAATGAATATGTCATTCAGTAAGACTGATTTTATCATTTCAAAAAAGTAGTGACAATGAAGAAGTCTGAATTTTAAAAAAAAGTAGACCACTGGCAACACTAGATCAGTGGAGTATCGCGCCTGCCCCTTTCAGTGGTTGTGTTGACGTCTGCAGTGACCTTTATATGTATAACTCTTCGACAATAACAAATTTTTCAATTGCTCGTCAAAGAAGTCTTAATCGAATTTTGTTATATTTTTCTAAAAAGTATTCTTAGATTATCAAGAAGGTCTATATCTATAGGTATTTTAACAATTAAACAATTTATATAAGATAAAAAAAATCCAAGCTATATCTAATGCACCAATTCTAAACCTCACAGCATAAAGTTGTTTCCACCAAAGTTCCTTGTATTTTATTTTTCCTCTCTTACGTAATAGTCTCCTTGTTTTATTTTATTTTATTTCATTTTACTTATTGAGGAGCAACATATATTTATACAAACTTTGGAAATCTTAATATGGATCTCTGCAAATATTCCTTTCATTGCGTTTATCATGACAGGTTTTTTTTTTTTAATGCAAATTTTTATTCTTGTAATTTCGTAAACGTGCTAAAACGTCTTGAGAGACTGGGTCAGAATTAAGAAATACAATTTTACGATTGAATTTAAGATTGAATCTTTGAAAAAACTAATGTAAACTATTCTTTTTCTTATAAAAATTGAAATGTTATAATTTTTAGATTTTTTTTCTTTCTACGTCCAAATAATTTCCTCCCCAGCGATATCTATAAATGGCACAACCTTTTGGGCAATTTTGGCAATTTTTTTTTGAAATCTTAAAATGTTATTGGAAACATTACTGAAAAAGTTTGTAGCTTATGTAATATAATATAAACGAGGAAGTTAAATTGATACTGAAAATAATTGCTTCATTAACCAATGTAAGCTTTCCTTTCGTACTATGGAAAAATTAAAGGCTAAATTCGCTGCTATTAACCCTTTACACTCGAGGGTTCCGGAGCGGAGCCATTTAAAATTTGTCTTCAAACTCGAGGGCTCCGCTACGGAGACAATGCAAATAATTTTGTGATACCTGTCTAGAAAAGTCAAGATTACATATTGGCAATTGCTTCGAGAGGTATCACACTTTGGACGATTGCAAAATGTAATAAGTGAATAGTTTTTGCTTTTTTGTTTTTTTTTTATATCATAACATTTCTATTCATAAAAAATTAAAAAAATAATAAGATATAACTAAAACCGCTTCGAGTTGCTGGTAATACGAATGAAAAAAGTCCTTCCGGCCAGTGCCGGGAGGAAGAGGTAGCTTTCATATTCCTTACTTTTAAAAAGCCAGTTTATATTATTCAAATGCACAAAGCCCAATTTAGTGGAAACCGATTATAGGAGATTCAGTACTAATTTATATTAATACTAAATCATTATGAATGAGAATTTAGCGAAATTAGTCAGCTTTATCCAAGCTGCTTTTATTTAAAATAACTTATATTTGGTTGCCAAATTCGGCGATACATTGAAGTACCTGCCATTTTAAGACAACAAGGTGGATGAGGCTAACCAGTGAACTTTGTCGAGACCTTAGTAATTCCTGTGCACATGCTCACCCACATTGGAATCGGTTGATATATACGAGTGCTGTCGCAGGCAAAAAATCAGATTTTTAAAAATGTCACCCGCATTAGAAATTCAAAATGCTATATCTGAGCCATTTTTTAAGATAAATTCAAAACAAAAAATGCGCCGGAATCCTTATATCAACACCAAATACTTAAAAAAGTAACCTTTTTCAATTTCTAATTTTTTTGCACCTGATTTTAATTTTTTTTTATTTACTGGCCGCCATTTTGAAACAAGATGGCTGATAAAGCTGACCAGCGAACATGGGCAAGACATTTCTATATACTATCCACATGCCTTTTTACATCGAAATAGGTTAATAAATACACGTGTTATCGCGTGACAAATATCAGATTGTTTCAAAATGCCAGCCATACTAGAAATTCAAAGTGCTATAATTCAACCATTTTTTAATATATAGACGAAACAAAAACTGCTGCGGAATCTTTGTATCAAGGTCACACCATAAAAAAGTTGTTTTTCATTTTCCCATTTTTTGATACTTCATTTTAAATTTTAAATTTTAAATTGTTTTTTAATAGCAGCCCTTTTCAAACGAGATGGCGAATGAAGCTGGCCAACGAACTCGATCTAGACATTGGTATGTACTATGTACACACCAAGTTACATCCCAATCTGTTCATAAATACACCTGTTATTGGGTGACAAAAATCAGGTCGTTTCAAAATGTCAGCCACAACAGAAATTCAAAATGCTATAACTCAGCCATTTTTCTAGATATAGACGAAACAAAATCTGTTCCGGAATCTTTGTATTAAGGTCAAACACATTCAAGAAAAAATCTTTTTCATTTTCCAATTTCTTGGTACCTTATTTAAAATTTAAATTTTTTAAAATTTTTTTCAATGGCCGCCATTTTGAAACAAGATGGCGGATGAAACTGGCGAACAAACTTGGTCTAGACATTGGTATCTACTATGTATGCACCAAGGTACATTCAAATCGGTTCCTAAATACGCCTGTTATCGAGTGACAAAATTCAGGTCATTTCAAAATGTCAGCCACGCTAGAAATTCAAAGTGCTATAACTCAGCCATTTTTTAAGATATAAACGAAAAAAAACTGCTCCGAAATCTTTGTATCAAGGTCAAACACATAAGAAAAAAATATTTTTTAATTTTTAATTTTTTGGTACCACATTTCAAATTTTAATTTTTTTTAAAAAAATTTAAATGGCCGCCATTTTGAAACAAGATGGCTAATGAAGCTGGCCAACAAATTCGGTCGAGACATTGGTATGCACTATGTATACACCAAATTACATCCAAATCGGTTCATAAATACGCCTGTTATCGCGTAACAAAAATCAGGTCGTTTCAAAATGTCAGCCACGCTAGAAATTCAAAGTGCTATAACTCAGCCATTTTTTAAGATATAAACGAAACAAAAACTGCTCCGGAATCTTTGTATCAAGGTGAAACACATAAGAAAAAAATATTTTTTAATTTTCAATTTTTTGGTACCACATTTCGAATTTAAATTTTTTTTAAAAATTTTAAATTGCTGCCATTTTGAAACAAGATGGCGGAAGAAACTGGCTAACGAATTCGGTCGGGACATTGGTATGTACTATGTATACACGAAATTTCATCCAAATCGGTTCTTAAATATGAGAGTTACAGTGTGACAAAGATCATATATATATATATATATGGATATATATATATATATATATATATATATATATATATATATATACTATATATATGTATCAACTTTTGAACGGAGGTTGGTTTCGGTGTCTGGGGGTCATGATCGATGAAAATATACCAAAAATTTTTTTAATCACTTTCCTCCGAACGGCTGCAATAGGTAGCTTTTTGTAATGAAAGCTACCTAAAAAACTTCGAGTGCAAAGGGATAATATGTAAAATACTACTAAAAGTTTTATAACTTACTTAGGAGTAAAAAATAACGAATAAATAGTAAATTAAAAACATAAGTAGAAATTTCGTTTTCTTTTTGCAACATATGAACATTTTATCATTCATCAATGGATATAATTTAGGATGTTTCTGAAAGCCTGTATATTTCATAATTTTGTATTTTAAAAATTTCAACATTTATATTTAGAATGCACTATTCGCTTAATACAAATATTGAATTTAATCATAAATAACAGGACGTATCGTGTTACAATCATTTATTTTTCTAATATTATAAACTCACATTCGATAATTGCCTTAATCTCTCAACATTCTACTGAAGTATTTCTGCCCGCTACTGAGATAAAAAAGAACTTCATTTCATTTTTTTATTAACAGAAAAGAGATCTAATATTTCCAAAAAAGATGACGGCATTTTTTTTCTTTTTCTGCTCTATATACATAGAACATAAAAACGGAAAATAACATGTCTTTATTAATAAGTAAGTTGTAAGAAAAAGTTTCGTTTCTCTTAACGATAAGACATGTGGCGATTGAAAAGGAAGAGAAAAGATAGAATTTATATAACTACATATCATCAAAAATACAAAATGTATAAAATGCTTTCTAGAAACACATTTTTGTCTGACATTGTTATAATGATCATACGTATGTTCTGAAAAGTTTTTTTGTTTCATTTTCTGCTAAAGTGATAAAAAGTACGCTTTGCATTCATGATGATGGATGCAGTACATGATGTTAATGGCTAACAGTTTAGGAGAGATTTCCATGTTTTTTTAACACTTCCCAACAATGTAGAAAAGTGTTTATGACTTCGGTTTTTCTGGCCGTCTGTACGCGCTCTAACTCTCGTACATATAATCTGATTGCTTTGAAATTTTTGGATGTTATTCACGGTTACGAAAGCACGAACCCTATTTCAAATGAAGTTTGTAACATGCTTAGTTCAGCTACAGGGACAGTCAAAAGTATTCCGTTACATTACGGCCAATGGGAAAAATCGTCTCAAATAATTTTTAATGATGTTAAACGCATTCAAACATAACAAATGTATATGCATTTATGAAGTGCATTAAAATATGCATTCTGTAGAATATGCGGTGCAAAGAACAGTTATTATTCATTTACAGGGCCACACAGAAGAATTCCTTTACATAATGATATGAAGGGGGGAATTGTTTGCGGCTTATTTTAATTATGTTAAACTATTACATATATCATGAAATTGATATACGTCGCTGAGGTTTACTATAAGTTATTTCATGTATAATACGAAGTGCAGAGCATTTACAGAGACACACGAAAGATTCCAGATACTATATTGTATCGGAAGTACTGTACATTAGCGGTGATTGCTGGAAATGCATTTTTAATTATGATATGCACTTTTATGTTTCACTATATTTATGCATACTACATGGCATGTATAAATTCTATAATTTATATACAGGGTTACACTAAAAAATTCGTAAGGGTTACTGCAACGTATGAGTGCAAATTGCTTAAAGGTGGTTTTTAAATGAGCTATGAATTTTTACGCTGAACTGCATTTAGTTTATTAAGAAATATTTGTAGAATATAGATAAAAGAATATACAGGATCATGCAAAGAATTGGATACATGGCGTCTATGGATGATAATTTCTGGAAATATGATTTCAGTAGTTTTAAGAGTGTTTTAGTTTGAATTAAATTTTAGCTAAATAGTGGCGTGTAATAAACGTACTAGGTAAACTACAGGGCTGTACAAAAGTATTCAAGTATGCTTCCATATATTAGTGAAAATTGCTGGAAGAGAAATTTCAATCTGTTATACGCTTTCTTGCTAAACTAAATTTTCCCATTGTATAGTATTATATATCAATATACAGATCAAATACAGGGCTGTTCAAAAGAATTGAGATACATATTTGGCTATGGACGGTAACTGCTGAAATCAATGTTTTGCGTTAAACGTTTACTTAGGTATTTTATTTACCTGATTTCTTAAATAACGAAGTTTTGTTGAAGCTGTCAGGGAGTGTTGGAAAGTGTTTGATAGTCTATGCCTTACGCATGATTTTTGTTCCTTGCTATGTTTTAAATGCGCAGTTTTGTCGGGGAGGTGGTATATTTATGGGCTGTATATGCGATCTGAAATTTCTCTCTTTTTGGACTTTTTCTTCTGTCTGACTAGTGCCAATGTGTGAATTCTACAAATTTTATGGATGCTGTAACTCAAAAAATAATGCACGAAATTTCATGAAACTTCGTTGTTAAATGCTGATTAGACTTTGAAATGTAGTGTCTAACCAAAACTCTGCAGTGTTTTTCTCAATTTTCGTAATATCTATAACTCTGCATCTTTAGGACAAGACAATATGAAAGATGATTATATTGAAAATCGATTTAATATATTTTGGCTTTGATCACTTAATACGGGGCACTACAGTACAATGTGCTTTTTGCAATTAAACATTATATAAGAACTATATATTACATTATGTAAGTCTCTATTCGGCATAAATACGAGTACACTAATATTTGGAGGTTATTAATTACAAAATATATCAGTTTGTCCATTTTTTTTCTTTTTGAGTACCAAACAAGAAACACACTGTTGTGCTTTTTTATGCATTCATATGACTTAACTGCATATTGAATTTACAAAAATGCATTGCAGTCCATATTCACAAATATTGGTGTTCAACTGAACTTTTAAAATTAGTATGCTAAATGATGTAGAAGAAAATGTGAATGAAACCTTTGATGGTCACAGCATAATGGTTTCAGAAAAGGTATTGCAATATTCAGTTTATATAAATGTGTCCTTAAGCTAAATTAAAGAAATAAAATTTCAGTGCTATATATCATTTTGAAATGAAAACTGAACATTATGCATTTTGCTTAATGTTCGTATTGGATTCGTTTGCGTATTGAATTCGTGAAAATTTTCTACTTCTGGTTTTCGATGCATTTATACATTTTAGAAGGTCCTGAACACGATGGTTTTTAGAAATTGTCTGTCTGAGAGACTGTCTGTCACTCTGTGAGTCAGTGAGTCTGTCTGTCCGTATGTGACAAAAATGTTGTGTGCTCTGTATCTCAAGAACTAATGCACGGAATTTTACAAAAGTTACATTAAGTTAGACCTTGATATAAACTGGTCCTGATTCGTTTTTGGTGCATATCGCCCAACAGGTGGCGCTGCTATGTGCATTTTTCTCGCTTTTCGGAAATAGCTCTATCTCAAGAACTAACGCACGTATTTTCATCAAACTTCAGATTCAGTTACAAGTTGACTTTTGCTTATTAGGTTTTGGTGTAAATCGCTGAACAGGCTATTCTGCATTTTTCACGTTTTCAGCAACGACTCTATCTCAAAAACTAATGTACAAAATTTAATAAAACTTTATATTCTGTTAGACCTTGATAAAAACTGGTGCTGATTAGTTTTTGGAGTATATATCCTAACAGATTTCTCAATTTCTCTATGCTGCATTGTGTACGATTTCCGTAATAGTTCTATCTTAAGAACTAATGCACGGATTTTCATCAAACTTCAGATTAAGTTAGATGTTTACGTAAGCTGTTACTCATTAGGTTTTGGTGTAAATCACAGAAGAGGTGGCGCTTCTGGGCTCAATTATTCAGGATTTTCGCAAAAGCTATAAATCAAAAATGAATGCACGCAATTTCACCAAACTTAATATTCTGTTACATTTTCACGTAAATAGATCCTTATTATTAGACTTTGGTGTATATTAAACAACACATATTCATTTTATACTCTTTGGGTCGGAAACTTTGGTTGCGGACGTCTAAGAGTTTGGGTTCCGAAATTCAATGATTTGTTTGAAACAACAGGATACTTATATCTTCTTGTTAAATGCATCCAATTCAACGAACCTATATACCAATCCTCATGATGGACATTGAATGTTTAACATGTATGAGATAGTAGAAAATTTTGGGATTGGCACGTCCGACTAGCTCCTTTTAGAAAACATTACAAATGAATAACAAAAGGTACAGTCGTGGGAAAAAAAAGTAAACACCCCCCGCTAACTCTTAAACAAATTATCGTAGAAGAAAGTTACTGGTACCGAACAATTCGAAATAAAGTCTACTTTTAAATGATATAGATAGAGGACATCTACATATTAAAACGAACCATAACTTTGTTATTTTCAATACCAGTACACAATTTTGACATCATAAATGAACTCTACATCTTCCAATTAACCTAAAAACAAATATTTATGCAATTCGTACCATAAGTTTCCGAGAAATTAATTATTTTAAAACGAGCGTATTTTAAGGGCTGTATCCAAACTGAAGTTCGAAAATCGATTATTAACCAAGAAAGTATCATCTTGATCAAGGCACTTTAAGAAGTGAATGAAGCCTGCTAGATTACAATACAGCAGAAGAAAATTCAAAATATCTACTCACTTCTATTATAGAGGGCCCCTTAAATCATCATTTTGCCGTTTTTTAAGCATAATTTGAAAACTACTTGGAAGAAAAATGTGAAATTTCGGATTTACATAAAGCAGGACTTAATAAATCCAAATCCATAAAAAAAATTGTAGGTTGCAATTCATAATTTTTTCGAATATTAATTTCATAATTAATAATTCATATCATAAAATTATAAAAATTCAAATTCAACGTATTTATGTTTGGGTATAATAGTATTATTGCTACAAAAAAAAAATAGCACATTAGGAGCATAATTTCTGGAGATATTAATAAAAATATGAAAATGTAATTTAACATTAGAAGCACTAAATTTTGAATGCTTATAATTCAGAAACTTATCATTCTAATAACTTGAAATTCGTTGTCTAGGCATAATTTGAACCGAAGATTTGAAATATCTTGTTAAAATTGGGTATTGTCATTGAAAAAAATGAAGTTTGGATTCGTTTTAATATGTAGATGGCCCCCTAAGCAAATTTTATATACATCATTTAAAAGTAGACTTTATTTTCAATCATTCGGTACCAGTAACTTTCTTCTACGATAATTTCTTGAGGAATTAGTAGGGGGTATTTACTTTTTTTTCCACGACTGTACCATTTTAAATTGAATTGATAAACAAAATTGTAACACAGAAAGATATTTCGCTAACAGCACAAATAATTACAAAACGGAAGTTTTATACTATTTTTATTATATTCTAATAGGTATGAAAGCAGTGCAATGTAATTAATATTGCATATTATACAAGGGGGTCATAGTTAGAGTGCAGGTGTTTGAAGGGCTGTAAAGTAAACTATTTGTAATATTTTTAAAAGCTTTGGTATTTGTACTCTTTACAGTATGCGGAAATGAATTATGCAATAAAAATGATTAGTTTAAAATTTTAACAACAGTTGGTACTTAAGTGTTAGAGATGTTTTATTAGCATATACAGTGAAACCTCCTTGAACGGTCACCTCTAAATAACAACAATCTCCGAATACCGGCCAGATATTAATGGAACCAAACACGTTGCATTGCATTAAAATTAGTACGAACCTCTAAGTAAGGAATTCTGAGCAACGGCCGCTCAAAAGTCGCGAGGAAAAAAAATTAACAGATCCTGGTATAATTTCATATTTATTTTCAAATCGAAATGTGAAGCAGAACAAACAAGATTTGTTTGACATGTTAACAAAAAGTCATTTAATTTCTTAAACACTTAATCCTTTTTCGAAAAACTAAATATAGAAAACTAAGACATTAACAATGATTGAAAAAAAAATTAGATAATATTCGTAGAACGGCAGCATAATTAACATGGAGGCCAGCGAATTTGTATGTCTGTACAAAGATTTGGTAATTACTGCCACATTTGATTCCATACAGCAAATGGTGGAAGATTGGAGAGAGGAAGGGAAAAGTGATGAGGAAGAAGAAATGTGAGAGTTTATAGAATCACAGAAAATTTCCAGCATTACCACATATAACGAAGTTTAGACGAACCTTCGAGAAGTCCAAAATTTTACATTAAATCATAATGATGATGAGTTGAATAGCAAAACAACTCATATTGTTACTTCTTTGGAGAAAGATATTTGCAAAAAAAAAAAAAAAAAAAAAAAAAAAACAAAGCAACTGTAAAACAAAAACAAGTTTTTTAATGTATTAAAACAATGAGGATTACTTAAAATGACTGTCTATTTTATTTAACTTTACGTAATTTTGACTTTTTAAAAGTAAAACCTCTGAATAACACCCACCTCTGAAGAGCGGTCACTTTTCACCGGTCCCACTGGCGACCGTTATTCAGAGGTTACACTGTATTAACAAACATAACTTATTTTAAATTAATATATTTTCAGACGAGACTAGTCTTTCATAGCAGTGATATAATTAGTATCATATTGATAAAAACGCTTGAGCACGTGAAGTTATCCATAAAATGTTTCAAAATTTTGCTGGTAGAAAATTGCTTTTTTTTTTTTTTTATTACATTGAGCGCCGTCTGCCTGATTTTTGTTTTATTGTACAACTTATTTCTGCAACCTCTAAATTAACTAAATATCAAAACTTTTTTAAATATTTCAAATGGTTTAGATTGTAGAGCTATTCGAACAAGTGCAATTTAAATTATGGCCACTTGGTACTTCGTAATAATACACTTGTTTAAAAGTTCAAATTATTATAGTAAGTTAGAATGTCTAGAAATATATAGTGTGGAAATTGCGTATACCGGTATTGCTTTAGAATGTATCCAAAAAATTACATTTTCTTAGTCGGCGCTGCCATCGAATTTATTGCTTGAATGTGAAACACTAAGCGTTAGTTGCAGTGTCTAAAAATATGTGGGGGTCTAAAAATATGTATCGGGTATTAAGATATAAATATTTTTATTCGGCTTTTCGCAAATTTATCGTTCAAAAATAAATTTTCTGTAGATTGAATTGCCCAATAAATATCTAAAAACACACTAGATTACAAATTATTCCTAACAATAAACTAACGCCTTCTGGTCATAACGCCTTCTGGTGAAATTGTAATTTTTTGGATATATTTTTGTTTCGCTTATTGATTTCCATACTTTATACTTCCAGACATTCGTACAAGCATAGTATAGTACGAGTTAATATGTTATATTAAACTCGCCATTATGTACACTGCCAGTGTGTTAAAACCTTTTTTAAAAATCTGATTTGCGTTTTTCTCAAAATTGTAATTTTTTTAACATGTGAACTTTGTAGAAAATTGTGTAATTAGGATATACTGGGTGCTATCAAAACTCGATAAACACTAGAAAAACGGGAATTTTTATTCAAGTTTTATAAAAATACTTGATATATAGATATGATATACCAGAATTTTTATTTAAAACTGTTTAAATTAATTAATTAGCCCTTTTTTGTTTGTGTCTTTTAAACTTATTTTATAAGAAAATTTCTGGTTCGAACCGAAATATATCCATACGGTTGGGGCCAAAATGGCTCCTCACCTTATTTCTAGTGTTAAACATTTTCAGTTACGTACCAGAATTTATATATATGCAAAAGTGACAAAATTATATTGATTTCATACGCTATTAATTTAACAAGCTTATGTTGAAAATTTTTGTTTAGAATGAGAATGTTTATTTGAGAGTTGTCAGTATCCGAAAACCGATATTTTGTGCTGATATCGAAAGGCAAAATCTTTTTAATACACTATCAATAAATCTCGGAAACGTTTCCTGAAATTATGAGCAGCAAAAAAACTTTTGCTTCAGAGATGCTTTTTTTTTTTAATCTGAGAAATCTGTAGATTTATGAGGCTTTTGAAAGGTAATGGAAAGCTCGTAAGAGATGTGGGTAACTCTGAAGAAGTTATATTACATTTCCACAAATTTCCTTGCAGTATCATGAAACATTTCTCCCTCACTCTCTCTGACACTGTTTGAAGCTACAGGAGGCAGATACTTTATTGGTGAACTAGTAACTTTTTTTTAGAATTCCTGATTCATTTTATATATATACAGTAGAACACCGGTTATCGAAAAATCGACTTAACCGAAATACCTTAAAATTCCTTAAAGTTCTTTTTAAATGTTAAACATTTTGTTGTCAACACTATTTTTATCGATGTCAAATGACACCTTTGAACAGATTTTGATTTATGACTACTATTTTATTTGTAAAGTTTTAGATCAAAACAATTCCCAATCATTTTTAATACATTGAACAATTGTTTTAATACTTATTAGCTTTAAAAATTAGAAGCAAATAAGAAAAAATCAAAACTTTGAAAGATGTTATTGGACACTGATAGAAATAGTGTTAAAAAAGCACGTTCTTTAGGAAATAAATAAAAAGAGTTAACTTAGTTATTTGGTCCATTGCGTTATTTCGGGCATGTTATTAGATAAACGTACGGCACTTCATTTTTTTTTTTTGCAAAATATGTTGTGATTTTCTTTTGTTTTTCAATATTCTTCAATATCTTCTAAATTACGATCACATCTTTTCATCAGACAAGTATTCACTATAAGCCTCCCGGTTATTCGAAAAGTCCTACGAAACCCCGGTTATCTGCAAATCCCTATGGAACTCCGGTTAACTTAAAATACTTTGGCCCCATGCTTTTCTGATAACCGAGGTTTTACTGTATACATTTTACAAACGAGGTTTCGAAAAAGTATTTTGCTTTATTTTCACAAATGTTAATTAAATTTAACTTCAACCATTGTTAAATGGCACCTTTTAAAGTGTTGATTTATTTTCATTACACCTGTGATTTTTAAAGCTAATAATTAAATAAATAAGCGTTCAAAAAATATTTGCAAGTACTTTAATCTTAAAATTACAAGTAAAACAACAATAAATCAAAATCTGTTAAAAGGTGCCATTTAACACAGGTAGAAATAGTGTTAATAAAACAAAAAAAAAACCAATCATTCATCGTATAACAAAATCGAAATTGCTGCAAAAATGTGCTCGTTATATGGTGCTTTCGTGAAAACGTTATAACTAAAGATTTTTTCTGAACTAAAAGCTCTAATTATCTGGACTAATACGTTTTCAACGTAATATAGTATAAAAAAAAATTAGATAGTGGGAATAATCCTAAAAAAAAAAAAAAAAAAAGACATTTTCTTAAATAAAAAAGTTTTGTTAAAGTCTCCGTTGTTTAATTAAAACATCAAGTTTTGGGTACTCATGTTATAGGAAGACTTCACATTGTCACATTTACTACAACCAGTAAGGGAAAATGTTGAGATAAAAGAATTTCAAGGAAATTATACCTTTTCTAATCATCACATACAGTTTATATGACAAAGTTTTTATTTTGTAAGAAAAATCGGACTAACTGAATAATTAGAATTCCGATAATTAGAATTTTATTGTCTGATTTGAACTGTATATATATATCTACTAAAAAACAACTTTTCAAAAGTAAAAAAAAAAGCCAAGCTAAAAAAAAAAAAAAAAAAAAAAAAAAAAGATGAAACTTGTGGCTAAAAAATGGTGTGATATCATATTTCCAAGCTTATATTATGGTACTTTTTTAACATTTTCCACTAAAACATTTACCATTTGTAAGTCGAGTGACTTCGTATATGTTGATAGAAATCCTCTTCTCCTGTACTAAATACATCATAACGTGTTTCTGAAAATTCAAATGTTTTAAAATTATGCATCATGGGCTTGGCGGCCATCTTTCCATATTTTACACAAATTTCTAAGCACCCAAGTTTGTAAAGGGTAATAAGTTTGCATTAATAACAATTTAGAACTTCTGATTTTAACTACGGACAAATAAATTTAAAAAGACTTTTATTTTGAGAAAAAAAGTTCATTGTTACTGCTGTTAAATGCTTAATTACTCTAAAAAAGTAATCATAAAAGGAATAGCGAAGATATGTCACCATTACCTTAACACACAAATTTCTAAGCACACAACTCCGTGAAGGAAAGGCATAAAATGTGTGCAGTGATAACAATGTCGAACTTTGGTTTTCAACTGCAAACATCCGATAAATTGAAAAAGACTAATATTTTGAGAAAAGAAATATATTTTTATTGCCTTTAAATGATTAATTATTTTATGAAATAAATCACTAGATGAATCCTTTAGATAAGTCACTATTATTTTAACCCGGGAGAACTCACTAGTGAGAATGCCCAATTGCTTTTCTTTTACTTTACATTAGTATAATATCAACTTTTTTTGGTTGGCTTTGTACTTTTATTCACAAAAGAGGTAAAATAATTGTAAAACATTTTGAAATTTTAATTAAAATGAAAAATGATTTAAATAAGAGTCTTTAAAAAGTACGACTGTGAGAGAAAATCTCATGCAGCGAGTTCTCCCGGGTTAAGACACAAAGTTCTCCGAATACAAGTCCGTAACGGAAAAGCTTAAAATGTCTGCTTAAGTAACAATTTTGAATTTCGGATTTTAACTATGGATTAGGGTACATAGAAATTTGTGTAAAATATGGAAAGATGGCCGCCAAGCCCATGATGCATAATTTTAAAACATTTGAATTTTCAGAAACACGTTATGATGTATTTAGTACAGGAGAAGAGGATTTCTATCAACATATACGAAATCACTCGACTTACAAATGGTAAATGTTTTAGTGGAAAATGTTAAAAAAGTACCATAATATAAGCTTGGAAATATGATATCACACCATTTTTTAGCCACAAGTTTCATCTTTTTTTTTTTTTTTTTTTTTTTTTTTTTTTTTTTACTTTTGAAAAGTTGTTTTTTAGTAGATATCATTTCTTTTTTTTTAAACAAATTATATGTAATTTAAATAATCTACTCACTTAAATTAAAATGAGTTTTATTAGAACCTTTGTAAGTAGAAAGGAAACCCAATATGTGTACATTTTGTTTACATATCATTCATTTCTTAGAGTAATTAAGGATTTAAAAGCAATGAAAGCTAACTTCTATTCTCAAAGTACCAATCTTCTTCCATTTATATGGTATTTTAATTTTTATGAAGAATGAAAATTTTGTAAAAAAAATGATAGAGTCGAAATAACATATAGACATAATAGTTGGTCTTTTAGTTAGATATTTGTTTATTGTTAGATAGTTAGTCAGATATTTGTTTAAAGATAACTTTTTATTTTATTTTTTGCAAAATTGTTTTACCTTTGCAAATATCTACGGCTAATCCGAGAATGAAGGACGACATACAAAACAGTTCAGATATTTTTAGAAACGATTCTTAATGAACCTTTACATATTTTAGATAATTAGTATGCCAAATTCAGGCTTCTACCCCGAACGGTATCACAAAAATTGGAATTTTAGAACTTTTTTTTTTGTTTTTGAACCCTTTTAAACTTTGAACTTATTAGGAAATTATTTCTGAGAGCATTAATGTTTCAAAAGTTACAACCATGTTAAATTTCAAGGTCGTGCTTTGACAATTCTATTTAAATCGTTATTTAGAACGTTTTCTGCTTGTTTAATCTCTTTAAAGATAGACTTCATTTTTCGAAACAGTTCTTAGCACTCTCGCTGTGTAAGTAATTCTTCGCGATGAGCGTCTTTTACAAAATTTTTAATCGTTTATCACCGGCTCTTTAAAGCAGAAATTTTTGATTATCGTAATCGGGGAAAATGTTCTGATTAAATCGGACAAAATTTTCTTTAAAAGATAACTAGTGGGGATAACCAAATAGTATTAATTTGACGGGAAAATGCATGCCCGAGCATAGCTCAGGCTGCGGATCGAGAGGGTTAATGAGCACTTAGATCTTAAAATTAACAGCTTGCCAAAATTCAGGTTTCAATCTTTAAGGATATCAAGATAAACCCAATTTTAGAACTTTTTTGCTCCTGCGCCGTTAAAAATTTCGATTTTTTTAGGAACTATTCATGGTGAATATTTACGTCTTAAACGTTAGAACTATGTCAAATTTCGATTTCCTTAAGGCTAAGAATTCCAAATAAATCATAATTTAGAACATTTTTAGAAAGCTTTTTTCTCGTTTCACCCTTTTAAATTTCGATTTTTTTAGAAATAGCATTTAGCGAGCACTTACATCTTAAAAGTAATCACCATATCAAATTTTAAGTTTCTCCCCTCAACAGTTTCATAGAAATCTTAATTTATGAATGACTTTTGCTCTTGCAACCTCTTAAATTTCGAATTTTTTAGAAATTGCTTAGGACGAGCATTTTCGTTTTAGTAGCCGTAATCATGTTAAATTTCAAGTTCATGCTCTAGCAATTCCATTCAAACCAAAATTTAGAAAGTTTTTAAAAAGCTTTCCACTCATTTCAACCTTTTAAAATTCGATTTATTTTGAAACAGTTTTTAATGAGCATTTACATCTTGTAAGTGACCACCATGCCAGGTTCAAGGATTCTATCCCGAACAGTATCACAGATTCAAAAATACAAGAATTTTTTTGCTCTTGTACACTTATAAATTTCTAATGTATTAGGAAACGCAAAGCATTTACGGCTTAGAAAACGACATCTGTGTCAAATTTTATGTTCCTAGCCCAAACAATCTCATTAAAATCATAATGCAAACCGTTCTTAAAACGTTTTCCACTCGGTTCACCTCTTAAGATTTCGATTTTTTACTAACAGTTCTTAGCGTGCATTTACATGTTTAAACAAATCACCATGCCAAAATTCAGACCACTATCCCGAACGATATTACAGAAATCGCAATTTTAGAACTTTTTTTTTACGCCTGCATCCATTCAAATTTCGAATATTTTAGGAACTTTTCTGTGAGATCATTTACGCCTTATAAGTAAAAAGCACGTCAAATTTCATGTTTCTAACAATTTGCATATTCAGTAATTGTTGCAGACTAACAATTGCAAATAAATCATAATTTAGAACGTTCATAGAACGCTTTTATGTCGTTTCGAACTTTTAATTTCTACCTTTTTTAGAAATTATTCTTATCGAGTATTTAAAATAACCACTATGTGCCAAATTGTCGGTTTCTATTCCGAACGGTATCACAGAAATTTCAATTTTATTAAATTCTTTTCTTTTCTATTCTTTTCAACTTTGAATTTAATAGATTATTTTCGCCTCTGTCTAGCAGTTTGATCTCCGTTAAATGTATGCTAAGCATTACATCATGTTACTTTTATTCATAATTTAATTAACTATCTCAATCCTTCGCCAAGTAAGAAGATTCTGATAGAGAAATCATGAACTCGTTACTTTTATGCTAGCGGGCGCAGGTGATAAATCACCTATTATTGTTTCCTTCTCATGCATTCGTATTGCCTTAATTTTACTTAAACTTTAATCCTTTCACTTATTTTATATAAAATAACTTTAATTTAAAATACAAACGTTTAAGATACATGCCTTTCATTATTTAATTTAAAAAAAGGGAAAAGAAAAGAAAAAAACTAGAGAACAGGAATTCTGCTTTTCAGAATTTAGTGTCGCCCCCGGTATTTCCATTACTGCATTTTCTTCTGACGGACTGGTGGCTTCTATTATTATGAAACAGCCATTATAAATGAAGTGTTAGGTGAAGATGAAAGAGCAGCCGTAAAAAGTTAGAACTCTGATTTTCTGGTCAGAATGGGGGGGGGGGGATGGCCATAATTTTTTTTACGGCTGCTCTTTCATCTTCACCTTCACTAACTTCACTTAACACTTCATTTATAATGGCTGTTTCATAATAATAGAAGGCACCAGTCCATCAGAAGAAAATAACTCGGTTAAGCTGGTCTCTACTGCAGTACAAAACAAATTTCAATTTTAAGACTTAAAGCACACGTTTTATTTTATGTAAAATGACGTCATTCGCATCCGCTTAAGAATTCCACTTTTACGATCTACTCTTAAACATCTACAGTAAAGCATGCATAGCACATCACTATCGCGAAATAATGCACAAATGCAGCAAAAAGATTCCGTCATTTAAGAAAATCGAAAAAAAAAACCCGGCTTTCTAATGATTCATAGATACTTACAATTAAATATAGTATATAATAGCTCCATTGTTTTAACAGAAATCATTCGTTTATATTTTTTTCAAAATAGCACGTATTTTAATTACATTTTCTTTTGGTTGTTACGAGAAAATGGCAACAAAAATATATAATTGCGATTTTAAAACTATTTTTCCTTTACTTTCTACAGAAATGAAGTACTTCCGTTGCCAATATTCCGTTGCGACCATTGGTACCATTTTTTGCATAAGTACCATTTTTTCTGACGCCAATTTGGCGAAAACATTAACAGCATAAACAACAACATCCGGGTTACCATATCAAGAAAAATAATGACACTTTGGCGCCAATTGAGTTCCCGTTGCGTACATGACATGGGCGTCAGAAAAAGATCGCGCCATTATGGGGCGTATATGACATCTGTGCCAAAACTTTTATTAGAAACACACACAAATTATTTTATTATAAAATGCACAAAGTTTGATTTAATGTAAAACACACGCAATCTCTTCTATTGGATTGTCATATGAAGGATAATATCATCAAAATTATGGGTTGCTATGGAATAAAATTGCCATTTTGGCACTAAAAGGATACCCCAATGCGTCTGAGACATCGTCTTTGCCTCCGTTTGCTCATATGTTGAAATAAGTTCAATAATAGGAAGATTTGACACAGATGTCATATACACCCCATATTGTCGCAATTTTTCCCAACGCCAATTTGGCGAAAACATCAACATAATAAACAACAACATCCGGGTTACCATATCAAGCAAAATAACGACACTTTGGCGCCATTTAAGTACCCGTTGCGTATATGACATTGGCGTCAGAAACAAATCGCGCCAATATGCGTATATGACCTCTGTGTTTGTTTGTTTTTTTACCTGAAAACCTTTTCATATTCAACTCAGTTCATTTTCAAAAGTTTTGTTTACATTAGGAATGAAACCTAAAATGCCGTTAACTTTGAATGCATACTTCTTAAAATTTACCATTTCTCTATAAAATCATTTTTATTTTAAAAATCTTTCTAAAAATTAACTTTTATGCAGTTTTATTCGAAAAAATAATCTTGATGGAAAATATTCATCTACCAGATTGAAGTTGAAGTGGATTTGTGCTATTATAATGAGGACAGTACGCGCTCGTTGGCGGGTTTATCACTGTTTGGCACAATTTGATAATTTTAGAATGAATTAACAGTTTTTTGCATATTAAGGATAGAAATTTTATTTTTTTTAAACTAAATTTTATAAAAGCATGTAGATCGAGTAATTACCAGTCCGAAAATGCATTCCATACTTTTTTCTGTCCATTATTTAAATCTGTAGCTTAATTGAATTAATATATGTTTGACGAAGGATTTTTTGATCATTTTCAGTATCTCGACGTTTTTTTAAAAATCCTGTATCTCTGTTTATAATTATTTTATAGAGACGAGTTTGGTGTCAAATTGAAGCTTTTCTTCAGTAGATTCTTCTAGTCTTAATTTTATTTCTCTGCGATACTTGCGTTCTTAAATATCTGAAATTTTAAAATGCCACGTTTGGTCGATTTAACATGGACAAGTTGTCTTCAGTATAATAAGCAGTTACGCTGTTCTGGCTTTTGTTTCTTGGCGTTTGTTTGTTTGGCGGGGTTAGCATTTTTTTATAGCTTGGCTTGGCAGAACGACCGTCCTGCTGGATTACATATTATTATGCTACACATAAAAGAAGAGGAAATTTAAATAAAAAAATAAAAGGTTGTAATTTTTCGAATGAGCAATTTTAAATACATATAATGGTTTGGAAATTGATGTTAACAAGTTCTGTATTTCTTTTCTGAGCAAAGTTTTCTAATACATTATACACTCTATTTTTTCAACATGCTGGTTAATTTAATTTTTTTTTTCATTTAACGCGCATAAAAAAATCATTGAACGAACAAAAGGAAACAGAATTCAGTTCAGTTAAACTGTCTCCCCTCTGTCTTAAAACACTGCCCTCCCACCCCCCCCCCCCTACCAGATATCTCTTGGAAGTATCAAAAATATGTGGTTTCCCTGTAAGAAAGAGTTGTTCTATTTTCGGCGCTGTTTTCGATGTAAAAAATATATACATATACATTCGCTCTATCTTTTTTTATTTTATTTATTATGCTCTAATTCTTTTCGTTATATCGTATTTTTAATTATAAATATTTCATTAGCTCTTTTCGAATTCTGTGTTCTTTAACATACAGACCAACTAAATCGGATGTTTACGATAAACTTTTGATAGTCCTCAGAAAAATAAGCATTATAATTGTATTTTATAATGTTTTATTAAGAAATTTTAAAAAATTAATATTTTAAGAAGTTATTTATGAAAAAATATAGTATTATGCTTCTAGACGATTTGTTTATGTCTGGACGATATAGTATTATGTTTCTTCTTTAGAAGACATTGATAAATATGATTATAGATAATATTTGTTATTCGTTTGCTAAACTGGAAAATTTATTAGTTTCGTTAAAGCAAAGATGCAACAAATTCTCTTAGGTTGTTATTCTATGTGTTATGTCTGAACAGAAAAGTCGCTTTAGATCTTATGAAACGAGGTCATCATTAAAATTATCTACCCTATTAAAATCCGTGCGCGTATCTTTGTATCCTCAAAAACTGGGAAACCATAGGGCGCAGGGCTACGAAATTTTGCACATGGGTTGCTGGTGGGGGGGGGGGGGGGGGCAAGTACAATTGGTGCAAAAAGTTCAAAATTTTTAAATATGTCTTTTTTATTTTAATTTTTTGACGAATTTTTGCCCGTAATCGCAAGTTCTAACCAGTTCTAAATGTTTACTTCAAGGTGAGCTATACATATTACGTACGCCACGCTGCAATACTAAAGCGGGTATTACGATAATTCTTTTACGTCACATGTAAATAATTGGAGATATACATATCACGTACACCAGCTGCAATGCTAAGCAGCTGTAGAGGGTATTATGATAATTTTTCTCACGTCGCATGCAAATAGTTAGAGATTCTTATGCATTAGTATGGCCGAAAATAATTTTTTTGACTTATTAAATTACATTTTTGTTTTCGCTCCAAAGTTATGTTAAAAATCGACATTTTATCTGCATTAATATAATTAATACATGTAGTACATAACATGTTATTTTATTATCCCTTACAT
Source organism: Maratus speciosus (assembly GCA_963932465.1). Taxonomy (NCBI): domain Eukaryota; kingdom Metazoa; phylum Arthropoda; class Arachnida; order Araneae; family Salticidae; genus Maratus; species Maratus speciosus. Next base: position 309,224,362 of record OZ010792.1, read on the forward strand.
ATTAATTGCATTTGATATGAAATAAAAATTTTATTTCCAATGCAAGCTAATTTCAAATGGACATAAGCTAAGTTTTTAAAATTTGATAAAATTAAATAAAATTTTACGAAAGAAATGATGACAATTGGTAAATTTTGGTTTTATGTATACAGAATGAAGTTTTAAAGTTATATAGCTGAAGCTTTTAAAAATTTATCTTGAATTAAATCAAAGCATTCTGCATATTTCTCTCTATTCTAAAAAGAAGTAACTACCGCTGTCACCGCCGCCGCCGCTTGTTTTGAATTTTTTGTGACCGGAGGTCTTTCTTCGTTAATATTAAGAAAAATATTGCGTACAAAAATATGAGAATCGGTGGCATTATAGAGAAATGTTTGATAAGCACGCTGATGCAGACAGTTTTCAAATCGAAGAATTATATTAAGAGATATTTAATGCTAAAGTTGGACAAAATCGTTCCATTAAAAAAGTTTTATAGGAGCAAAAACTGTACATAGGAATTTAATCATTTTTAGATAATTTTATGTGTCAGAATTTTCCGGTGTGCAGATTGCATTTATTTTTTTAATTTGAATCATTTTTTGAGGTTTTATTTCTATTTTAAATTCAAATTTTCAGCATTTCGAGAGATATTTTTTTACACATTTTAGAAAATTGTATTAATTTAAACTGTTGCCAACTGTATAAACAGCGCAAGCAATAATATTTGCTTCAAATTAAAAATTTATTTTACACGTGACTATTATAAACAAGAAAATATAAAAAGCAGGAACGCATTGTAAATTATCATAAAAACTATATTACACGTGAATTTTAAAAGTGAAAGAATGTTGTAAAATAATAAATTTATTAACATGCGTTAGAAGTCTTAAATAGGAGAAATTTCGTCACATTTACGTCACATTTCACATTACGTAAAATGAACAAAAAATAATATTGCAAAACAGTTTAAACTTAAAAATTTCGCGAAACATTTATGAAATATTTTAAGATGATATTTTCAACTATTTTTATTAGGATAGCACAAATAATATTTCATTTCTAACAAAAGTATTTTTACGTGAATAGTAAAAGGAGAAAGAAAAGTTTAGTGAATATTACATCAGATTAAAAACGATACATTTAAAGTGTCATTTATAAAAAACTTTCTTTTCGCTTTGCTAATACCGGGAGGCAAAGACTCTGTTTATTTAATTCATTTTATATTAGCTTATTTTGAAATGTCAACTGATTTTATTTAATCAAAGACGGTAAAAGCCATTGTATCATTTAACAGCCGCTGATTTGGCTTTAAAATTCCCCAATCAAAGAGAAATGAATAGAAACCCGTTTATAGGGAGATCGCCACTGTTTTTTAACTTATAATTCAATCTTCCGAAATATTATTTAAGCCGATTAAATTAGCGTGCTTTTAGGGTCTGCGGTGTCTGAATGGGGGTTGGCGAGCGTAGCTCGTAGGGGGCAGCGCCCCCTAGTTCTATTAAAAGAAACTATAATTTTAACAAAAAGTTCCTTTGTTTACGAAACGCAAAAGTAAAGCTCCATAGACGAGTAATCCCACAGAGTTTCTAATACAATATCTCTATCTCCGAGCCTTGATCCACCTCTAACGGAAAGCGATTTATTGAGCCATTCATTATTGAGATTCATTTATTTTTTTTTATAAAAATAATATATTTTAAAATAAAAAAACGTTTAACACATGAATATTTAATTTTAATGTTTTGTGAAATCTTCAGAAATTGCATTTCACTTTGCTAATTATTATTATTATTATTATTATTATTGCAATTAATACTGTTGTTTGTTTTATCCAATTGCTGAACTCTTTCCGAAATTTAATATTGGGTAAAAAAATATCCTTATCATTTGTACTTGCAGAAATCATTTGTCATATTTAAAATGTACTTTTCTACAATGCAAACACTTCAGTAATAATATCTACATTCTGTTTGTTTGTGTGAAATCTTATAAAAATGAAACGCAGATCAACTTTCCGCCATTTTTGACGGGGTCATAATAGGGGTGTGTATAATAGATCGATTTTGAAAAATCGATTGAAGATAAAAAAAAAAATTGAGTTTGAATAGAAAGGAAAACCTCTTTCATGTGCCACTGCTGATAGTCTTCAAAGTAATTTCCAGTCATTCAAATCAAGACCAAAATTTTTGATCACGATTAAAAAGTGTTATCGACTTACTATGTGCAAAAGCAATGAATATTTTGATTCAATTTTCAGCAATATTCTTGTTTAAAAACTGTCACAACAATTTAAGGTGTCTAGTACCTTTTAAACGCGTCGAAAATTAACGAAAAACTTCAAAGTTTGAATTAGTCTATCTTCAAAGCCTTTTCATGTATAAAGATGAAATTTTGGATATTGATTAAACAGATTGTGCTTTGTAATATGCTACCATTATAAATTTATTAACCCTTTACAGAATTTGTGTAATGTTGAAATAAAAATAGCTCTTTTTTTAACCCATAAGTCATTGCGCGCATGATATCTTGAGAAAGTATGTATGGATTTGCATGAAATTCGGTAAAGATACTGAACATATATGTGTGTTTAAAATGATCTACTCTTAGGCTAAAATTATTTCATTAACTATATATAAAAAAATATTTTCGTAAAAAAAAATAAAAATTTTGTATTTTTAATGAATAAAAATAGTCATAACTAAAAATATTATCGTTGTAAATACTTAAAAGTAGATCATTTTAAACACACATATTTGTTTAGTATTTACCAAATTTCATGCCAATCCATACATACTTTCTCAAGATATCATGCGCGCAATGACTTATGGGATAAAACAAGAGCTATTTTGATTTCAACAATACACAAATTCTGTAAAGGGTTAATAAATTTCTGTTGGTAGTATATTACAAAGCACAATCTGTTTAATCAATATCCAAAATTTCATGTTTATACATAAAAAGGTTTTGGAGATAGACTAATTCAAACTTTGAAGTTTTTTGTTAATTTTCGACGTGTTTAAAAGGTATAAGACCCCTTAAAAAAAAAAGGGTTCCCCCTTATCTTGAAATAAAAACGGTCTATCCGTTTTGTAGTAACATCAATAGAGCCAAAAATCTATACATTTATTTCAAACAATTTAATACAAATACAATACTAAAAATATGTTATTTTTTAATAATCTTTAATTACGCTGTATTAATTAAACATAGACTTGAAATTTTATTATGGTTAAAAAATCGTTAAAGATTTTTATTATGATTAAATAAAAAATATGATTTTCCTATAATTAAATAAGAATTTATAATCTTGTTGTCTGAAGTAGGCATTTTTTATTTTAACAAAATGAAAGATCTTTGATCATTACAATACAGACGTATTTATATTTTTAAAAGATTGTGTTAGTAGTCCGCAAGATGCAGAAACATGAATTTAGTGACCCGTGAGGTATGAAAGGTTGTTGATATCTGAACTAAAGGCTATGAGTAATTTATTATACCAGAAATTTCGCTATATCGTAATGCGTTATAAAGTGCTTCAACTGTATTACATTTCTTTTGAAAAATCGCATAATTTCCATGCAGAATTTTAACATTCAATTTAAGAAATTTAAACTCTTGCACCACCGATAGCAAGCAACGTTGCCTACTAATACGAAGGAACCAGTGGAGGAGACCACTAATATTTCTCTCGTTGTAGTGGTTTATATATATCTATATATATATATACAAAGTTAGAAAGGAATACAATTCCCTCTGCAGAGAGCTCTAGAATGGGTTCTGTTGGTCCAAATGAGATAAAATTTGAATTATATATAATTGAAATGATGTGCTTTGCATTTATTAAATTTAAAAAATAGTACAAAAATCAGGCAATAGGTGGCGCTGTAATACATATAAAAACATTTAATATGCTTTATAAATGTTAAAAAATATATGTTAATGTTGAAAATGAAGGGGGTCAAATTGAGCAGCTTTAATGCTATTTTTTTATATTATTTAACATTTTAAAAGCATGTTAAATGTTTTATGTTTGTTACAGCGCCCCCTATTGGCTGACATTTTTTACTTTTATTTATTTACTAAATGACAAGCGCATCATCTGAATTATCAGCAGTTCAAATTTTATCTCATTTGGACCAATAGAACGCATTCTAGACCCCTCGGATGTGGGAAACTTATTTCTTGCTAACCCTGTATATGATCCGATTAATTAAATTTTTATAGAATTTGTTTTTTTTAAGCATGTCTAATCAAACGCTAATTTCTGTTTGCTAATAAAACTCCCTTTGTTCTTCTAAAATCTACAAAAATGAAATTAACTCAACGTGCGTTACGACGGCATGCAACCGAATGTAAAACACTTTCTTTATAGGGAGATTCTCAAAAGGTGGGATCATTAAACGTTAACTATATGTAATTTTTAAATTTTTCCAATTTAAGGCCAATGTTTCTTTAATTTTGTCTATAAATATAATATATAAATATTTTGAATAGTATGTCTACAAAATTATACATAAACATTAAAAGACAGCAACTATTCTGGAAAATTAATTATTAAAGCATGTAATTAGCAGTTGTGTACGTTACAAATTTTGGACATTTTTTCGCACGTACGTTACAGATTTTGGGCGTTGATCTTAGTATTTAAAAAATTCTTAAGAATAAGAATGTAGTAAATGGTTCTGTATACATATATATATATATATGTATAATTAACTTTTTGTTATCCAGTAATAATAATAATAATAAAATCAAATGCTTTGTTACGTAAGTTACTTTCGGACATAACAAAATGCAGAAAAGTTCTTTATAGAAAAGTCTTTCTATCTTCAAAAAAGCAATAAATCAGCCTGCCATCTCTTAACGAAATTATCAAAAAATCATCCGTTTCCTTTGTGCATTCGTTGTTTACCATTAGAACCACCTGGAAAAAAGTTAAAACTCTTTTTTCTTGGTGGTACATTGGAGCAGTTAACGTTATGAATGTCCGAAATTGGCCTCTTTAGCATAAAATAATAACATTTTAAGATATTTATACAAAGCTTTTACAATAAATTATGTCATTTTCTGTCTCTGAATAGAATTAAAAACTCAATGTAAAAAAAAAAAAAAATCAATGATAATTAAAGTTATGTTTGAAAGGCTTAAAGTTATGACTTGTGTCCAGTGCCCACATTTGAGAATCGCCCTATAGCAGTGTTCAATTTTGTTTCATGAAAAAAGTTAGAAGCTGTTTAAAAAAGAACTGTTTTTCATAAGAAAATTCTCTTGCTAATTCGCGAAAATAACAACATTAATTCAAAAGACATTTCTCATCTGCGATATAAACGAAAGAAGAAAACAATTTTAGAAATAACATCTCTTGGGAAATGTTCAAATAAATAACTTGGAGCTGTACCAGCAAATAAACGTGCATTATAAAGGCAATTTTTTTCGACTACTTTCTATACTGTTGAAAGCAAAATAGTTTTCTTTATTAAATAAAGTATGAGATGATACTCAAAAAAATTTTTACTATAAATATATGTAATTAAGTGTTTTAGATGCATTTACAGGGGCATTTGGACTTTTTCAAAATTTGTTGCTGAAATCTAAGGTTAAGAAAACGCAATCCATTTTCAAATGTTATAATGATCCGCGAAAACAAGACTAATAAATTGTCAGTGCTTATTTATGTATTATTAAGATAATTCCTTCTGTATGTACATTAGGGTGGGCCGAAAAAAACGAAATTTTTCAAATAAATTTTTATTAGAGCAGAAAAGTTGCCTTTTGTAATTAGAAGAATAACGCAAAAAAATATTTTTTGAAATCGGTTAATATCTTTAGACAATTTAATATTTTTACGTTAAAATCTTTACAGCATTGCATTTGAATTTTTGAAAATATGATCAAAAGTGGCGATTTTAAAAATTAATGATGAAAATTTAAAAATATTCAGAGCTACTTCTATTAGTGAGTAAATGTCATATTTTGGTATTAGAATAATAACAGAAAAAATTATTTAAAATCAGTTAATATCTTTAGGCCGCGCATTGCACATGTACTTTGGAAAATATGACCAAAATTGAGAATTTTTGAAATTACATGATGAAAATAAAAAATATATACAATTAGACCTAGAAAAATATGCAGACCGAGGTGTTGTGACACAAAGTTCAATTTTAGATCTAACGATTACTCATAACTTAATGACTGGTCTACCTTCAAGATTACTTCATCTCCCATACTGCACAGAACAAGCTCAGAGAGTATTTTGTCTGTCATGGATTCAAAAGCTCTCTCAGACAGTCACAGATTGCATTAATTTTCCAAATCCGTCTGAATCCTAATTCCCTTATTGTTCTCTTTCATCAATGATAATTGACAGTCACAGGTTTTTGGGATGAGAAAGACTCCGTACGCTCAGTAACAGAGTGTATCACCTCCTCCAATTATTTTTGGTAATTGACGCGATGTTGTTATTGTCTTGAACAGATGCATTTTTCCTAGAATATTAGAATGATTCCTCTTAATGTCAAACAATACAGACGTCAATACAGTCACAATACAGTCATATCTACATGTGGTATAAAACTAACTGTTTCAATTCATTGATGGGGTTTTTAAGGGATACATACAGTCTGAGAGTTCTGTTTGCAGTCGTTAGTGAGAAATCAGCTCTCGATTATGGATATCAAGTTTCTCATGACAGAAGTCTGTCTTACAGCTTTTAATATTTAAAGAAGATATATATTTTAAATCAATATATATTTTAATTTATTCATTTGGTTTATTAACAGTCATTGTTCGGAAATTGCAATTGAATTATTGAAATTTGACAACAAATAGTGTTACACAAGCAGGTAGTTGTTTACAATGTTAAAAATTGGCAGCAAACTGCTTAATCATTTGACCTTTTTTTTATAAATAACAGTTACTTGACCATATTGTTAAAATATTATGAGGATATTATTGACCATATTATAGACATGATCAGAAAAAGAGATACGGTTAATAACTATTATCTGTAAAAACTGTCCAATGACAGGGCTGTTGGCTGAAATTTCTTAACTATGTACCTATAGGACCAGAAAATAATGCCAACTGTGCGGCTTTCATCAATATGTTAAAACAAGTGCCTAAAAGGTAATTCAATGAAAGGCAAAAGGCAAACAAACCAATGAAAGGGCCTACCTATCGGCATTTCTAATTTTCGAATAGCCCCTTCTTTTCTATCCCGTATTGATAGAATTGTCGTCACATCCAACTACAACGACTTCATCTATGAAGATGTTCTTTTCAGATAGATATAAAAAATCACTTCTAAAACTATCTCTACCGGTTCCAGCTGTAGTAGTTATGTGACCAATTTTTTTTAACCCGGCTCCTGTATTGCATAAATGTGCTATTTTTTTTTACAATATTTTCCAAATTTCAAGTGCAATGAAGCGACCTAAAGATATTAATAGATTTCAAATATTTTTATGTTATTCTTCTAATCTCAAAATGTGACTTTTACGCACTATTAGAAGTAGGTCTGAATATGTTTTAAAATTTTCATCATGTAATTTCAAAAATTGTCAATTTTGGTCATATTTTCCAAAATACAAGTGCAATGCGCGACCGAAAGATATTAACCGATTTTAAATAATTTTTTGTATTATTCTTCTAATACTAAAAGATGACATTTACGAACTATTAGAAGTATCTCTGAATATATTTTTTATTTTCATCATTAATTTTAAAAATCGCCACTTTTCATCATATTTTCAAAAATTCAAGTGCAATGCGCAACCTAAAGACATTAACCAATTTCAAAAATACAGCGTGCAATATGTTATGTATCGCCAACCTTTAATTTATCAACCGTTGATCGTAAACATATAGTTCCAATTACAAAAGCGTTTCAAATGAGGTAAATATTCATGTTGTGACATTATTTAAAGTAAAAAATCAATTTGATAGTAATTACGAAAACTAACTTTTTATACGATCCCCCAGTCCCTATAGTTATGTTTAGTAAAAGTTTACACATATCAAAACAGATATAACACAAAAAGTTTGACATCTGTACTACAAAAATTCACACAGTTATTAAATTTCAAAGTTTGAGATTTTTGCCCATGATTTTGTCTTTCATTGAGGGATCAGTTAAAAGATGAATTAAAGGAATTCGAGAACAAAATCGGGGTGCAGTGTCCTTTTTACGGCGAAACCACCTTTAGCTGGGGCCAAATTGGGGAATCACCAAATAGGGTTATTTCATCTAAAAATTTGAGCTAACTTTTATGTGTCGAGCAACATTCAAAAGTACCGACGATATCGGCTAAAGGTGGTTTCGTAGTAAAAAGGACATTGCACCCTGATTTTGATCTCGAATTACTTTAATTCATCTTTTAACTGATCGCTCAATGAAAGACAAGATCATGTGGAAAAATCTGAAACTTTGAAATTTAATAACTGTGTCAATTTTTGTAGTACCGAAGTCAAACTTTTTGTGTTATATCTGTTATGATATGTGTAAACTTTTACTAAATATAACTATAGAGACTGGGGGACCGTATAAAAAGTTACTTTTCGTAATTTTTATCAAATTGATTTTTTACTTTAAATAATGCCACAACATGAATATTTAACTCATTCGAAACGTTTTTGTAATTGGAACTATATGTCTACGACCAACGGTTGAGAAATTAAAGGTCGGCGATGAATAACATATTGCACCCTGTATATTTTGCGTTATTCTTCTAATTACAAAAATCAACTTTTCTGCACTATTAGAAATTGATCTGAAAAATTTCGCTTTTTTCGAACCAATCTAATGTACATGTACAGTAAATATTTTCTATATGCATATATTAATTACATTTGTTAAATATTGATGGAATTGCATCTGAGTATCTGGGAATAAATAAGTTACAAGAAAATGCTTGTAATAACACTATTTAAACAAATATCTATCCATATATTTGAAGAAAATTAATACAACTGTAACACTAAAAATCTATGCGTAATATTTAAATAATCTTTAATTACGTTGTATTAATTAAACAGAAATTTGAAATTCTGTTCTAGTTAAACAATCTTTACAGATTTTTATTATGATTAAATACGTATTTATGGTTAATCTAAATAATGCTATAAAAATAATAAAATAACTTTATTTAGATTGACAAACGTTTCATCGCACAAACGGCGACATTTTCAAAATCAGTTATGATAGAAATATTTCTATCATGACTGATTTTGAAAATGTCACCGTTTGTGCGATGAAACGTTCGTCAATCTAAATAAAGATATTTTATCTCTTTTTATAGCATTATTTAGCTTAATCTGTTTATAAGGGATTATTATACATGTTGTTATAAGTATTCATGATTTTCTTATAATTAAAATAGAATTTATAATCCTGTTATATTAAGTAGGAATGTTTCATATTAACAAAATGAAAGATCTCTGATCATTATAGTACAGACTTATTAAATGTTTAAAAATATCAGTAATCCGCTGGATTCAAAAACATCAATTAAATGGTCGATGAGGTTCGAAAGTTTGGTGTCCACTGAACTAAATGGTGTTGGTGTTGTTTATGACGGACAATTGTCAACATAAGGGATATGGACCCAAAGGGGGGATTTTCTAAGGGAACCTAAGCCGTATTTACGCAAGGAAAAGCAAGGTTTAAAAAAAACACGGAAAACTACTAACAATTATGCCAACAATTAACGATTGGATTCGAACCCATCACCTTCCGTCTACCAGTTTGAGAGCAGAACCTCACGGCCCCTGGTGGGGCCTGGACTAAATGGCTATGAGCAGTTTGTTATATCATGATATTTATTTTAACGCAAATTGTTATAAAGTGCTTCAACTGTATTATATATTCTTTTGTGAAATCGAATAATTTTTACGCGAAATTTTAACATTGGGAAAAAAATTATGCTTGTTTTGCCATATTTAACCAAACAACGGAGCCCACCAATGCGAAGAAACAAGTGGATGAGACCACTAATATTTTTTTTTTCGTTCTCAGGCTTTTATTTATTCTTTTTTAAAAAGAGATCAGATTAATTCCATTTCTATAGAACCTATTGTTTTACAGTATGCCTCATCTAACGGTAATTTCTGTTTGCAAATATAACTTACTTTATTCTTCGGAAAGCTACAAAAATGGCAAATTTAGCGTGCGTTACAACATCATGCTACTCAATGTAAAGCAGATACTTTATAACAATTTTGAATTTCGTTCCATGAAAAACAGAAAAAAAAACTTTTTTTTAAAATAAGAAATGCTCTTGATAGTTCGTAGAATATAAAAACGTTAATTCAAAAGACATTTCTCGTCTGCAATATAAACGCAAGAAAGAAACAATTTTCGAAATAACATCTCTTGGGAAATGCTCAAATAAATAATTTGTAGTTGTTGTTGCAGATAAACATGCTTTAAAAAGGCAAACTTTTGTCTACTTTTTTTTCTATACTGTTGAAAGCGAAATAATATCTTGCTTTAAATTAAACATGAGATGACATACTCAAACAAATTTTTATTATAAATATATATAATCTATTATCTTTTTAGATACAGTCTTTTTGCAAGGGCATTGGGATTTTTTGAAAACGCGTTGGCGAAAATTAAAGTTAAGAAAACGCAATTCATTTCCAAAAATTATGAGCATACATGAAAACAAAACTAATAAATTGTTAGTGCTTATTTATGTACTTTTAAACAGAGAATTTCTTATGTATATACATAAATTGCTTCAGAATTAATAGATTAAATACATATAGTGAATATTGACAAAATTGCTTTTGTGTATGATGCAATGAATAAAATACAAGAAGATACTTCTAATAGCACTGTTTAACAATATATTTGTTTCCCAAAAAGTAAGTTGTAATTTTTATATTTTAGAGGATGGTGAAAAGGAATATGGCATTGAAAAATTTCCATTTCCCACAGATTTTGAAATATGTGTACGAAGGTCATCCAGAAAATAAGTTTCCCCCGGCCCGTAAAAAGAAACAATATATAATTACCTTTAAAAATTTATTGAAAAAGATACAACAATGTTTCAGCTACTTTTTAACTTAAGAATCATCAGAATTGTAACACTTGTTGTAGCGTGGGATACGTTTTAGTAGCCCAGTGTCATAAAAGCCTGCTACCAGGGAATGGATCCAGTTTGTCACAGTTGTCAACCCATGTCTGATCAACCGTAACAATCCTGTTGAGGTACGCATTGCCCTCATCATGGTATAATTGCAGAAAAGTCAATGTTGCTACCATTCATTTGGTTTTGTTTTCGCGTGTAATGTTCTTCGGTACCCAACTGGCGCATAATTTGCGGAACATCAGGTGATTCGTGATGATTTTCTACATCGCCGATCTTTTATGCTGCAATACCACGACGAGGGCAACTAGTACTTAGACAGGATTGTTACTGGTGATGAGATGTGGTTTGACAACTATGACAAGCTGGCTCCATTCCTAGGTATCACAGTTCTATGATAGTGGACTAAAAAACTTATTCTACGCTAAAACAACGACAGGTGTTACGATTTCGGTGGTTGTTATGTTGAGAAGTAACTGAAATATTGCTGTATCTTTTACATAAATCTTTCCTGTCATTTATGTTTTGTTTCTTTTTTATGGGCTTTGAGAAACATATTTTTTGGATGATCCTCATACATAACACTAATTATTTTAATACATTTTTTCACTGTGAAATATAATATGAAATTTATCACTTGACTTTACTGATAAAATAATTGATGAAATGAACATTTACAGGCCTGGAAAGTAAAATGGCAATATTGAAAATTTGCAGCACTAAATATATTTCAAGAAAAGTAAAAGGGAAATTTTAAAAACATAAATAAAATAAGCAATTTCTATTGTTAAACAGAAAGTTCGTTAATTCTTGTTAAACTGAAATTTCGTTAATACGTGTTAAAAGTGGAATATTTATTTTTTTGTCTCGCAAAGTCCGTTTTATACTTTGTGCAGTTGTTTCTTCCTTGTGTGTATGCAAGGTATATACAAGCAGCCGGGCCGAGTAATGTTCAGAAGCTTCTGAAAACGGAAACACAGGGACATAATTTTAGTAAACTGTATGTGTAGATCGTTGTATTTGCTAGTTCCTTTGAATTAATTAATCAGAAATAAATCAAAAATAATCATAATCATAAATGTATACAGGTTTCTAAATACGCGCAGTCATGATAGAGAGAAGGGTAGGTTTCTCGTGTGCCATCCTGTAAAAAAATTTCGCTTTTGAAAGTATAAATATAGTCATTTGGCGCAAAATTTTGCTTTTCCTTCACGACACATTCGCTTCAAACTAGTCTTGCAGACATGTTTTCCATCAGCTTTTGATATAGAATGTAATTGTGGAAGATAAACAAAATTAACAGAAACTAAGAAAAAAATATCGCTAAACTAGCGTAAAAGACGAAAGATGAAAAACAGTACTGGATATTGAAATTTGTTGAAAATGTGCATAATCATTCATAATCTGGCATCTTGACAGTTGATATATTAGAGTTGAAGTTTGGCACAAAAGTTTATTTTGGGGGGAACTTTTCTAAAGTATCCACCTTAACTTTAAACTCTAATATTTCTAGTATGGTGCATTTCTAAGTTGCACTTGTGTTGTATTTTGCGTAGGATAGCAGCTTAAATCGGTTTAACTCTGACTCTGGCTGGGAATTCTAGTACTATGAATTTTTTATGCCAATCTATGGTTAGAAACCTGATTACGGAAGACTAAAGAACAATATGAAATATAAGCATGTTAAAAATATATCCAGTATCTTTAAGAAAGGGATCCATGTAGATTTTCATAACACAGTTTTATTGCATTTTCTTATAATAGTCCAGGCAATAGAGACCGTATAGGGACTCTACCTAGCAAAATTAATGGTAGTACTGAAATCAGCTTTCTAGATGTTTTTTGGGTCGCTGAATCTGAATTTGTAACTTCCCACCAAAATTTCCCCCGGCAACCACCCTCCCAAATTTTGGTAAAAAGCCCCCCAAAAAGGTTTTTATTAAAAAATACCATTATTTTTTATTGTTTTAGGGGAAAAGTAGCTAGAAATTTAGAAAGTAGACAAAATTTTCAACAAATTAGATATATGACATTATGACTTAGGATGAAGGGGAAGGGGGATCTGCCTCGGAACATGCGCCGCAGTGCTGCATGGACTAAGTTGCGCAATTCCACTTAACCACTCACACGTTTACATTAGCCCTCCCATCTTCCCTCCGAACTTTCTCTATAAGATTTACTTTAAGTTTTTTGGGTCGCTGAATCCGAATATTTAACTTACCCCCGAAATTCCCCCCCCCCCGAAACCCCCCAAATAGTTGTTTTTAACTTAAATTTCTTATTGTTTTAGGGGAAAAATTACAAAATTCAGAAACTAGACAAAATTTGCAACAAATAGGATACATGACATTATGACGTAGGATAAATGGGGAGGGCTGCCTCGGAACAATCCCCGCTCGATTTTCTCAAAAACAAAATTTTTTGGGGGTTACGGGTGAAATTTTGGTGGGAAGTTACAAATTCGGATTCAGCGACCCAAAAAACATAAAGTGAGTCTAATTTCAGAACTAGTATTAATTTTGCCAGATAAAATCCCCTATTCCCTGGACTTCATAATTTAGTGTACGTAGCGCCGCAGTGCATGTTCAGAGGCAGCCCTCACCCTCCCCGTTCATCCTAATTCATAATGTCATATATCCTATTTGTTGCAAATTTTGTCTAGTTTCTGAATTTCGTAATGCTTTTCCCTAAAACAATAAGAAATTTAAGTTAAAAACAACTATTTGGGGGGTTTCGGGGGGGGGGGGGGATTTTTTGCGGAAAGTTAAAAATTCGAATTCAGCTACCCAAAAATCTTAAAGTAAAACTTATAGAGAAAGTTCGGAGGGGAGATGGGAGGGCGAATGTAATGGGCGAATGTGAGTAGTTAAGTGGAATTGCGCAACTTAGTTTACGCAGCACCGCGCGCATGTTTCGAGGCAGATCCCCCCTTCCCCTTCATCCTAAGTCATAATGTCATCTATCTAATTTGTTGAAAATTTTGTCTACTTTCTAAATTTCTAGCTACTTTTCCCCTAAAACAATTAAAAAAATGGTATTTTTTAATAAAAACTTTTTTTGGGCGCTTTTTACCAAAATTTGGGGAGGTTGCCGGGGGAAATTTTGGTGGGAAGTTACAAATTCGGATTCAGCGACCAAAAAAACAGCTAGAAAGCCGATTTCCAGTACTACCATTAATTTTTCTAGGTAAAATTCCCTATTGCCTGGACTATAAGCTGAGTTATCAAACTTAAAATATTAATTTTGTTCAAATTTTATTTAAACTTGTTTTACAAAAATTACGATATCTGTCTTCATAGATAACTTCCATTTTTTTTATTTTTAACACTTTCCAACAAGGTTAAAAAGTGTTTATGTTTATGCATTCGGTTTGTTTGGCCACCTGTCCACGCTAACTCCCGTAAATATACTCCAATTTTCATGCAATTGATAAAGATTATTTAGGGTCACCAAAACATGTTTGGTATTATATATGAAGTATGTAGGATTAATAGTCCATTTACAGGGGCATTCAAAAGAATTCCATTACATTATGGTACATAATTTAAATGAATAGTAAAAGTAAAATTTTTATATAACATGTATATATATTATTATTATGAGCACCAACAATTCCAGAAATCATATTTATACGAAAAATATAAATTATGCTTTCAAATAAAGTTTTAAAATTTATTAAAAGCGATAGTTTCATACTAGCCACGCGTTAACTGCCAAAGAAATCGCTAAAGGTCACTATTTACAATCAGCTTTTTTTATTCTTATCATTTATAATCATTGTTTTAAATTTGGGTTTTATTTATATTTTATTGTTTTATTTATTGATATATGAAGGTTTTAATTTCGTTATGGAATATAAGGTGGAAAATAATGCTGAGCGATTTATATTAGCTTAAGCGCAAACAGATCTGTCTTTCGTAATCACTGCACGCGATAGGGATATGTTTAAAAATATTCATATATAAAAATTATTTTAAAAACAATGAAAGTTCTGTAATTAGCGATACATTTTTCAAATTGCGATACATTTTTCAAACAAATTTTATTTCAAAATACAACTTTTTTCCATACTTAATGGTGTAAAAATTTAAAATGTGCAACATTCAGAAATGAAAAAAATTGCAGTAAAATTTAAATTTAATCATCTAGTGTGACCACCGTGAAAATGACGTAAGCGTTATGGACGGATACTTTTGTAGTTTATAATACAGACAGATAGAGAGAATGCATAGCATGTCATTAAATATTAAATAATTCATATTTAGTAGCAATGTATCAATTTTGTTCATCATTCTTAATAGATTCAATGATTCACTTACTTCTCGATAAATGCGTATTGTGAAACATAAGAGGATTATAAAGAGGAACATATAATCTATCAACAATAATGATATATTTTCGTATTTCCAATCTCATGGCATTATTTCATACATTTTATAATTCAAAAGAAATAATAAAATGCAAATTTTCCGGTATAGCATCGATGCTATTTGTATTTTCATCTTCATTTATTTTTTTTTTTTTATTAAATTTTAATCTATAGGAAGTCTCAAATATTAATAAATCAACGCTTACGTGACAATTTGAAATTGCAATCTTAATTAAATTTCTCGATCATTTTGATTGCTTGTTTAATCAGTATACAGTAATAAAAGAACATTTCGTTTAAAATTCTATTTACATTTTAATTAAAGTTTTCAATTTTTGATTAATTAATTTGAAATTTTATTCAAGTTGTATTTAGATTGAATATTTTAATAAGTTTGAAATAATTTAAAAGTTTTTTTTTTATACTTGTTAATACTTTCTATATTCAAATATTTTACTGAAACATCTTAATTATCAGAAGAACGTGTTAATTATATTTGAAAGAGACATTAAAAAGTGGAATACTATTTTTTTTTTCATTCACGTGATAGAAATCCAAACTACAATAGTGCAGTCCTGGTACCATTCTATGCTATTTTATCTCCAAAGTGTTGCAAAGAGATGTGTAGGATACCGTTCAACTAGACATTGTGTCTACACTGTAAAAAAAAAAAAATAATGCCAGTTTCCCGGTAGGAATCGGAAAAATAGTTGCCCTTATCGTACCCGAATAATTTCCAACCCAGCTCGGAATAAAATCCGCATACCGTTTTAATGACTATTTCCTTATTTTTACGGATTTTATTCCGAGCACGGTCGGAAATTATACCGGTATGAGAAGGGCAACTATTTTTCCGATTCCTACCAGAAAACTGGCAGTATCTTTTTTACAGTGTAGAATATGTTCCGAATATGAAAGAAAATTGCGTTATGGGAGTCGTCCACATATCACAAATGCACCAACTTTCATTTTACAATTAGTAATATCCATTTTCGCACTTTCGTTTTGTTACTTGGATCAAAACAGAAAGAGAAAAGGCGTAGGTTTTATATTTTTTCTGAAATTTTCGGTGTTACAAAACAAAGTGTATCAGGAGTTTGTCTACAAATTTCAAAAATAAAAATTAGACCTTAAAATAAAACAAAACTTACCAGAAAAAATACAGAAATTCGTTTAATCAGTGTTTCGAAGATTTTCTGTTGACATAAATCCTACCACCACCATCACAAATGAAACCCCTCAGGGGGGGAGTTCCTTTTTTCCCCTATCATTACTTTTTATACACACAAAAATTATATTTTATTAGTCCAAAATTAATTAACTCTCCACCAACTTTTAATCAATCAATTTTTTCTCTTCGAAAATTAGCCCTCACATATTTTCAGGTGAAATACTTTCAAAATATTTTTTACAGGTTTTTTAACAGGTGTTTTAAAAATATTGGTGTTTCGCTGTTTTGTGTAATTTTAAGTATTGAAAACCCACATTTTACTCCGAATTCCATTTTACTAAAAATGCACATTTTAAAATTAGCCTACATATTTCACAAGCATTTTAGAAAAGAAAACTAATGCTTTTGTACATTTTTCTAGGTCAAATTCACGATGAGTTTATTTGTCCACCGTTTGATTAAAACAAATATATGATTTTGTACTTTAATCCTTTATCTAGTGACGGTACTTATATTCAGAACTAAAATTCATTAAAATAACTTGTTATAAAATTCATTTAATACATCGATTAGTAGTAATACAGTTTAGAATGAGTTATATATACATTACTTTATATTGTTCCAAAAGCATTATTGCTTACACAAAAGAAAAATATTTTTTAAAGGATGATTTCTTTTGCCTTTGCATCTTTTCAGCTTTCTTGGCATTCAGGAAGGAGTCGAATTTATCAGTTCGGAAATCTTTCAATACTTCTATTGTAAGAACATTATATTTGTACATTTCCTAATTCTACAAAATACCAAGAAACATATTTAAAATAAAAGATTTGAGTGGAGTTATAAATATTGTACAAAATCCCTACAAATTCAGATTTAAAGAATCCTTCCCAGGTAAAAAAATCAGCAAAAAACCTTTAAAAAATACGATTTTCCAGTATTTTTGAAGGTTCTATAGGTATTTTGAAGGTTCTATAGGTATTTTGAAGGGAAATTAAAAATGCAGGTTTATATGAGGAGATGTAAAATTTATTGAAGGATTTTATGCAGTCTTTTATTAGACCTCCAAATTACTACTCAGTCATTTTGAAAGTCTCTTCAGGTATATTGAAGCAAAATGAGAACTACAAGAAAATGTTCAGTATTTTTAAAAGTTTTACACAGTTTTTTCTCAGCAAGTTAATGACCTTCAATTTACCTTTAGTGACTTACCTTATTTTTGGTAAGTATACTTCAGGTATTTTGAAGAAAAATATGGTCTTCAATTTAATTTAGTGATTTAGCTGTATTTTGGTAAGTATACTTCAGGTATTTTGAAGAAATATGAAAACTGATTTTTATGTACAGGATTCCTTCAGAAAGTTTTTTACTTTTAATATTTAGCTTCTTTAACTTAGAATATTTGTTTTTGAAAGAGATAGAAATAACAAGTGGGTAAGTGTGATCACAGATCGCGCAGAGGGTTCGTTTAATATTCCTTTGAAAACACTTTATTCTTTTGCAAAATCTGTTAGTTCCACATTTCGCAACCAGGGGTTGCACTCTATTCTAAACAAACTTCTATCCGAACCAAAACCCCATTTTACATCTTATCCGTAGATATATTAGTCGAGGAGATCGGGCCCATACCACCCGAGATAAGTAGGCGCTCCCTGGCGGTAAAAAGTGGAACTAAAATATGTAATGCCATGGTGCATAATATGAAAGAGTGGTCAAAGGGGTGGCGGCAAAAGTTAGAAAAGTGCTCCCCGGGTGAAAAGGTGGAGGTTAGAAAAATATAACACATGAGAGGTTGCGGCAAAATTTAGAAACTGCCCACGGGGATTAAAGTGGGGGCGAGGTGTACCGGAGGTGCATAACATGAATAAATGGTCACAGGTCTTTCCAACGATATGTCACATGAGGGATGTTGGCAAAACTGACAAAAGTGCCCCCAGGGGGCAATGTGGGGGGAGGGGCACCGGAGATGCGTAAGATTAATAAGTGATCACAGGCATTTTCAACTCTAAACCACATGAGGAGTGTCGGCAAAATTTAGAATGCCCCTCCGGTGGCATATTTGTAGGGAGGGTCACCAGAGGTGCATATCATGAATAAGTGATCACTGGTTTTTCCGACGATATGTCAATTAAGGGTGTCAAAAAATTTAGAAAAGTGCCCACCGGGGGGCAAAATGGGGGAGGACACCAGAGGTGCATCACATGAATAAGTAATTACAGAGTTTTCCAATGATGTATCACATTAGGGGTGTCGGCAAAATTTTGAAAAGTGCCCCGGGGGGTGCCTACTATCGCGGAGCCACTGAAATTCACCCAACACACCCTCTTTGAAATTTTTATATTTAATAAATAATAGTCCAAGGGAAATGCACCAAAAAAAGTGGGTTACCTTGCAAAAGGTCAGGTAAAAGATTTTTTTCTGCATTGTTTATAATGATGCCAACATGGAAAAACCAAGTTTTCTAAAAAAAATTTCTTAAGGTTAAATTTTCTGTAGCCAAAAAACAAGAAAATTTTGGGACTTTTTTTTTTTTTTTTTTTTTTTAATATCTCGAGACCCATTACCGTAGCATGTTACTTGTCAATTAGAATATTAAAGAGGATAAAATTCTCTACAACATTCATGCTTACAACCTTTTTATACACTCAATAGCAAGCGCTCTATGTCATTTCAAAAATAGGACAATTTTTTCATTTTTCTTAAAAACCGTGAAAAACGCAGTTCTGCCCCGATTATTTAAGTGTTTCCAACGGATTTAATCGTGTATGTCAACTTCTATATATTAGTAGCAGTAAATTATGTGTTTCAGGGCTAAAACTAGCCTTTTTTGCACCCGTGCCAAACATGTATTTTGGGGGCCCCTCCCCCCCCCCCTCTCTTTTAAAAAGAAAATTTACCACGGGAATTTTAATAAATCTCTAACAATCGGATTTTGAAAATTTTAAGTGTGTAAGCATTAAATACGTAATGCTGAACTAAGTAATCAGCTTTGCCAAATATTGATTCATTAAAACCTTGAAAACCGTACCGAAAGGAACCGAAATATATTCCGCTTTAAACAGGTTTCCATCTTACCAGGTATAATTGTTCATATTCTTTCTCTTGAAAAAATATATACTTTTCTTTAAAGACCGAATTCCGCATATAAAGATTTCATTTTCAAAGATTTCACGGTAGTTGTCGTATTGAGGCGTTTAAAGTCACAGTTATATGAATTATAGGACTAAATTAATCACACGAAGACATTCGCAAGGTAACATTAAATCTATGGCAGCGTTCTTGACAAATTTCTCGCTCACCTTTTGTTACTTTTAAATATTTTTTTTTTCATGGTATACCTGAGATCAATATCTAATGTTGTGCTTTTGCACTTTTTCGGGTTTAGTTACTTTTTTTAAAAAATATATTCGGACACTTTCATTTTTGGAAAACTGTTTGGAACCCGTTCTGAAATTTAAAGTATGGAAGACTAGGAAGGGTTGACTATACGGGAGGCTTGACCCATCCATGAGTTTTCATATTTAAAATAATTTCAGAGTTTTATTAATAGGGGTCAACGAATGCTACCGGAATGCTCAAACAACAATCTCTGTTTCTTAAAGACAATCGATATAGGTGTGGAAAAAATCTATTGTTAGGTGTTTTCAACCTAAAAGTTGTGTTTTTTAGAAATATTTTGTAAGCTTTTTTCAGATAAAATATATCACAGAAATTTAAGTAAGTAGGTTTTAAGTAATGCAGAAATATCGAGCTTTCATCCCAGGTAAAAAAGTCAGCAAGAAACCTTAAAAAAAAATCTTCAGGGAAACTGAAGGTATTTGGAACTAAAATTACCTTCAGCTTACCTTTAGGTAAAAAACATGTATTTTCCCTTAACCTTCTGAGTTCCAAATACCTGCTTTTTTCCTTCAGGTAAAAAATCTGTTATTTCCCTTCACCGATTTTGGCAGAAATATCTGCAGTTTTCCTTTAGGTATAAAAGCTGTATCTTCTCTTTACATTATATCGTTGCACCTGCATGCGGACAGCCTTCTGTGCAAATTCGCATCAGATCAATACATAATAATGATTACATATCCAGTTCGACATTGATTTGATACATATTAATAAACTAAACATATTAATAAAACATATATACATATTAATAAAAAAAACTAAGGGGGGGGGGAAGCACCGGAGGTGCGTAACATGAATAAGTGGTAACAGGACTTTCGAACGATATGTCACATGATGTGTCAGCAAAATTTAGAAAAGTGCCCCCCGAGGGGGCAAAGTAGGGGGCAGGGGCATTAGAGGTGCATAACATGAATAAGTGGTCAAAGGCCTTTTGAACGATATGTCACATGACGGGTGTTGGCAAAATTTAGAAAAATGCCCCCGAGGGGGGGCAAAGTGGGGGGAGGGGCAATAGAGGTGCATAACATGAATAAGTGGTCACAGGTCTTTCCAACAATATGTGACATGACGGGTGTCAGCAAAATTTAGAAAAATGCCCTCGAGTGGGGGCAAAGTGGGTGGAGGGTCATTAGAGGTGCATAACATGAATAAGTGGTCATAGGCCTTTTGAACGATATGTCACATCAGGGATGTCAGTAAAATTTAGAAAAGTGCCCCCCCGGTGGGGCAAAGTGGGGGGGGGGAGGGGCATAACATGAATAAGTGGTCACAGACCTTTTGAACGATATGTCACATGAGAGGTGCCGGCAAAATTTAGAAAAGTGCCCCCAGGGGGGGGCAAAGTGGAAAGAGGGGCATTAGAGATGCATAGCATGAATAAGTGGTCACAGAACTTTCCAACGATATGTCACATGAGGGGTGTCAGAAAAAAATTTATAAAAGTGCTCCCCCCCGTGGGGCAAAGTGGGGGGAGTGACATTAGAGGTGCATAACATGAATAAGTGGTCACAGGACTTTCGAACGATATGTCACATGATGTGTCAGCAAAATTTAGAAAAGTGCCCCCCAGGGGGCAAAGTAGGGGGCAGGGGCATTAGAGGTGCATAACATGAATAAGTGGTCAAAGACCTTTTGAACGATATGTCACATGACGGGTGTTGGCAAAATTTAGAAAAATGCCCCCGAGGGTGGGCAAAGTGGGGGGAGGGGCAATAGAGGTGCATAACATGAATAAGTAGTCACAGGTCTTTCCTACAATATGTGACATGAGAGGTGTCAGCAAAATTTAGAAAAGTGCCCCCCCCGGGGGGGGGGGGCAAAGTGGGTGGAGGGTCATTAGAGGTGCATAACATGAATAAGTGGTCATAGGCCTTTTGAACGATATGTCACATCAGGGATGTCAGTAAAATTTAGAAAAGTGCCCCCCGGGGGGGCAAAGTGGGGGGGAGGAGCATTAGAGGTGCATAACATGAATAAGGGGTCACAGACCTTTTGAACGATATGTCACATGACGGGTGTCGGCAAAATTTAGAAAAGTGCCCCCGAGGGGGGGCAAAGTGGGGGGAGGGGCATTAGAGGTGCATAACATGAATAAGTGGTTATAGGCCTTTCCAACAATATGTGACATGAGGGGTGTCAGCAAAATTTTGAAAAGTGCCCCCCCGTTGGGGCAAAGTGGGGGGGGAGGGGCATAACATGAATAAGTGGTCACAGACCTTTTGAACGATATGTCACATGAGAGGTGCCGGCAAAATTTAGAAAAGTACCCCTCCCAGGGGGGAGCAAAGTGGCAGCATGGATATCGGATGTGTATAACATGAATAAGTGGTCACAGGCCGTTCCAACTGTATGTTACACGATAGGGACAGGTGTTGGTAAAAGTTAGAAAAGTGCCGCATTTTGGGCTTTAGTATTGTGCCCCCCCCTCTTTGAAATTTTTATATATTACAAATAATATTTATCGGAAACCTCCGATGAAAATGCTGCAATTTCAAAAAAAGTCCGAAAAGTAAGAGATAATGAAATCCCCCAAAGCAGAATATGCTTATAAATGCGACGTACATCGCAGAACAACGGATTTCACTGCAGAACATTTCAAATTTTCATTTTCAAGAAAATTCATCATTCAATGTAGGAAAAATCGCAAAATTTGTCACTCATTGGTTAGAAAAAAAATCACCAAATTCTTTAATCGTTCATTTAAAAAGTAAAGATGAAAATAAGCAATCGCCAGTCGCCACTCAACAAGTAAATGTGAAAAACTGATGATTAAAAATATGGAAAGTACCAGCCAAACGCAAGATTTTCCAAAAGGAATTTCGTAAAAGAATTGGGAAAGAAAAAAATGTGAATTTTGTCAAAAGATCGCGAAAAAACACACATTTCATCAGAGGATTACGAAAAAAAAAAAAATGTAAATTTCATGAAAGGATCACCAAAAAAGCGAATTGTATCAAAGAATCGCAAAAAAGCGAGAATTTTGTCAAAAAATCACAATAAAAACAGCACATTTCGTCAAAGGATCGTGGAAAAACCCGAATTTCATCAAAGGATCGCAAAGAATCCGAAATTTCGTCAAAGGATTCTGGAATAAATGCAAATATGGTCAGTGGATTGCGGAAAAAAACATAAATATCGTCAATACATCGCAGAAAAAAAAAAAAAACCAATTTCGTCAAAGAATCGCAAAAAACCCACACATTTCATCAAAAGATCTCTGAAAATCCAAAATTTCGTCAAAGATTCGCAAATATCATCAAAAGAGCAAAGAAAAAACACAAATATCGTCAATGGATCATGGCAAAAACACAAAATTCGTCAATAGATCGTCAAAAAACACAAATTTAGTTAAAGGATCGCAGGGGGGGGGGGGGGAATGAGAATTTCGAAAAAAAAAACCCGAGAATTTTGCCAAAGAATTGCGAAAATGAATGTGAATTTTGTCAAAAGATCGTGAAAAAAAGCACATTTTGTCAAAGGAACGCCAAAGAAACGAAAACATTGCCAATAGATCCGGAAAAAACGTGAATTTCGTTAAAGTATCTGGAAAAAATGCATAATTAGTACCAGGAGGGATCCCCTACCAACCCTCCCTTTACATTTCAGAAAATTTGCTGCAAATTTCAGATTTTTTAAACCTATTTTTTTCAATTTTGAATCATACCTGCTACTCAGTGGATAAACATACCTAAAATATACCCATAAATTAAATATTCACTGACATAAATGTACTTACTGGCTACTAAAGAAATTATTCTCACTCGCTAGTAACTGGCTACTAAATAAAGTCAACCTACCGGCCAGTGGCTACTAAGCAAACAAGTGGCTACAAGCTACTAAGTGGCTACAAGCTACTAAGCTTCGTCAGTGCACCACCAGAAAAAACCCACGATCTTCTCTAATCGGTCGCAAGAAAAAGTCTCAAAATTCACCTATGTTAAAAGAAAAAATCCAGAAAATTGAAAATCGGTCGTGGCTAAAAAAAAATCGCGGAATTCGTCAGTAGATCGACGGAAGAAACTGCAAAATTCGTACATCAGTAGCGGAAAAAAACTCTCTCCAATCGGCCTCAAGATATATTTACTGGTTCAAGAGAAATATAGCAAAATTTAAAAATCAGTCACCGGTAAAAAAAAAGAAGCGAAATTCGTCAGTAGATCAGAGAAAAAATGGAAATTCGTCGATCAGCCATGCTAAAAAAAACCCTCGAGATTTGGCCAATCAGTTGAAAAAAAGACACAGTTTCTCATTCGACTGTGAAAAAATATCACAATTTTCACTGATCTGTCACGAGTAGAATGCGAAATTCGTCGATCGGTAGCAGAAAAAAATATTATCGTTCGCAAAAAAGAGAGAAAAAATTTGCTGTCAGAAGAGGAGGCTATACAGAGGTAAATGTAGTATACCTTCTGGTTCTTTTTCAGTAACACTGCTGAACTTCCGTTTCTCAAAAAAGCTATTGTATATACACTCTAAGGTATACCAGAGTTTGCCGTAGACAGTGTCAGGAGGGTGCTGCACCCTGCCTGCCCTTAGGTTTACAAAACAGCAGCCCTCTTACCCCTGATGGAAAACATTAGCACCCTTGTTGCCCCCAGCTGAAAAAAGTGCCTTTACTCCTTTCTTTATTAAAAAATTTACTTGCATAGTAAAAATTGCCTCATTGCTGTCTTTAAAATAGCGTCCTGTCTATTAAATATTAAAAGTAATTTTAAAAATCAAAAGGATGCCTTTAAAAATTAAAAAAAGTGTCCTTAAAAATTCAAAACATGCCTTTCGGAATCCAAAAGTGCCCTTTTCCTACAAGAAGCACCCTGCCCTTTTTTAAACATGGGAGAAACTCTAAATATACCCTCTGTTTGTTTTTTTTTTTTACGTTTACATCGCTGCATACGAGTGCCCTTTTTTCTAGAAGTTTACTGTAAAAAAAACGGGTCAGTGCCCATCAGGCACAGATTTTTTTAATAAAGGACACACTTGTACCTTGTAAAGAAACGGAAAAAAAAAAAATAATAATATTTGGAACTGGCTTGTTTAATGTTCCCATTTCTCAACAGAATTTTTTGATATTTTCCTACGACTGATTGAAATTTGTCAATTGTCCTCTCAAGCAACAGACGAATGTCACAATTTCTTTCTCCCGTAATCAAATGAAGAATTTTGCTAATTTTTAAACATTAAGTTTCATCATTAGGTCAGGGGGAAGCATCATAAACTTGTCAACTGGTCATATGAAAAAGAAAAAACCCCAAGAAATTTATCAGTCAGTAAAGGGTTAAAAAAAATCACATAGTTCTTTGATTGTCATGGGGGGAAAAATTATTTAATTCATCCATTGATCGCATGAAAAAAAAATGTTTTGTTAGTAAGTTGTGGGGGGGAAATATGGAAATTTATCAACTTTTTATCAGAAAAAACGAGATCTGTTGATCAGCTTAGGTAAGGGAGGGGGGGGGGGATCGGCAAAATTCATAAACCGACTGTTATGTCAGTCGACTGTTGTGTATATATATATTCAGTTCCGCTAGTTGCTCGCAAGAAAAAATGCAATATTTGCCAATCAGTACAAGTAAAATACCCCAAAATTCGTCAATTGGTTACAAGAAAAAATTGCAAAATTCTTCATTCAGTCATCAGGGGGAAAAAAAAAAATCTGAGAAATTCACCAGTAATCATTGGGCCCGGTAGCAGAAAGTTCCTGACGGGTGACGTGCGCCGCAGATTTTCTTTTCCCTTTTGCAGATTTTTTTTTCCATTGGATCTTTTTCCAACTTTATATTATGTTTAGTTCTTTATTATTTATTACAAAAACTTAAGTTTATTATTAATAACAATGAGTAAAATGCTTAAAAACATTAAAAGTAAATGATTAATTAATTAAAGGTTCATTTGTAACATTTTACCTGCAGATTATTTTCAGTCCCTGAAAGATCTGTCGCAGACACTTGGAGAATTTTCTGCTATTGGGTCATTGGGGGAAAAAAAAAAGAGAAATTCTTCAGTGTGTTGCTTTAAAATATTGTGAAATTTGTCAATCTTCTATGGAAAAAATAATGAAATGTAGCGGACAATCAATCGTGAGAAAAAAATCATGAGATTCTTCATTCGGTTGCAGAAAAAAATGGAATGCAGAAAATTAGCGAAAAATCGCTAAATTAATCACATTAAGTGACAATTGAATATTATCGTTGAATAATAATTATTGAACATCAATGTAAACAAAAAAGAATGCATAATTATATAAATTCACCAGTCAGTTACGATGAAAAAATCACATTGTTCTTCAGTTGTAGCAGGGAAAAAATTACTTAATTCACCCAGCGACCACATGAAAAAAAAATAAGAAAAAGAAAAACCTCACAAGTTTGCCAAATGGGTGCAAGAAAAAATGCAACATTTAAATGCAAATTGGTAGAAATAAAATATTGCAAAATTCATCAGTTGGTTGCGGGAAAAAATTGCAAAAATTCTCCCGCACTCATCTGAAAAAAATATTGCTTTAAATTTGTCTTTAACTGTTTTTTCATGAAAAAATTACTTTATTTAAAATAATTATACACATGTAAAATTATTTTTGGTTAGCCGGGCACCAGTGTTATATATACATATATATTGTAATATATAACACTAGAGCCCGGCTAATCGAAAAGTACCTTATTTTTTCCATATTTCATATTCTACATAATAAATTAATCTACAATATATAAAAATTCTTTTAATTATTTGGTACTTTTCGGTTAGCTGGGCGCCAGTGTTATATATACATATATATGTGTATATATATGTACACATATATGCATTTATATATGCAATATATGTATGTATATATATGTACACATATATGCATTTATATATGCAATATATGTATGTATATATAACACTGGCAAACAGCTAACCGAAAAGTACCAATTATTTTTATGAGTCGAATATTGCAGCCAAAGATATTGAGCCCTGCTAAATGATTTGCAAGAGACATTACACCTTCACTGTGCATTATTAATCAAGCAGTTATGTTCCTAAAAAGATTATAGCTGCTCAATTTATAAAGGAAACTAAATCAGGTACTTACTAGTAAAATTTGTATTCCAATACCTGGATCTATTAACTTGGGTCCTTTAAAGGACCCTTCACAAAATTTTATCACCTCAAAACAAGGAACCTTCATCAAACTTTTCACCTGCAAACAAGATCCTTCACAAAACTTTCCCACCTCTAAACTGAACTTTTTACAAGTTTAATTATTTAGGAGTAAAATCAGTCTTTCACTTTTAAACATAATGGAAATATATGAATATATTTTTCGCTATTATTTAAAAAAATAGTGAAATTTATCTTTAGTTGTACACGAAAATTTCTTATAAAAAGTTTTCCCCATACCACAGCATTTCTAAATTAATGTGGCGATATTTTTTACCGAACATGATTCTTGTCGAATGCGTAGTGAATACAAAGTGCCGAATATCAATATTAATATTAAAAAGAAGTGTAATACAGCCCTCTTACGCTATATATATATATATATCAACTTAAAAATTAGTTAAAATTCGACTACTATACTGTTGAAAAACTCCCTGCAAAAAGAAAAAAATATAATAACAACATGACAACGTGACGATTAGTCCCGCTAATTTTCCGAATGGCGGTTAAAACGTAAACACACGGTCTCAGAGTTGAGTTGGGTACTTCCTTCTCATTCTCCCGTGACATGGAGTCAGAAATAGAGCTGCGTAATCAAAAATCAAATGTTCCAACGAAAATTTGAAATAAATAAATTAATACGAATTATACATTTTTCATTTGTTTTTGAAGAAGTAATTTTTATAAAAACTGGAAGTCACGCCTGATAGAGAATAAGGGCAAATTATGCATGCAATAACCCCACCTATATTTTTCAGCTTTAATCGTGGACGCAACCAAAATGAGGAGAGGGGGGGGAGGGTCCCTTCCCCTCCATTGATTTTGAAATTTAAGTGACTACAGTGAAACCTCCCTGTGTGACCACCTCCATTAACCAACCACCTCTCAGAACGACTATTTTTTTCATGGAACGAAATTTATTCCTATAGGCTCAATACTAATTTTACCTCCATTCAGAGGCCATCCCAGTTGAACTCCCTCCATGAGCGACCAATTTGTTTGAAGAAAATGAAACAAATTCCGTTTTCTCCTGGTCGCTTGAAGAGGGTTTTATTAGAAAAATAATTCCGGAGAGCGCATTATTCATCAAACTTCTAAACTAAATTTAGATTTTTTTTAATTATTATTCCGGTAACTTTTAAGTGTTTAAACCCCTTTATGCCTTTTTTAGGCAATGAATTTAATTCTGATGACAAATTAAGAATGACGGTCAATAAACTCCCTTGCCCTATTCTGTCAGGTAACTCTCAAAGAAATAGATAATAATAGATACAAATTAATGAAATCTTCATTATTTATTGCTCCCCCCCCCCAAAAAAGGCATTTATTTACTGAACTTCGAAAGGACTTGGTTGGATAAGTTATAAAAGATAAAACCGTATTCATTTTTTTAACTTTGTAGTAATTAACTTATGTTTTGATACTTAAATTTTTATATTTTTTCTTAATGTGAAAGATAAATGTTAGTAACATTGTTATCTTTTTTCAACAATTAAAATCTAGATTTAAACATAAACTCCATTAAGAGACCACCTCTCGGAGTGACCAATTTTTATTGGAGCGGAACGTGGTCGCTTTAAGGAGGTTTTACTGTAATTAGCTTTTGTTTTGATACTTAAATTTTTATATTTTTTCTTAATGTGAAAGATAAATGTTAGTAACATTGTTATCTTTTTTCAACAATTAAAATCTAGATTTAAACATAACCTCCATTAAGAGACCACCTCTCAGAGCGACCAATTTTTATTGGAACGGAACGTGGTCGATTTAGGGAGGTTTTACTGGACATATTTTTTTATGTTTTCAAAAACAATATAAAATTTATTATTAACGAGTAACTAAATTAAAAGAGCCTCTTTTATTTTAGCAAATATATGTAGATAGTGTAATATAGTAGATGTAATATAGATTGTATGTGCAAAATTCTTAGTTCCTCTTTTTTAAAGAGCTGTTGTTGGTGTTTTATGACGGCCAATTACCTACACTTGGGATATGGGCCCAAAGGGGAGGGGAGGGGGTGCTCTGGTGTCTTTCTAAGAGAAAGCAAGGAAATCCAAGGTTCGAAGAAAACCACGGAAAACTCCGAACGATTAGGCCGACGGGCGTGATTGGAATCGAAACCAGCACCTCTCGTCTACTAGCTTTGAGAGCAGAACCTCTCGGCCACTGGTGGGGCGGTTTTAAAGAGGAACTATGACTGTCGCGCTTGGATGAAAGAGCGGCATGGTGGGAGGGGTGAGTGCCATTGTCCCTTCTGTATTTTGAAATTTAATTAACTAAAATTTCTTTTTTTTGACAGATTTAGAAAAACACAGTAAAATTTATTCTTTTAGGAAAACTTAAAATGAAAAACTAAATAAGACATTTACAGAAAGGGGGGGGGGGAATTGGGGCCCCATTGTCCATCGTTAGATACTAAAATTTAACTAAAATATTTTTTTGTGCGTGTTTGAATACATTTTAAATATTAATGAAAAGGGTTTTGAAATAATTTGGAGATTTTTTTTAGGGGACAATTTTTGTTGATTGAAATTTTTGTATGCGTTAGAGTTTGAGGGAATATTTTTACTAGTGGGAATTTAAGAGAAATTTATGAAAAATTTTAGGATAAAAAGGAGACTTTGAAATAATTTCGTGATTATTATTTTATTTATAGAGGGAGATATTCTGAGATTGAAATTTTTGAGCGTGTTAGAGTTGAGGTGATATTGTTCCTGGTTATAATTTTAGAAAAAATTGTGACAAATTTAAGGTCAAAAAGGGCTTCGAAATAACTTTGTGATTTGTTTTTCTTTTTAGGGGGAATTTTCTGAGATTAAAATTTTTGAGCGTGTTAGAGGTAATGTTACTTGTAATAATTTCAGAAGTTAAAAATTTTTTATTGTACGGATGGGAGACTTGTCATTGACTTAATGATTGGACTTAATGATTTCCGTGTATTATCTAAAATATTAATTTAGAAATTTATTAAAATTATTAATGAGGAAACACAGGCATATCAAAATCTTAGATACCATAATGTGCAATAATAAAACTTTCAAGTAAAACCTTCATATTACCTGCATGAGAAACAGTTTTCATTTTCCCTGAAAATATCTCAAGCGATTTCACGAAAATTTTCTAAGTCATTGAAGATAATTTGGAGGTGATAACTTACAGAAATAAACCTGTATGAAATCTTTTAAAAAGCGGTATACTTCTCTTAAGAGAACCTTTAGTTTTCATTTTCCTTAAAGATACCCGCTGAAACCTTCAAAATGGCTGCAACATCTCAAAAATTTTAAAGGTTTGTGTCTGATTTTTTTACCTGGGATTACAGGCATAAAGATTATACTGTAAGTTAGGTTTAACATAACAATGTGCTATTCTTTAGAAAAAGGCTGTGTGGTGAGGCTTGACCCAGTCAATGTGAGGAACGGTTAACCAGATGCACAATGCTCCCTTAACACATTCACGACGGGAAACGAGAATTCTCGTTTTCATTCAAAATATATCATTGACGGCGTGGCTTCTATCTTACAGAAAATGCATTTATATTATGTTGTCCAATTTTCTTTAGATTGTAAGACATTTTATATTAAATTCGTTCATTGAAACATACATACCGATGCATAAATATGGGAAACCTATCTAGAACACCAATTTACTAAAAACATTCAGAACAGGGAGGAGCTTCTACTGTTTTAAAATTCAGATTTGATAAAAAATGCCCGTCGGCAATGTGTTAATTAAGGGGTTTTGGAAATCTTTTTATTATACACTGCGCATAATGAAAGATTAATGGTTACATATAAAAATTAATGTAAATTTATTCTGTAAAGGTAGAGTAAAAAGGGGTGATGGAAAAGAAAATGTTTAAAACTGATTAAAGAAAGATGTAAAAAATTGCTATTTGCACTGCACGAAAAAAAATTAACTAAATATAAATGCGAAAGTTGATAGAAATTTTTTCCATTTAAATATTACTTACAATAGGTAAATAGAAACAGTGGACTAGAAAGTACGAAAGCAGCAGTTTAAGCCTTTCAAGGGCAGTGGTATGTTTATGAAACCACTTTATTTTAGTTCCCAAACCCCACAATGGTACCAGAATTTTGCTAAATTTTTTTCAATTTAATATGTATGTGAAATATAGCCTTTTTCATATTAACCAAATAAATTTGTTCGTATATTCCGGTGCCAGTCACTCATTTCAAAATTTTAGTACTGAAACTACTTTGCCTCTGAAAGGGTTAAAAGATGTTAATGATAAGTTAAGTACTCATGCGGCTGGAAAAGAACATAGCATGGATCGAAAAACTTTAGGAAGGTATGTAGACAAATTTCAACATAATGAATAGAGTGAGATGAAGCCAAACTAAGAGATAATTAGAGTTGTCAGGTCGAATGTTACAAAAAGTAGGACAAGGAGAGAAAAAAAGGCGGGACAGTGGCAACTAAATCTGGACATTATAGTGCATGGAACCCTGTGTAAACGGAACCAGTCTCTAGCGGAATACTGTCTTAAATGTTAAAATTTCATTTTCCTTGCTGTACAATTTTACCTGCTCAGACAAAATCCAGTTTAAATCAATATTTTTCTATTAAGATGATAAAACATGAAAATTAATGTTTATTCTGAGATTGCATTAGGTTTGCTTCCCAAAATATTTTGCCAGCTCCCTTACAGTTTTTGTTACTAGGTCAATTTAATTATATCGTTACCCTATATTTTTATTACCGTAGAGCGGAAAATAAATGACAACAAAATACTGTCCGAGTCAACAGTTGCTTCAAGAAAAGCTTTATCAGTTATATATCATTGCATACATATAAGTAAAGATTCAAAGATATTCTTTTGTAAATTTGTTGATATACATATTTTTTTAACTGTGTTAAAAATCAATGATAACGTGATTAATATATATATATATGTGTGTGTGTGTGTGTGTATATATATATATATAAGTTTAAAAGTTATTATCTAACTATAAATTTCCTTTCTGTTTGCGTTTCAACTATATTAACTAAAGAATGTTTTTGTCTGTGTGTGTGTTTGTTTATTGGCGACGGCTAGGGAAATCTGTCGCGCGTACAGTTAGCGCTGCAAATTTGGTAACGGTTAGACTAAGACAGGTCTTAATGCATCTAAGGCTCAGATTTTAGACATTTTTAGCAGTTAATTTATGTTGAACGGAATAGTTAGCGTATTTCCTCGATCTTTAAACTTCTTCGACGATTTTGATCCACTCATAAGAGCAATCCATATTCAATCTTTTTGCACGATAAAGTAAACATTGTCCTCTTTCAATAAATTTTATTAGAAATTTGTGCGGTGATTTTAGAATTTTTTCAGAATTTTTTTAAAATATTTCTTTAGAATAAGTTATTTTTTAATGTCTCTATTTTGCAAAAAACTCAGACGTTTGTAGTTTATCATCCAGCTATTTTTACACCTTATCCATCCAATCTTAAATGTTATACTCCTATATGGAGTTGATGTTCTAAATTCGATTAAAGAAATAAGAATATACTACGGAATAGTCTTTCTTTAATTAATTATTAAAGAATGTGAAGCCATCTCTTAAACGAAGCGAAGAATGAGAGGAGAAAATTAAAGTGTTTGTTTCCTAAGAAAACGCATTTATGTTCAAAAATCTGTTCTATTTAAACATAAGTGACCACGCGGTCGGGAACTTTTTTTTGTTATTGTTCGGCGCGTGAAAAGAGCAACGCTCCTTTTGAAAAACCGACTAGCAATATTAAATATATTTAAAGTAATCACGTGAAGCAGAAAGGATATTTTAGAAGGTGTGGGCCCGGGCAACATCTGGTAAGTGGGTTATCATTTCGTCGTGGGAAACTTATTGAGTTTGGATTTTATGCTTATTAGTGGCCAAAAAGTACAATTTCCTAAAACTCATCTGTGCCTCAGAATAGTAGAAAACCCTCCATGAGAAAAATGTCCTCAATAAACAGTGATCTGGAGGTATAATATAGGTTAATATCACAGGACTGGGCAACGCATGACGGGACAGCTTGTGTGAAATTGAAAATACAGTGATACCCTGTTTTCGTCGATAATCTGCCCGAAAACAGTCGGTGAAATCCGAAACCCGGGAAAAGCAACGTAATTATTTCTATATAAATATATGTAAATCCAATTAATTCGTTCTACACACTCAAAAATACGCACTAAAAACTCATTTTATGGAGAATAAGTGTAGCTTTAAATAATAGAAACAATAAGAAATTAATATAGAATTCTTGGCATATGGTATCAGAACTATATTTCGGGTTACATCTCTTTTTGGTGTTTCGGCTGTAGGAATAGCTTCAGAGTCATAAGTGCCAATGTCGCTCAAAATCTTTGTCCAAAAAGGTCTGTTTATGCCTCTTCTATAAGATTTGCCCAAAATGGGGAAAGACATTATCATTAAACAATTTGAAGATACGGATTGCAACAGAATTTGTCTGGGTGATTTTTCCCCACAAACACATGTACCTTCTCCCCATACATCACCACATAGAGAAGATGTCCTTAATCTCCGAAGAAGGCACATCTCGCCTGTCTCATCCGCCTCATCTTAAGCAACTTTTTCGTCTGCCATCTGTTGCACTTCTAGGCGAAGGTCTTGCAGGTCTTCAGTGGAAGGTTCTTCACTGCGTTCATCCACCAACTCTTCCACATTCTAATCGCTCACCTCCAAACACATGGACTACCCTAAATCAACAATTGACTTAACCAGATGTGTAGGGACATCAGGGGAAGGCTCAAACCCATCGAAATCTCTCTCATGTACACATCCTGGCCATAATATTTTCCAGGCAGATTTCATCTAACTGGGTGTCACTCCTTAGCAAGCCTTATCTATGAGCCTAATGCAGTTGAGAATTTTGAAATGTTTTTCCAGAAGTCTCCTAAGGACAATTTCGTATCTGAAATCACCTTAAAGCACCTTTGAAACTTTGCTTTTGCGTACAGTTTCTTGAAATTTGAAATGGCATTCTGGTCAATGGGCTGATTGAGTTGCGTGGTATTAGGGGGCATGAATTTTACTGTCATAAAACGGAACTCCTCTAACATGGTGTCTTCTAAACCTGGAAGATGTGCAGGAGTATTCTCCATTACCAGAAAGATTTTCATGGGCAACTGATTATACTGGAGGTATTTTTTCGCATTCGGGCCAAACACGTCATTCATCCACTCATCAAAAATAAGCCTCGTGATCCATGCTTTATTGTCTGTCCTCCACATCACACACAATTTACTTTTAATCACATTGTTTCTACTAAAAACTCTAGACCTAGGAGTTTCTGAACGGTACATCAATAAGGGCTTCAGTTTACAATCACCACTAGGATTACAACACAAAAAAAGAATCAGCCCAACTTTCATAGGCTCGTCCTTTCTATGCTTTTTCCTGCCGTGTAATGGACGTCCTCTTTGGACTTTTCTTCCAAAATAGGCCAGTTTCATCCCTGTTGAAGACTTGTTGGGAAATAATTCTTCCAGCCTCTACGTAACCTTATCAAGTTTAATGCTGCTCTCGTATTTTTGAATAACTTCTTCAGCGATCATTTTCCTGAACTTCTTTTGGTCCATGATAAAGCATTCGGAACCAATAAAAAAAGCATAAAAATACTCGTGCACTGGAAATAAAAGAAATTATATGCCTGGACGATCGGGGTGATGCACACGCGACGAGAAACAACACCACCACACTGAGCAAGAGAACGCGTGGGTCGCCCCCTTTGTTTAAGGAAAAACCAGCGAGCTCACATGGGTACGCCATTGAAATCTGAGTCAGCCGACGGAAAATGAAACAAATTAGTTGCGGAAAAAATCGACGAAAACCGAAACCGACAATAATCGAAGTCAACGAAAACGGGGGTATCACTGTAAAAATAAATAACTTTTTTTTTAATTATCAAATATTCAATAATATTTTATATTAACCATTAGGAAATTCCCATGCCAAAGGATGATGCTTCATAAGACTAGTTTTCAGCCCAGGTTAATTTAATATCCTGTGTATTTGTGAAGTATCGTCATAAGAGAAAGGGAAACAAATAAATTGGTTAAAAATCTTTTAAACAATAAAACATATATATAGCTACTTAAAAGGTGACTCAAACATATAAAAATATTATTTATTGCAACCCGAAGAAGGATGTTTTTTTATATGTTTGAGTCACCTTTTAAGTTATTATATGTATGTTATATTGTTTATTAATAAGAAGGTGAAAATTTCCTTCACGACACTAGTGTTTAATACAGTGTTTTGACTCTATTAAAAATCTTTTATTTAAAATCCCAATTATGAAGCGGGATAACAGGATATGCAATATATATGTATGTAGCAAAATGTCATTTATAAATATCCTATATTTTCTGAAGTAAATGTGAACATAACATAGAGTTTTCTTTACAAGACTTTTTATTAGTATTTTTCATCACTTTATGACCAGTTGGAGGTAGGAGCATATATGCTAAATTCGCAGTGAGTTATATTGTGAGGAAAACTTTGTCAACCTGTCTTTGGTGCACTAAATATATTAAAACGGAAGCTACGTATAAGCAACACCTTAATACATGTGCATTTTGCATTTATAATATGAAAAAGAAACCAGTGAAGAACAACTGTTGTCACACTTTATACAAACATTATATATTTTTATAGTTTTATATTGAGGTTGCAATTTAAAACCTTTCAAAATGTATTGGAAGGGCGTGTCGATTATTTATCCACGTAGCTTAGCGTTAAAAACTTTCGTAACGACGAACTCAAAAATACATTTGTTTTAAATTTAGGTATTATATTTTCAGAAATAATAATTCGTAAATGTAATGCAAAAATATGTTCCCACACCTCTATTTCCGAATTTACTGAAATTAAAATAACGAAAAAATTATGGGCAGTAGCAGTATATTTAAGCCTTGCAGGAAAACTAAAGCGATTAACCTAGGTTACATAGTTTTGGAGAAAATCGCATTTTTCCATTACACACAAATTTAACTTTGCGGGCGCTCAGCAAGGGAGTTGAAGGGTGCTTGAGATACCTATCATCGTGTAAATATAAAAGGATTGCTGATAATGGTTTAAAAAAATGGCGGTAATTAGCCGTGATACTATACTTTAAAGACACGAACGGTTTGGACATATATAAAAACATTCGGGGCGTATGCGCCATCGGCTTTTGAAGACTAGATAACCAATTTTAATGATATATTTGTGTAATGCAATGCCCAGTAATACAAGGTTATTACAAATGTATCATCGGGTTTTGATACGTTACTACGTGCGAACTAGGAAACGTATACTTTTCCATGACACCTAGAACGAGAGGGCATTACTACAGTTTCGCACTGCGTACGTGTCATGCGCGTGGGGTTGCTGCTCGAACGTCATATTCAAAATGGCGAATGGACAACACAAAGGATTGGACAGCGTTTTGTGTACTAGAATTTTCAAAGTGTGAATCGCTTATAACCTTTCAGAGAGCATTCCAGAAGACACACAAATGTAAACCACCAACCCAACAAAGCAATCTGCGCTGGTATCGACAGTTGAAAGAAACTGGTTGTTTATGTAAAGGCAAAAGTTCCGGCCGACCAAGCGTTACTGAAGAAATAGTGAACCAAGTTAGAGAGAGTTTCATCCGTAGTCACAAAAAATCAACAAATCGCGCTAGCCGGGAACTTTCCATTCCACAGCCAGCTGTTTGGAAAATTTCTGCTGTCCAGTCACTATTTTTAATATGACGTTCGCGCAGCAATCATGGCAACCACACGCGCATAACACATACGCAGCGCAAAACTGTAGTTAACGCCCTCTTGTTTGAGTTGTCATGGAAACTTATACGTTTCTTAGTTCGCACGTAGTAACGTATCAAATCCCGATGATTAATTTGTAATAGGCCTGTAGTGTAAAAGCTCAATGAACGTCAAATTTTTAAAAACGGGCTAATTTAATTAGAATAAAACACGTAATTACTTTTGGATTCGCGACTTGTTTTCATTGAGTGGCTCTCTCAAAGCGCCACAATATGTTTATTCTACGGAACACTTTGTGCGCGAGTAATACTCGCCCTTGACCGATTATTTTATGCTTATTACATTTAAAAAGGACGAGCAAAATAAGTATAAATCAAAACTTTAAAATGGTGTCATTCGATACCGGTATAAATAGTGTTAACTTAACTTTCGCTTCATAAACAACTAGAGACAATACTATAAAAATCGACCTTATAACATTCATATAAATTTTATAGTATTTCTTAGAATTATTACTAAGTAACAACATGCGATTAACATAATTTAAAAAAAATGCTAAAATCGTAATTATGTAACTGGTATTAAAAATGAGTTCATATAAAATATTGCTATATTAAAACCTTTATTGACATTACAGAAATACAATTTAGTTATTGATATTATATATATATATATATATATATATATATATATATATATATATATATAATAAGCGGTCAAATGCGAATATTACTCGCGCTCAGAGGGTTCTGTACAATAAATATATAAATTATTAAATCTACACGGTTACTACAAATGGATAATCGGGTTTTGATACGTTACTACATGCGAACTAGGAAACGTATATGGTTCCATGACAACTCAAACAAGAGGACGTTCACTACATTTTTGTGCTGCGTATGTGACATGCACGTGTGGTTCCCATGATTGCAGCGCGAACGACATATTCAAAATGGCGACTGGACAACAGAAAGGACTGGACAGCATTTTGTGTACTAGAATTTTCAAAGTGTCAATCGCTTATAACAGTTCAGAGAGCGTTCCGGAAAGCACACAAATGCATACCACAAACCCAACGAAGCATTCTACTCTGGTATCGACAGTTCAAAGAAACCGGTTGTTTATGTGAAGGCAAAAGTTCCGGACGACAAAGCGTTACTGAGGAAACAATGAACCGTGTTAGAGAGAGTTTTATCCGCAGTCCCAAGAAATCAACAAATCGCGCTTGCGGCGAACTATCCATCCCACAGCCAACTGTATATAAATTTCTGGAAAATTTCTGCTGTCCAGTCGCCATTTTGATATGGCGTTCGCGCAGCAAACATAGCAACCACACGCGCATGGCACATATATGCAGCGCAAAACTGAAGTTAACGCCCTCTCGTTTGAGTTGTCATGGAAACATACGTTTCCTAGTTCGCACATCATAACGTTTGAAATCCCGATGATTCATTTGTAATAACCCTGTATTATGAAAAAAATATATATAAGTGGGTATACCATAAAAGTTTAAGGAAATATGAAGCCTAAATAATATCAAATAATGCTATTCTGTATAACTATTTATTTAACCTTAACCTAATCTGTTTATGATGAACTTAATTCGATACTGAGAATAAAAGTAATACATTTTAGGTAGCTTTCTTTACAAAAAGCTATCTATTGCAGCCGTTCGGAGGAAAGCGATTTCAAAAAATTTTGGTATATATTCATCGATCATGACCCCCAGACCCCGAAACCACCGTCCGTTCAAAATTGATATATATATATATATATATATATATATATCTGACCTATGTAACACTGTAACTCTCGTATTTATGAACCGATTTGGATGTAATTCGGTGTGTACATAGTACATACCAATGTCTCGACCGAGTTCGTTGGCCAGCTTCATCCGTCCTTTTGTTTCAAAATGGCGGCCATTTAAAAATTTTAAAAAAATTTAAAATTTGAAATGTGGTACCAAAAAATTGAAA
Source organism: Maratus speciosus (assembly GCA_963932465.1). NCBI lineage: Eukaryota > Metazoa > Arthropoda > Arachnida > Araneae > Salticidae > Maratus > Maratus speciosus. The sequence goes on from OZ010792.1 coordinate 309,263,243, forward strand.
ATGGAAAAATATTTTTTTTCTTATGTATTTGACCTTTATACAAAGACTCCGTAGCAGTTTTTGTTTCGTCTATATCTTAAAAAATGGCTGAGTTATAGCATTTTGAATTTCTGACGAAGCTGACATTTTGAAACGTCCTGAAATTTGTCACGCGATAAAAGGCGTATTTATGAACCGATTTGGATGTAACTTCGTTTATACATAGTACACACCAATGTCTCGACAGAGTTTGTTGGCCAGCTTCATCCGCCATTTTGTTTAAAAATGGCGGCCATTTAAAGTTTTAAGAAAAATTTAAATTTGAAATGTGGTACCAAAAAATTGAAAATTGAAAAAATATTTTTTTATTATGTGTTTGACCTCGATAAAAAGATTCGGGAGCAGTTTTTGTTTCGTCTATACCTTAAAAAATGGCTGAGTTATAGCATTTTGAATTTCTAGTGTGGCTGGCATTTTGAAACGCCCTGATTTTTGCCACGTGATAACAGACGTATTTATGAACCGATTTGGATGTACCTTGGTGTGTACATAGTACATACAAATAACTCAACCGAGTTCGTTGTCCAGCTTCATCCGCCATCTTGTTTCAAAATGGCGGCCATTTAAAAAAATTAAAAAAAAATTAAATTTAAAATGAGATACCAAAAAATTGGAAAATGAAAAAGAGTTTTTTCGTATGTGTTTGACCTTAATATAAAGATTCCGGAACAGGTTTTGTTTCGTCTATATCTAAAAAAATGGCTGAGTTATAACATTTTGAATTTCTATTGTGGCTGACATTTTAAAACGACCTGATTTTTGTCACGCGATAACAGGCGTATTTATGAACCGATTTGAATGTAACTTGGTCTGTACATAGTACATACCAATGTCTCGACCGAGTTCGTTGGCCAGCTTCATTCGCCATCTTGTTTCAAAAGGGTTGCCATTTTAAAAAAATGTAATTTAAAATTTAAAATGAGGTATTAAAAAATTGGAAAATGAAAAAGATTTTTTTTATGTGTTTGGCCTTGATACAAAGATTCTGGAGCAGTTTTTGTTTCTGAAAATTTGTTCTTTTGTTTATATCTTAAAAAGTGGTTGAATTATAGCACTTTGAATTTCTATCATCGATAACACTTTGAAACGATCTTGTATTTGTCTCGCGATACCACACGTATTCACCTATTTCGATGTAAAAAGGCATGTGGATAGTATACATCAATATCTCGACCAAGTTCGCTGGTCAGCTTTATCAGCCATCTTGTTTCAATATGGCGGTCATTAAATTAAAAAAATATATATTTAAAGTGAGGTGCAAAAAAATTTGAAATTGAAAAAGGTTTCTTTCTTAAGTATTTGACCTTGATATAAGGATTCAGGAGCATTTTTTGTTTGTCTTTATCTTAAAAAATGGCTCAGATATAGCAGTTTCAATTTCAAACGTGGGTGACATTTTGAAAAATCTGATTTTTTGCCTGCGACAGCACTCGTATATGTCAACCGATTCCGATGTGAGTGAGCATGTGCACAGCAATTACTAAGGTCTCGACCAAGTTCACTGGTTAGCCTCATCCACCATGTTGTCTTAAAATGGCAGGCACTTTAAGAAATCGCCGAATTATGCAGCCAAATATAAGTTACTTTAAATAAAAGCAGCTTGCATAAAGCTGACTAATTTCGACAAATTCTCATTCATAATGATGTAGTATTGATAAAAATTAGTATTGAATCTCCTACATTCGGTTTCCACTTAATTGAGCTTCGTGTGTTTGAATAATATAAGTTGGCTTTTTTAAAATAAGGAATATGAAAGCTACCTCTTCCTCCCGGCACTGGCCGGAAGGACTTTTTAAACTTCATTTTGCATTTCACAAAACTAAATTCATCGAAGTAATAAATATTTCTTTTTACAATGTACCTAAAACACTTTTTAAAAGTTTAAACTTTGAATTGTATTAAACGCGCTTCGAAAGGAAGCCGAAAAATTGTAAGGTCGCCTTGGTACGTGCAGCGTTTTTCCTGACAAATTTTTAATTAACTTTTAATGACACGGGAGGCGTATTGAGAGAGCCACGCAATGCAAACTAGCCGCGAATCCTATAGTATATATCTGATTAATTCTAATTAAACTAGTCTGTTTTTAGCAATTTGACGCTCATTGATTTTATACTGCTACTGGGCAATACATTACACAAATATATCATAAAAAGTTGTTATCTAGACTTCCAAAGCTGATGGTACAGAGCATATGCCGCCCCTGTCGTTATGTACGTCCAAGCCGTAAGTGTTAATATCTCGGATAATTACCATTGTGTTGGGGGACATATTTTTGCATGACATTTTTGACGATATCTCTGAAAATATAAATCTAAAATTAAAAGAAAAGTATTTTTGAGTTCAGGGTTACGAAAGCTTCCACACGATACCCTACACGCTATACAAATAAAATATTCTTCTTTTCAAACAACTTAATTAGCCCTTTTACATGTTTCCTAAATATATTTGTGAATGTTTAATAATCTGTAAAAATGTGGATTAATAGTCTTTATTACTTCGCCCAATTTGAACTTTCCACGTTCTATAGTTTACGAGTAAAATAGCTGTGATAGACAGACACAGGAGTGACCTTATAATGGTTCCGTTTTTTTACTTTTTAAGTACAGAACCCCCAAAATTCTATCGAATAAATATACCGGATGTCCACTCTCAGCGGTGTCCAATGGCTAATTCCTAAACCGTTAGTCATAGACACATAGTTCCAATTAAAAAATGTGTATAATAAGGTAAAGAAATATTTTAAAAAAAGATTTGGGTCAATAAAAACATTTTTTTTAATTACGAAATTAAAATTTTTACACGGTCCCCTGGTCCTATAAGTTATATTTAGTAAGATTTTCCTATTACACTGACAAGTAAGACATAAATAAAGTTCCGTTCATATAACACTAAAATTGACCGAGTTATGAAACTTTAAAAAATGCATGACTTATACCACTTTTCTATACTTTAGCACAAATGACTTCGGCCATATTTTGAGGGGTCATATACCAAGTGCTTAAAGTATTCGAAGAACTTATTTCATGCGTATCTGCGCTTTGAGAAAAAATCGTACGAATATTACGATTGAGTTAACTTTTATTAAGTTTCAAATTGTCTAAAACAATTGTATTTTCACATGTGTTTTATTTTATAAGGATTTGAGACAGTTTCTTTTCATAATTTCTTTTAACAAAAATTATGTTATTTTTATAAGTTTTTATTTAACTTCAACGATCGTATGTATGTTTTTTCAGTTCAAAATTTGTACTCGAACTTTAACTCACTTTGAAATATCCAATCAAGATTAAATTTTACATACTGAAGTAAATCTGATGACAATCTAATATTATTATGATTTTCCGTGGCTACCCTATATACTTATTTTATAGGATAACACAAAACATTCGGATAGATTATCGCCAGGAAGTTTAAGAAAAAGTTTTAGATTAGATAACACAAGACTGCGATGGCTTTGTTTTTTTAACTTTTATGTATTTTTTACTACTGAATCCGAAAATTATCTTAATTTTTATATATGATGTCATTATTTTTCGCAAATCATAAATTATCAAAGTTGAAAAATAACAAAAATCAGATACTATAAAATAGAGGAGATTTCTGTGTTTTTTAACTTTTGATAATTGAGTTTTATGTACTTCTTAGCGCTGTATCTGAAAATGATCTTCATTTTTAACCATCACGTAAGAATTTTTTTGCAAATCGTAAATGTCGAAGTTAAAAAAAGCGAAAATCAGATACTATAAAACACATGTAAGACATTTTTTATTTTATTTTATTTTATTTTATTCAATAATTTATTCAACTTTTTGGCGTATACTGGGCATATACAGCTAAATAGCTGAGGGGTCCGATGAGGTAGGGGTGGAGGTTCAGTATTAACGTTGAACTTTTGAATTTTGAAATTTACAATTTGCTAAAAATCCTGACGTGATGGCTAAAAATGTATTTCATTTGCGGATTCAGCGGTAAAAAATACAAAAAAATATAGTATCAAAAGTTTACACAACAATCACATCTATTTTATACTATCAAATTTTCGCTATATTTTTTTTTTTTTTAACTCCAAAATTTGCAATTTGCAAAAAAAACTTTACGTGATGATAAAAAATGAAGGTCAGTTTGGATTCAGCGGTACAGAATACATAAGAATCAATTATCAAAAAAAAAAAAAAAAAAAAAAAAAAAAAAACATGACATAACCCAACTTTTGCAGGCTAGTGTAATCTGATAACATTTTAAAATATACATCATTTTTTAAAGAACTGAGGCTGCTAATTTTCATCATTTTATTTAACAAAAATTGTTTCATTTTTCTTATATGTTTATTACGAACTGTATAGTTTGCATTAATATTTCGGAATGATTAAAAATTTCTAATTTATATAGCAATGTTAATTTTACTCTCAACAATTTTTTTAATATGTCTGAGGAAATTATATTTCTACTAAATTTGCGAATGACCCCTAATTTGAAGCAAAAAATATGCTCCAACTTTAAACAGCTATTACTCGATCAATTTTAATCGTAGAGTAATGGGACTTTTTTTTGTCTTACTCGTTAATGTAACAGGGAAATTTTACTAAATATAACTTATAGAACCGGTGGACCGTATAAAACTTTTTATTTCGTAATTTTTAAAGAAAGGTTTTCATTGACCCAAATCGCTTTTAAAATATTTCTTTACTACATTTAAAGCATTTTTGATACTGGAACTATATGTCTATGACTAAAGGTTTAGGAATTATCCATTGGACCCGTTGAGAGTGGACACCCCGTTTAAAGTATGTAATAATCAACATTATTTAACTTCTAAACAATAATGTTTTTGTGAAATACAAGCTAATTAATATAAATATTTATACCTTTAACATAAGCATACATACTAAATCAAAATGACACCTTTCTTCACTCGCTGTCAAATAGATTGATACAGTGTGAAAAACATCCTAGCCAGCTCGGCCTACAGACGGAAGTAGATTTCGAAGATAAGTACTAATTTCACCAACAGAAAATAAATCAAGATTATAGATAAACCCTGTTTACTAATTTTATCTGGACGCTTATGACGAGTTTTTAATTTCATTTTTCTGTAAGAGCTAGTTTTATCAGAATCATGTAAAGATGGTATTAAAAAATATTTTCCACCCTCAAATTCTCGAAATTTTCTGACACATTTCCATCATTTTTAAAGGGAAAAACATGAAACTTGCTGATGTGATCTTTTGAAGAGTTTTATAAACGACCTGTGCTTTTATTTTTCGTTCAATTAATCAAAACGTGATTAAAAAAACAATTATTCTCCCAGTACGACCATTTTTGGGGTTTCGTTCATCTGACAAAACCCTATTCATCTCACTCCTCTGTCTATCTGTCTGTCCGTCTGCACAGTGTCCGTTCTCAGAAACTATATATGTTGGAGACTTGAAATCTTACATACTTATAGCTGAACACCTAACATCAAACGACAAATCTTAAATTTTTGAAAAAAATTTATATTTACCCGTCTAGACTCTAACTTGTGTATTTTATGATTTTTTTCTAACTGAGTCCCTAATTAAGTTGGAGACTTGAAATTTTGCATACTTATAGCTGAACACTTCCAATCACACGGAAAATCATAAAATTTACCTCCCCCCTTTTCACCCGGGGAGGGGCTTTTTTCAAACTTTTGACGACACACTTCACGTGATATATCATTGCACAGTGCTTTTACAACTCTTTCACATTATGCACCATAGCCTTACATATTTTAGCTACACTTATTACCGCCAGGAGGCGCCTACCTATCCCGGGTGCTACGGGGCGATCCCCTCGTCTAATATATCTACTGATAGGTTGTAAAACGGAGTTTCGTTCGGATAGAGGTTTGTTTACAATAGAGTGCGCCCTATTAAGTTGCCTCCAAATACGTTGGAGACTTGAAATTTTCTTTACTTATAGCTGAACACTTGCGATCACACGGAAAATCATAAAATTTAACTCCCCTATTTCACCCGGGGGGGGGTCTTTTTTCTAACCTTTGCCGACACACTTCACGTGATACATCATTGCACAGCCCTTTAACAACTCTTTCACATTATGCACTATAACCTTACATATTTTAGCTACACTTATTACCGCCAGGAGGCGCCTACCTATCTCGGGTGCTATGGGCGCGATCCCCTCGAGTAATATATCTACTGATAGGTTGTAAAACGGAGTTTCGTTCGGATAGAGGTTTGTTTACAATAGAGTGCGCCCCCTGGTTGCGAAATGTGAACTTACATATTTTGCAAAAGGATAAATTGTTTTGAATACGATATTAAACGAAACCCTGTGTGCGATCACTTACCCACTTGTTTTAGTTTCCAGCAAAATCGCCAGGGAAATTCGGTTCAAAAGGCCCACTTTGACAGTATTTTTAAAAATATATTCTGCTTTTATCAAAAAATCGACCATTACGGCACATTATAAAGTTTCTGAATAAGAGAACCTGATAATTGGATGCTTTTGACTTTTGAGAGGAATAATGAATTTAAAAATGAGTCAGAAAATAAGCAGTTTGGATTTGAGTACAATCTTAATACAAAATTCTTTTCTGAATCTCCTATTTTTCATTTGTTTTTGCTCTAGATGTTGGTCCTATCAAAAACTTTTCAATATAAAAGTTGTAGATAATATTAAGAAGATGTATAATAAATCTAAGCGGATTGGATATCTTGCGAATTGACGAAGTTATGAATTTTTTTTCTTCCTTAACCCCCTTTTTTTCTTATATTATTTTTATTATTATTATTATTATTTTGCAGTAAGAGTTGGTCCTGTCAAAAACTTGTCAACATAAAAGTTATAGATAGTATTAAGAAGATTTATAATAAGTTTAATTGAATTTCGTATCTTGAGAATTGATGAAGTTATGAATTTCTTTCTCTCTAACACCCTATTTTTTCGCCCCTTAAGCCCATTTTAAATTTTATCAAAAATCTGTGATACACAAATTTTTGGCCCTTTTCCGAAAAGTATAATAACTGTAAACCGATTTAATATATATTATAATAAATAAGTTATGTTTTTTTTTTCGATTTTCACAAAACTGTTTTCTATTTCGACCCTCTAGGCCCGATTTTGCCCATTAACTAACTTGGCCGAGATTTTCTGCCCCTTGATTTTATGTGTCAGTTTGAAAGATATGTGTGTAGAATTGTGGAAGTTATCGTGTCCATAAAAAAATGATATACAGGGTGGTTATTATTTAACGTGAGATGTTCAGAGCACTCTAGCGAGTAAAGTATTGGACGAATCATAACCAAATTTGAAGAGCATGCATAATAGACCATGGGATTTCAAATTCTGAAAAAAATGACGACTAGGGGCAATTTTGGCACTGTTTGCCTTCTAAAATTCATTAATTTGCATAAAATCCGTTCTGTGTAGCGATCATGAGTATAAAAGGAAAGGCTCGGAGACTTCTCATCATTCTGAGACCAACTGCTTTGCGATGGCGCTTACCTCACAGAACCATACTTTGCTAGTTAAGCTGTATTATCAACGGAACGAGAATTGCAATGCTGTCTTCGTGAAATTCGCCGATTAAAGAAGTTGCGAAATGTACGGATTGGCGTAACAAATTTACGAAAGATGATTCAACTATTTGAAACTACAGGGACTTTAGCACGGCAACCAGGCCAAGGACGCAAAGTGACTAGTCAGCAACAAGTTGACGAAGTTGCAACTGCTGTTGTCGAACAGGAGATGAAAAATGTGCAGGGTACCAGCAGCGCTCGGGCAGTATCTCGGCATACGCAGATCCCATACTCAGCGGTGAGGAAGATCCTGCATCAGATGTTACAGTTTTATCCGTACAAAATCTCTTCTGTTCAAGAATTTCTCCCAGGCGATACGGCCACCCGAGTGGATTTTTCATTGATATTTTTAGCACGCATACAAGTTGACGCTACATGGCCGTGGCAGATTTTATGGAGTGATGAAGCGCACTTTCATTTGAACGGTGGCATTAACACCCACAACTGCCACATTTGAGCTGCGAATAATCTGCACGCTTGTGTGCAAGATTCTCCCCACTCGCCAAAAGTCGCAGTGTGGTGTGGCTTTACAGCTTCCTTCATTATCGGTCCTTACATTTATGATGAAAATGGAGCAAGTGACCAGTGACCTGTACCATTACTGCTGCCAGGTATGCAGATATGTTATAGAACTTCACGATTCCACAACTACAGCAGCGAGAATGTTTCGATTCGACCACATTCATACAGGATGGTGCACCACTCCACTTTGGACTTAAGGTACAGCGTGTGTTGCGGCAACATTTTTCTGACAGCAGAACCATTAGTCTTGTATTTCCTACGGCATGGGCAACGAGGTCTCTCGATCTCAATCCTTGTGATTTTTGGTTGTGGAGATTTCTTAAAGGTGTTGTTTATCAAGGACATGTCTCCGATATTGCAACGTTGAAAGATCGAATAACGTTACAAGTAAGGTAAATCAACTCTGATATGCTGCGAGAGGCAGTAGAAAAAGTCGTAAACCGTATGCAGTTCTTGGAATATACCAATGGTGCTCATATTGAACCTAATTTGTACGCAAAAAACATTGGTTGTAAATAAAATTGATGTGTACTGTATTTTTTGGCATTTAATCATTCAATATTCACACTAAAACACCTGTGCGGTGCCAAAATTGCCCTAGTGGCAAATTTGGGAACTATTGTTTTTAGAATTCGAAATCTTATGGTCTACTATGCATGCTCATCAAATTTGGTTATGTTTCGTCCAATACTTTACTCGCTAGAGGGCTCTGAACACCTCACGTTAATCAATAACCACCCTGTATATATATATAAATGGATAGATATATAAACAGATTTATAAAGTTTTGAACTAAGGGTGGTTTCGGGTTCTAGCGGTCATGATCGACGTAGATCTGCAAAAAATATTCAGAAATTCCAGTATAGGGGAGAATGTAATAGGTGACATTTATCACAAAGTGAAAAAAAAACCCACACGTTAAAGTTTTTTCTAAGTATGAAAGAACGCAGATTTAAAATTTATTTTATAAATCGTTATACATCTGACATAAACACATTACAATCAAACTTGTGCACTCCATCGCTGTGTGTTTAAAATAGATATAATGTAAAAAAACATAATTTAAATGAAACACTTTTTTGCAAATGTAAAACTTTAAACGTATAAAAGTTTTAAAAAAAAAGATGTATTTAACAATTGAAGTGAACCTGAATATTCTTTAGCATTGCATATCTATAATAAATAAATTATTTAAAAAATATATAATACATTTTTTAGAAGAAATTTCTATATTCACTTTTATTCGAAAGAACCACTTTCAATGTTTTAGCATACTTTGTCCTTTCTTTTAATATTCTCCTGTCCGCATCATTTCCAGATTTATTTTTTGAAAATCTGACAAGTACAACATTCAGCTTTACTCATATGAGACTCATTTACTTCGCTATCTTCCATTATTTCTAAACGAAAGATTGTTTGTAGCAACTATAGTCGACAAAATCTGCTCTCACCATATCACATGCTCTCGTAAAAAGCAACCATCCCAAGCAAATGCTTCTTTGAAGGAAAAATATATCCAGAACGTGGCTTATCGATGCTTGACCTGAATTATGCTGCGTGGAAAGAATATTATTTTTCCGTATCACTATGGTTACATGAAATCTTCGTAAAATAATTTTTGTACAGGCTAAAGATATTCGATTATTTCAACTGTAATATGTATTACATTTTAAAAACAAAATTGTTTGCTAATAATTACAAAATGAATGTATCTTTAGTACCCTTTTTTAAGCGTTTGGTAACATTAAGTATAAGATACAGTTGAGACGTGTTGATACAGGGTGAGACATGGTATTAATGTAAAAAAATTGAGTAATGACAAAATATTAACTTTGTACATAATATTGCGTATATACAAGTTGTCTCAAGTAAATAAGCGGACTGAACTCATAAAACTTTTTATCCTTCGCCAATTACATCAGAAACTTTATCGCCTTCAATATACTCCATTTAACGATCCCTGCATCACACCATCTGAATTTTCCATTGTGGAAAAAAGTGCTATTCTTCTTCTGTCTTCTTCTGTCAGCTTGTTGGGAGTCACCGCCACTTTCACTTTGACAGATACCATGATCTAAAAGCTTCCCAGCTTCAGCACGGATTTGACATTTTGTAATAAATAGAAGTCACAAGGATCTACTTCGGGCGAGTACGGGAGGGGTGATCCGAACCAGGGATGATATGTATTGCCCAGAACGCCTCCAGTGACCAAGCTGAATGGGCTGTTGGACTGTCTTGGTGAAAGATCCAGGTTTCTTCATGTTGACTGTTTCATGCAAATCTGACGAACAATCTTTGTCAATTCTTTTCAACTCAGCAATAGCTCGGATTAACTGACCAATATTTTGAATGTTAGGGTCCATTTTTAAGGTGCAGGGTCTTCTATGATACTCATCGTTTAAGTGCGCGATAAACATTCATTTCCGCATACTGCTTTTAACATAACTTAATCTTCTGTAGCAATTTTGACGAGAAACTTCTCAAGAAACTAGAAGTTAAACCATTGTCCTATTTGAGCACTTATCGATTTTCTTGCAAATCAGGGGTGCACGGTTCAACTCAAGCAAATGCTGCATCAAAACTAAACGACATATGACCTTCATGATATAGCAGGGTATGGGGGAGATACCACGTAATAGCGTCAGGGTAAGTTCAACTGCACCACACCCTCTGTTTCTCGGTTGCAGCAACAGTCATGTTATTTAATAGCCACACCTTGTATTGTAGCTGCTGATAAACACTGTCGTAAATTTCTGCAATTCTTCTTTGCAGTCGATATTATTTGGTATGAATTTGTGTATGTAATATATTACAAAGAAATGTGATTTTAACATAACAATTTTTTTTTAGGATATATTGTATTGTTTCGAGTTCGTGATGATTACGGCGAAAACTTAAAAAAAAATGACTATGAATTACTATAGAAATCTTCTAAAACAAAGCAATATAATTCTGAAAGAGGTATTCGGAGCTTTGCAAAAATTTTAGTTTGACATTTTTCAAATTCTTTTTTGTTACTAAACGATAAAAATGTTTTAATGAATGTTTAACGATTCTTTGAAATCTGGAATAAGCTTTAAACAATCGCAAAGACTTGAACGTTCATTCTGTGCTAAATAAAAATCCAAAATCGAAATTTTATAAGCAGTAATCTTTTAACGATATCAAAATAAAGTTTTGGAATCAAAGTTTGTAGTGAGATTATCAGACCTGCCATCTAAGTACAGGGTGATCTTTTTTAAAGTGACAGTGTTTGGAGCTCCCTGTAGCGCGATCTAATAGCCGAAATGGCATCAAACTTGGTATTTAGACTAATCAAGAGATGGAAAAAGGATTCCGTGAAAAAAAAATTAGTTCCAAAAATCGCCGCTAGGGCATTTTGCAATGTATAAAATGTGAGAAAAGAAATATAATAACACACACAATTGTACAGTTAAATTATTAATGTTTATTTACTACATTAACTTAACCGGTGAGGAATTAGACCACCTTCAATGTAGCACCGTTCTGAGAAATAACACCGTGCATTCTGTGCACAACGTTCTCCACAGCCGTACGTAACATATCACGAGGAATATTCCGCACTGTCATTGTTATGTTGTCCTTTAGAATAGACAAATTTGATACTCCACCAACATAATCTTGAGATTTCAAATAACCACAGAGCCAAAAATCGCATGGCGTGAGGTCAGGGAAACGAGGCGCCCAGACAACTGGAAAACTCCGACTTATGACTCTATCATCCTGGAAGTTTTGGCGCAACAGCTGCTTTACCTTATTACTAATGTGTGGCGGAGCACCAATCTGCATAAAGATTGTCTGTTGGAGACGGTTTCTTTTCTGAAGTTGTGGAATAACAAACGTTTGCAGCATTTCGTGGTACCTTTCTGCATTTATGGTGCACGTTTCGGGTCTTGTCGGAGTGATGGTCTCAAAAAAGAATGGCCCATTTACGAAATCTGCTGTGAAACCACACCAAACAGTGACTTTAGGGGAATTTAAAGGGATTTCATGCACGGTGTGGGGCTGCTCAGAAGCCCAAATTCGGCTATTTTGTGTGTTTACGGACCCACTGAGATAAAAATTGGCACTTATCTCCACACAGAATGTGCCATGGGAAAGCATCACCAATTTCTACCCTGGCAAGAAACGATTGAGCGAATGTCACTCGATTATCATAATAACTTGGTTTCAGTTCGTGCAAGCGTCTGATTTTTTAGGGGTAAAATCCAAGAACGCGCCGCAAAACCCTCCATACCGTGGAATAATTCGTGTCCAATTGTCGAGCTGCACCCCGGGCGCTACTAGTACCAGCAATGGTTCCCTGCGATCCTTCGACAATTGCAGTTGCCACATCAGTTATTACATCTTCTGATACTTGTTTACGTCCTCTCCCACCGCGAATGGTCAGTGACCCCGTTTCCTCGAACTTCTTAATCATTTTCTTAAGACCATTCAGCGATAAAAGTCCCTTTCGTAATTTGTTTCTGGTTCGAAATTCCCGAAGATCTGCGGATGCATTACATTGATTCATATAATACAGCTTCACCAATAACGCACGTTCCGGTAACGTGAGAGGCATGTCCGCTGGAGCTCGTTTACTTCAGCTGAGATTATTTGTCGGAGCTGTCTACTACTTGTTTTTATAGCCCCTATTACTGACGCTGTCATCGCACAACATTTGCATTTTTCTTTGATACCCGTGTTTTATGCTAATTCTCGTTATTGTAAGCTACAGCAGCGCCACAAAATGCCCTAGCGGCGATTTTTAGAACTATTTTTTTACGGAATCCTTTTTCCCATGTCTTGATTAGTCTAAATACCAAGTTTGGTGCCATTTCGGCTATTAGATAGCGGTACAGGGCGCTCCAAATACTGTCACTTTAAAAAAGATCACCCTGTATATTGGTATAATGGCCAAGAAGTAAGAACAAAATTCTAACAACTAAGAGAAGCAAGGCATCGTTTAATTATTTTTTTATCAAACGCAGGATTTTTTCCCTTTGAAGAACGTTACATTTTTCTGACGAACTCTATTTTAATGTCCTCTGGTTGAAAGAAAAAAATATCTTTTTTTTTTGGGGGGGGGGGGCAGTTAAATATCTGTTTCCAAAGCAACTACAGACTCCTGTTATATAAGGTGACCATAATTAAACTTACAGTACTCAGAGTGTTCTGTAGCGCGACCTAATTGAGAGAATTACGCCAAATTTTGAAGGAAGATTAAAAAAGATGGGGGACGAACGATTCCACGAAAAAAGTTCCAAAAGTCACCGCTATGGGAATATGTGGTGTTGTGCAACAGAAAAAGGAGTTTTAAAAAACGCAGAATCAATACTGAAATAAAAATACCTTTTATTTAGTACATTTAACTATTTTAGTATTGATTCCGCATTTTTTAAAATTTTCTTTTCTGTTACACAGCGCCACATATTCCCCTAACGGTTACTTGAGGAACTTTTTTTCACCGAATCCTTCGGCCCCCGTCTTGTTTAATCTTTTTACATAATTTGGCGTCATTCTCTCAATTAGATCGTGCTACAGAACACTCCGAGTACTGTTAATTTAATTATGGCCACCTTGTGTATGTAAGTGCAGATGTGATGTAATAATCTAAATAAAAATGTAAAAATTTCTTGTAGAAATTTGTAATTTAAGGAGAGGTTCTACTTCATTGGCATAAAATTTAAGTGAATTTTACTATTTGTTTCGCTTACTAAAAAAAAGATAATCGGACTTTTTCATTTATTGAGATTTTACTTATATATTTAAATTTTTTAATGCAAAAACAAGGAATAATATGATTATAATGATAATAATTATGTTTGTATTATTATAATATATGTTATTATATTATTATAATGATAATAATACCTGCAGGTGCGCGTCGTAAACTTCCAATCTGGTGACCATTTTTTTCCGGTCAAAATCATCTGAAAAAAATTTAGTTGGCAAATTGCGAAAGGGCATTAAATTCTCCGAATATTATACCAAATATATATCTAAATATACCTGAGGAAAAACGAATGATTTACTTTTCTATAAGACAATTTACAATGTAACATTTAGGAAAATTCGCAAAAACTTTCCAGACTTTTCATTACAATGTCATCTTTCATTTATTTACAGTTCTAGCGTTCTATTTTTCTAATTCTCAAAATTTTACCTGGATAATTTCAAAAAAAAAATTAATTTTTAAATCGGAATTTCTAATTCTCAATTAATAACGCATTTAGAACAAATAGTTTTTTATTGTAAAAATCTAAATTTGAGATATTATCATGATGGATTCTAAATTTCAGATATTATAATTTTCAGTTTATTTATCTAACTCAACAAAAGGGAGAATATATCTTACCACTTATTTCATATATATTAGACCATAATATTTTATTATATTATTATATTATTATTTTATTATTATAGTATGTATAAATATACGTTCATTGTTACGTTCATTAATAGTATCATCATTCTGTTCTATTTATCAAAGTATATTTTTAAATATGAATGGCTATGTCTATACGTAATTATAAAAAAGGAATAGTTTTTAAGCTGCTAGAATTCTTTTACATTGCTTGTCCTGCTTCCTATAAATTTCTAAGACATTTAAGTTCACTAATTTTCGAATAACCATTTATTCTCAACAAGCAACATTTCATTGAAAGTATTTTTTAACCAAAATTTTTCTTGTTCAACTCCTTCGACTCTCCGTTTACAAATGATGCCATACCCTTGAAACGTTAAAAAGCCATTTGAGCGGCAGAGAGATAAGATCTTGCAGAGAATTTGTGAGTGTCAATCATGTGATACACACCCCTTGTCATAACTGCATGGGGGAGGTTCACCGAGGAGACAAACATTGATGCTAGATTTTGTCCAGACGATATTGTGTTAAGTCCTCCATATGACTACTGTTCATTTTACCAACTGTTTTTGTAATTCTCTGAAATTTATTCGATATTTCTTGCTATTGACGACGATGCATTTAAAATGTCTTACTTAAAATAAATTTCTTATAGCGTCTTTATAAAATTGTTTACTTAGCCATTTTATACAAGTTAATTTTGAATTTTTGAGTTGATCTTATTTAATCAATCACGAAAATAACTATTAGCTCTCTCGACAGCAATTGATTCGACCTTAAAATCTCTCAACCTAAGGGAAATGAACGGTAACCTGATTACAGGTGATCGCCACTAGTAATTTAATTACGATTTAATGTTCCGTAAACTTTTACCCGTAGATCAAAGTAACGTGTTTTTAGAGCATGTGATGTCTGGGTGGGGGTTGGCGAGCGTAGCTCTTAGGAGGTAGAGACTCCCAGTTATCTAAAATAATATTATATACTATTGGCATTTACATTTAATAAAATTATTTATAACTACATTTAACATCAACTTTTTAGAAATGATTAAAATTAATAATTATTAAACAATTATTTATATGGCAAGTAAGCTTTATTTATAAGGCACAATACATATGGAATCATATTATGTTCGCCGTAGATTTTAATATTTCTTTCATTTTAAACATTTAGAAAATTTATGATTTTAATCAATGATTTTTTTTTAAATCACGATTTATTGACTGATTTAAATTTTCTGATTAAAATGGTTAACAAGTTAGTTAATACCTAAGAGAAAACAATGAAAAAACAATTAGGCATTTGACCACAACGGAAAATAACAGGCATCTTACCCCAAGGGAAAAAAACCGGCACCTTACCCCAAAACATTTTCGCTGACTTACCCCATAGTATTGGGTAAGACGCCGGTCCACCTACAGACGTAAAGAAGCGGGAACCGGCCAAACTTTATGCTTTGCAAAAAGGCCAGGTACTAGTACTCTAAAAACATCAGATTTATATCTCTGGTGTTTAAAATATGACTTATATAGGCAAATAAATAAGTCACGTATAAGATTTTGGACACTTACCAGAAGCGTTAAGACGAAATAGCAATTAAAAAGCACCACTTAAAATTAAAAAAAGACCGCAAACGGAAATTAAAGTATCAGTAGGGAATTTTCTTCCTTACAACTGAGCGGCGTTTCCTTACAGCGTCTACGCATATGAAAACTTTGTAACATGGCGTCTCACCCAAAGTTACCGTATATTTTGGAATATTTCATGTATGTTTGATTGCATTTGGACATTTTAAATATATGGATATTATGAGATTTGCGATTTCTGCATTTCAGACAGATGAATGGAAATATAGTTATGCAACTCAAATGCATTTTATGGGGCAAACAGACAAAAAAAATCCCATGTAAAAAAAGGCGCTAGCTTAAGTATATGAACAATAAAAAAATTTCTATTTATACAATTTCTTATTATCTTTTAACAATCATATAAAAATAAACCTTTTTTACTTCTACAAACAAATTTATTCATAATAATGAAATTTAAATTTTTATATCTGTACTAGGGGGCTTTTCCCACTGCAAGCTACGCTCACCAACCCCCCGTTTAAACACCGCAGAATCTAAAAAACACGCGCTAATCTTATCGGTTTTAAAAAATATTGGGGAAGATTGAATTATACTGAAAAATGATGTGCAGATATCCTTGTAAACGGGTTTTCATTAAATTCCCTCTGATTTCAAAAATTTGAGGCCGAATCAATTGCTGTTAACACATCCAATGGTTGTTTTTATGTTTGATTAAAGAGGATCATTTAGCATTTGAAAAGAAGATAAAATAAAATAAATTAAGTGCACAGAGTCTTTGTCTCCCGGTATTTTAAAACAATTTCTATAACAATACCCTAAGTCATGTGACGATCATCAAGAATTCCGAGCGGACCACTTCGCTTTTTATATTGCAGGTGCCAATTTGGTGCTTTAATGTTAACCAGGTTCGGGTGATAAGTCGCCAAATATTATTCTATCGCCCCCATTTCATCTATATTATAATAGTCCAAGTCATATAACTGCAATAAATATATACGGTTTGATCCCTTCGCTTTTCATATGAAAGTTTGGCACAGATATCATATACGACCCCATATTAGCCCGATTTTTTTCCCGACGCCAATTTGGGGAAAACATTAACAGCATAAACAACAACATCCGGCTTACCATATCAAGCAAAATAACGATACTTTGGCGCCAGTTAAGTACCCGTTGCGTATATGACATTGGCGTCAGAAAAAAATCACGCCAATATGGGTCCGTATATGACAACTGTGCTGAAAGTTTCCCATTTTGATTTTAAAATAATTTTTTTTAATAAAACTACATAAAAGTTGCCATGGTCGCAAAGAATTCTTGGTACTGTTACGCTAGCCGGGTGTAAATCTCACCAATAGCTTTTTTTGAACTAGCCAGTTAGCTTTTTTTTTTTTTGAGTCGTAAAGTAGAACATTGCACTGAAGTTGAAATTAAATGTCATGGTTTGTTGCATTATTTAATATTTGGTCAGATGTCATATACGCACTTGGTTTGGCGTGTTTTTTTTTTTTTTTTTTTTTTTTTTTTTTTTTTTTTTTTACGAAAATTTGGCGAAAATCTCGTTTTCGCATACCAGTTACATATGTATTTTTGGTACTACTTAGTTATCCCGTCGACCAAAAGTCGGCACAGATGTCATATACACCCATATTGGCGCGATTTGTTTCTGACGCCAATGCCATATACGCAACGGGTACTTAACTGGCGCCAAAGTGTCGTTATTTTGTTTGATAAGGTAGGCCGGTTTGTTGCATTATTTAATATTTGGTCAGATGTCATATACGCACTTGGTTTGGCGTGATTTTTTTTTTTTTACGAAAATTTGGCGAAAATCTCGTTTTCGCATACCAGTTACATATGTATTTTTGGTACTACTTAGTTATCCCGTCGACCAAAAGTCGGCACAGATGTCATATACACCCATATTGGCGCGATTTGTTTCTGACGCCAATGCCATATACGCAACGGGTACTTAACTGGCGCCAAAGTGTCGTTATTTTGCTTGATAAGGTAGGCCGGATGTTGTTGTTTAAGCTGTAGATCTTTTCGTCAAATTGGCATCGGAAAAAAATCGAGCCAATATATAAGTATCTGACATATGTGCCCAAAAATCTATCACCAAACTATAAGATTAAATGCCAATGATTGTTGATCGTAAATGTCACATTTACTTGACTTTAACCCCCTACTACCCGCTACAAGAAATTGCTATGGAAAAAATTATTTGTTTGCCATATTTATTCTGTTGTGGGTCAAATAAAATAAAAAATTAGAAATAGGAGATTTTTTTATATTTAAAAGGATTTCTGTATGGTATCATATATGCTACCATGGGCAGATTAGGATGAAATATGAAGGATTTGATCACATTTTAAAATTATTTTATTTTTTGAAAAAGCTGATAGTTTTTCATGTGGTAGAATTTAAAACAATTTCTTTCTTTGTTTCTACATAGGAATAAGTAGCATTTTTGGTATTTGTTTGAATACAATATTCCCCTCGGACAAATATAGCATCTTTGGTGTTTTGGTTCATGTGTAGGCCAATGATGCACGCCACAAGTCCTCCTTTCCTAAAAGTGAATAAAATATTAACTTCCGATATTCACATTTAAACTAAGATATACATATTATGAACATATACATTTTAGCTGTAAAAATATTTTTCAGTATGTAAATTTTAGCTTTGGTGGTACCTCTTTTCGAGCCTTTTTCATAGGCTACTGAACTTTTGGACTCTGGAGAGATGGTCTACTCGACTTCTTCTTACCAACAGTGATAAGGTTTGTAGCAAATTCGTTCAAAAAAGAACGAAGGTAAGGGTGTTTCCTTTTGAGTTGGCTACAATGTCTCTGATAAAGACACCATGATCTGACGGTGGCCATTGTGACTGTGTACAAAATATGTAAAAGTACTATCTGTTTGATTTCAACGGATACATATATTTAAATGGCATCATATCATTCAAGTCAGTCCCTTTCATATTTTAGTTGTACAGAGGAATAAATGCCGGGAAATGTACTGGTATTTCTTTATTTTGATATTTTACTCTCCTTTTTACAGACGCTAACGGATTAACTCCGACAGTGTTCGATATTGAAGTACAGCATCTGTTGGCGAACCATTTCACTGCTATAACATCAAAATTGTCTATCGATTATCGATTAGTCAATGGATCCCCTTCCTTCTTCTTTTCATTTCTTTCTCATTTCTTAATTTACACTTCATCAATCTGTTTTCTTTCACAGTCGCTATGAAGCCTATTTTTTGTTTCGACAGTTCTCTTACCAGGTTAATTCCGGTGAAGAAATTGTTTGCAAAATTTGCAGTTTTCTCTGTGGCTTTCAGTGTGCTGCATAGTTGAACACATCGCTTGCCCCTAATCCTAATTCATAATAGGTTTGTTCCCCATAATGTCTTTTAGACTGTCCAGTATAGACGTCAAAATCGTTGCAAATACCGGATTGTCTACACCTTGCCCATAATTTTAATCCCCATTTACTACGAGGCTTTTTTGGCATGTATTGTTTCATGTGGACTTTCACACGAAATGGGATCATTATTTCATCAATTGACTGATTATAATCTTCTGGTATTGACTGTTTGTTATTCCTCAACCATGGGCCCAATTTCCAACATTTATTAAGTCGCAGAGTATCATCAATACTTAAGTTATCAACAAAATGTATATATCTTAAAATCTTTTCAAATCTGTTTCGAGACATGACTCCAGCAACTTGTTCATACCTTATTCCATCTTCTCAGTATCCGCTTATATGCGGTATTCAAACAAGTCCAATTTCGAATGTACATACCTAGAAATTGCTCCATTTCATATTCCGTCAACATAATTTAATTCCCTGTTACTTGAACCCTGTACAAATTTATTTCTGTTAGCATTAATTTGATAATATCGGGTGATATAAACATTTTAAAATAATGTAATGGAGATGGAAGATGCCCTATTGCATCCGGAAAGTCGTCATCATCGGCAAAAGTCAAAAAATTTGGATATTTTTTCTTCCATACGATTTTTTATTATATTCTTATATTCTTTCTTTAGAGTACTTTCGTCAATATTCAACAAGTTTCTATTTTTTTCATCATTTAAGTTGTTAACCTCTTCAGATTTTTCATCATCTGATCTTTCTTAATAGCCAAAATCGTGTCTTTGAGGGGACAGATACGATCGTCACTATTATTTCAAATAATTCTGACAAGTCACTTTCCAGTTCATCCTCAAAAGCTATAGAATCTTCTATTTTAGTAAATATCTGTTTCCCGCTGCGTCTTTGAGAAAGATGATCCGAAGAAGGTGGCTGCTAAATAATAATAATAATCCCAACAAAAAGTTTTCGGTAAAAAAAAAAAGCGCCAAGTTCTCCTTAATGTTTCGGCCAGAAAAAGTAGTGATATCTGATGTTCGCACAAGTTAAAAGCCAAACATCCCAAATCTTTCATTGAAAATGGCTTCCTGCGACTTGTCCGTTAATGCCTTCTACAGCATTTCAAAATTAATAATTGGAAATTACGCATTTATAAATTATTTAAATATTAAAAGTAATATTAGAATGCAAAGAGGCAAATTCACATAAAGATATTATAAGTAAAAGATTTCTGATAACTACGATTCAGTTTCAACAAACATTAGACTTGATTACAGATCATTATTCCACTTGCGGTTTAATTGCCATTTTGTACGGTCAAAAGCTAAAGTCATTAACGTAAAACTCAAGAAATAAAACAAAATTTACTTCATATCTCGCAATATGCTACATTATATTTTATTGTATAATATTGAAATCTTGTGTACTGACGAAAGAGATTTTTTTCGTTTGAATATTTATTATAGTTTGTTTGCAAACATTAAGAGGTATTCGATTTATAAACTGTTAAAAGTTGATATTAATTATGTTTTAGCAATTAGGGATATTATCTCCTGAATACAAGTATTTTGTTATTTTTAACTTCTAAGCATTTAAATAGACTGAAGTTGCTTAAATGCTTTTTTCAAATGTGTACTTTATTTCTGTATTCTGTGTCACAAAATGCCTAAAATAATCAAAAAATTTAGTTGGCATGTAGCTCATTTGTACATATTTTAAAATTTGAAAAACTCTCACGAAGGCATTAACGGCCAAGTCGCAGGAAGCCATTTTCAATGAAAGATTTGGGATGTTTGGCTTTTAACTTGTGCGAACATCAGATATCACTACTTTTTCTGGCCGAAACATTAAGGAGAACTTGGCGCTTTTTTTTTTTTACCGAAAACTTTTTGTTGGGATATCACTACTTTTTGTATGTTTTTTCAAGTTTGTTATTCTAAACTATATTAATATGAGAAAACTTAAATTTCGGTACTTTTATGTTAGCCGGGAGCAAATCTCCTCATTAGCCTTTTGTTTTTTCGGCAATAGCAGTTTTCATTTGTCACATGTGTAAATTAGAAACAATGCTTTGATTTTCAAATAAAATATTTTGGTTTATGTTATTATTTCTTATTTATTTATTTATTTATTTCTATGTTAAATATTCTATTAAATAAAATGAGGGAAATGCATCTATTTTAAATGAGATGACTGAAAAGTATATATCTTTAAATGAAATGAATGCAATATGAACAATGGAATTGGGCGATTTGCCACTTGCGCCCGGCTAACATAAAAATACCTAAATTTATTTTATTGAGCTTTACAAATTTATACTTTATTTCTTTTTATATTAAAGTACTAGCCGCCTCTAGCAAGCAGTATTTACCGTATTACTTCCATGTTAAACGTTGCATCATGTTACTGTGATTCATAATTTAATTTACTTGCCCATTCTTTCGCCAATTCGGAAGCTTTTGATAGAGAAATCAAGAACTCTTTACGATCATGGAAGCACATCATATATTTTGTGTTGTTATGCATTTCGTCTTTCGTGACAAATATCTCTTAACTCACTTATGCATGCTTCCTTAGCAGTTACGATTCGTTCTCTAATGCGGAAATTTTTAATCCTATTAAGTAATCTTTTCTAATTGGGCTCACTGCCAATTGTTGTATTTTAACTGATACGACTGGGTACAAGGGAAATGGTTCTTATGAAATCCTTTGACAATATCTGTATTTGCATTAAACCATATTGATGCTAATATCTTTTTGTTCCACGTTAACCTTTTCAATAGACTCGATTACGGAAGAATAGAAGGTATACCGGCTCACTGCCATGATCCATTTGAAAATCTATCATTCTTCTCATCTGATCGTGTTGAAGAATTAGTCAATGTGCCATGGTTTTAAGATTTTAGCTAATTTTACTCGAAACCCGAAAACTAAAATGCGAGGAACCGGATTATAGAAGATTCATTCTAACGTACATATTGATTAACAGGTTACATATTATAGAATTATAATAATCATAAGGAGAACTGGCAGTTTCAATGCTTTAATAGTTTCCGTAAATTCTCTTTATATAATACAGAACTTTTAGCGGTGTAAAGGTTAACAACATAGTCACAGTAAGTATAATAACAGTACAATATAATAACAATAGCAGAGGTTTTGGGCAGTGACGAAACTATTAGCACTTTGGAAATATTAGTACGTTATATCATTTAACTATTCAGATGATATGCGGAAAAATAAAAATAGATGGCTCGCATTAATAATTAACTCATTGAAAAATAGCCACTAGCGTCAAATATTCGCCGAGCTTGGCGACATTTAGCAAAGTTTCGTCAAATTTGGTAATATATCATGTCAATTCTCAAATTTGGCGACAAAAAATGTTTTGTTTATTCTGACGTCATAATGATGCATATGTATTATGTATTATACACATACCTATAATATGTATGATGCAAATGTATTATGTATTATATGCATATGTATAATATGTATGATGCATATGCATAAGTTCATTAACATCACTAAAACGCACTTAAAGGAATAGTGTTTCATAAATAGTAGGGATAAATGCCAGATTGACCAGAGTGCTATTGAGATTAGAATACCGACATTTATAATAGACGTCTGTACACACCATTACCTCATCGAGTTTACAGCTGACATTTTGGGATTAGTTAAAACTAGATTAGCATATTTAAATGCAACTGGTCTGTTAAGTCATATCTTGATAGAAACCACCTGAAGACCTAATTTTAGTGGTTAACTGATAGGTTTACTATTTTATTTTCCTGCATCCAAAAGTTTGGAAACATGGAGGAATGGGTGCAGGAAAACACAATGGAAAATCCACCTATTAACCCGTAAAATCGGGTCTGTAGGTGGTTTCCACAAATATATGACTTGGCAGACCAGTTACATTTCAATACGCTAATCGATATTTAACTAATCCCAAAATTTCAGCCGTCAACTCGATGAGGTGATGATCTGTGCAGACGCCTCCCGGTCTTTAATAAAATTTGTTTTAAGGAAGTAAAAGATAGAAAGATGGACAGATAAACTGAAAGATTTGCCTTAAGATTTTTGTAAAAGCATATAAAAATTCATTCTGCTTGAAATCATGTAACACCTTTATAACTCAGGCTAATTTTCTGTAATCGGGTTTTGGCGACCAACATATTTTATCTATAACTATAATCTTTCTTTTACAGATTTAAAATTAACAATAAATTACCAGTAAGTAGGCTAATAATACAATATAATAACATTAGCAGCAGACTTCGGACGCCGCATCTGTCGCACATCGTTAAAGATAGTTTATTAGTTACACATTTCATTTAATTAAAAGGAGATTTTTAAAGTTTCATATGGAATTAGGATATTTTTCCACTATAAGGATATTGGCATTTTTTAAAAATCTTGGCGCAATTCGGACTTCAGAAACTGAGATATGTTGCCAAATGATAAAAACAACTACGAAAACAAACCTGATGATGTTATTTATATGTATTTATATACATATAAACATTTTATTTATACATGTATAAAATATTATTTTTATATACAGATTATTTATGTTGGTATATAAAAATAAATAAACGGGTTCCTTACATTAAATAAATTGTATACATATGGAAAAAATAGCTTGTGTATATGACACAGTAAATAGGTTGCCAGAAAATACGTTATTATCAAATTTCTTTTCTCGTCAAGGGTATTTTCTGTATTTCGCCAAGGCTACTATATCGGAAACATACCGAATTGCGGTTATATTTTGTTAAATGTTTTATTGTTTTAATATCGTAAATATATCATAACCTATACTGATTAAAATTTTTAGGTATATTAATTTTTTCTACTTAACAAACATCTTTGGAAAAGCATATATATAAAATGTTATTCTGCTTGAAATCACGTGACCGCCTTCAAAGCTCTGTAATCGAGTTTTGGCGACCAACATTGGCACAATTGAATGCGTAGGAACTGTTTACGGCCAAATGAACACCCCCTGTATGTAGGGTTTAGAGGCGGAAATTCTGTGTTTTCAGATTTTTCTGGTTAATTGTACTACAAACCCGACTTACTTGTGAAATTTCATGATTCTACGACTTTTAGAAGTACCTTAGTTATTTGATGATGCGAAGTGAGTCAGTGACAAAAAAGCGCTTTTTCGGAATTTAATATTTCGAAAACTACTAAATATAGAAACATGAAATCGTGGAACCTTAGATCAGTTTGACCATACGAACATGTGTATAAAAGAAAAATTTCTATATCTCTCCCTAAAACGACGTTATGAGGGGGTGAAAAGTATGCCAAAATGGTTCAGGAAAAGGTAGCTTACGGCTTGTGCGAACTTGGCGGACGCACTGCCGTGCTCCTAGATTATATATAACTAACTTTTACATATAATTTTACATATAATAAACATAAAATCTTAAATTTCAACTAATTTATTTCGGATTTATTTAATAGCATAACTTGAGCATGTGAATTAAAAGTAAAACAAGTAACTTAAGTACAAAGCTAACGCTAAGAAATATAAATTTACTGTGAAAATAACAGGGTAGCAAAAATGCTACCACGGGCTCACGATCACTAACGCCAGTGGTAGCAGATCTGCTACCTTCATTTTAATTAAACATTTTACCATTAAAAAACAAACCTACATTGAACATTTTTGTGCAGAGAATAGGAATAACTCTTTTTACCCGACTACGGCAAAGCCAAAGGAGGGTTATGATTTTGACAGGCTATGTATGTATGTATGTATGTATGTATGTATGTATGTATGTATGTATGTTCATCTGTTCCCTCGTAACTTCTAAACCACTAATCAGAATTCGAC
Source organism: Maratus speciosus (assembly GCA_963932465.1). Lineage (NCBI taxonomy): Eukaryota > Metazoa > Arthropoda > Arachnida > Araneae > Salticidae > Maratus > Maratus speciosus. Next base: position 309,288,561 of record OZ010792.1, read on the forward strand.
AAATGACATATCATTAGAAGCGTCTTAATTGTCCGCTGGTTATAGGCTATATAGATTTTCACCAAATTCAATGTGGCGCCTTCTAGCGGACAAAATATACAGAGTAAAAAAATAAAGTTAAGCTAGATATGCCGTGTTTGGTATCATTTTAAAGCGCTTCACTTGTACATTTCGAATATATATATATTACTAGCATTTGCTTGTGACTTTACTTGCATTTATGGGCTAATTGCATATAATTCACATCTTTTCGTTCTTAATTTCTTTGGTACTTAGTAATCAGAATAAGACCACTGCAGTGCCATTAAAGGGTCTTGATCTTGATATTCTGTTGGTTGTGAGCTATAAAGTTTGTCACCAAATTTACTATTATGCCCTCTAGCGGACAAAAAGTATAAAATAAAAATATATGTAATGTGTTTGGTATTACTTGAAAGAGCTTCACCAGTATTTATATGCTTATACATAATTACAAGACTGCTTTGAAGATGTTTAAAAAAAATGAGCGATAAGAGTAAAGCGCGGATCACGGGAACTGTAATGTAGAGCAGCGTGAACGTTAATAGAATAATTTAATGCACTAATGTAAACGACATAAGCTGGGAGTACCTCCACGCGGTGAAGGCGGAAACAGTTTGATAACTGGCTAAAACTCCCATAAAAATGTCCTCTGCATTATATGCCTTCGGGCTTATGTTGTTATATGTGCGTGTGTATCTATTTGCCTATTCGTTGTCACGTTGTGTACCCGGTAACGCAGGGAAGCAACCACAGCCATCCTACTTCGATACACTGTTTAAATTTTGTCGGATTAAATAAATAAAAATAATTTTGCTGGTATTGCACCAAAAGTACCAGGTTTATATAGTCATATTAGATATATATTAGATATTAGATAGATTATATATATTAGATAGATTAAGAAATCTTCCTAGGTCATCTTAATACATGAAACCTTCAATCTACATTACACATTTACACATTACACTAACGACCTCATCCACTAATCGGTCCATTACCCATTTGCTGCCATCGACGGATATGTGCGTCACTACTACCAAATACTGGAAGCGTCATACGTCAAAAAATAAAGTTAAGATAAATATGCCGTGTTTGGTATCATTCAAAAGCGCTTTACTTGTACATTTTGAATATATCTATATATTACTAGCATTTGCTTGTGACTTTACCTGTATTCATGGGGTACTTTTATACTTTTTCAGCGTAGTTTTTTGTCGTAGTTGGGTTTTAGTTTTTTTACTTTATCTTGTTATAACTATATATATTATGTATTTAGTTTTAACTCAATAAAATATTTAAAAAAAATAGCAAACACTTACCACTGTACAGTCGTGGAAAAAAAAAGTAAACACCCCCTACTAACTCCTCAACAAATTATCGTAGAAGAAAGTTACTGGTACCGAACGATTGGAAATAAAGTCTACTTTTAAATGATGTATCTAAAATTTGCTTAGGGGGCCATCTACATATTAAAACGAACCGTAACTTTGTTTTTTTTTCAATAGCAGTACACAATTCTGACAGAATAAATGAACTCTACACACTTCAATTAGCCTAAAAACAAATTTTTATGCAATTCGTACCATAGGTTTCCGAGAAATCAATTATTTTAAAACGAGCGTATTTTAAGGGCTGTATGCAAATTGAAGTTAGGAACTCGATTGTTAACCGAGAGAGCCCTCATTTTGATCAAGGCACCTTAAGAAGTCTGCTGGATTACAGGACAGCAAAAGAAATTTCAAAATATCTAGTCACTCCTATTATAGACGGCCCCTTAAACCCTCATTTTGCCGTTTTTTAAGCATAATTTGAAAACTACTTGGAAGAAAAATGTGAAATTTTGAATTTCCATAAAGCAGGACTTAATAAATCTAATTCCATCAAAAAAAAAATTGTAGATTGCAATTCATAATTTTTTCGAGTATTAATTTCATAAATCATAATTCATATCATAAAGTTATAAAAATTGCAATTTCAGCGTATTTATGTTTGGGTATATTGGTATTATTGCTACACGAAAAATTAGCTCATTAGGAGCATAATTTTTGGAGATATATGAAAATGTAATTTAACATTAGAAGCACTAAATTTTGAATGTTTATAATTCAAAAACTTATCGTTCAAATGACTTGAAATTCCGTATCTAGGCATAGTTTGAACCGAAGATTTGAAATATCTCGTTACAATTTTTTATTGTCATTGAAAAAAAAATTACGTTTCGATTCGTTTTAATGTGTAGATGGCCCCCTAAGCAAATTTTATATACATCATTTAAAAATAGACTTTATTTCCAATCGTTCGGTACCAGTAACTTTCTTCTACGATAATTTGTTGAGGAGTTAGTAGGGGCGTTTACTTTTTTTTTCCACGACTGTACATGCAACTTTACCATTTGTATCAGACATGCATCTTAAAACTAATTTTTTTCTTATTTAGTGCTGTCATCTGCATTCTAATATTACCTAAAGATGAAATTGTTGCTGTAATGACTTAAAATACATATTATTTATGAAATTTCGTACTAAAAATTAAATTAAAACTTATGGTAACAAATATGCTACCACGGGCAGTAGAGGGTTAAGCATGTTACACGTGTTTACGTCATCAAGTGATTTTTATTCCGACGTTTTATTCGCATATTTATTAATGTTATACTACTTTATTTGTTCTTTCGTTATTTAAAATAAAAATTATATCAATTTGTATAATTCGGCGAGTGGTTGGGCGATTTATATAATTTCGCGAAATTGGTTGGCGTAATATCTAAGTAGTACCGTATTTTTAAATTATTTTCTATTATTTTTAAAAGAAAATAACCAAAAAAAAAATTAATAACTACAGAACAAAACAATTTATATACTTTAAAAAAAGAAAATAAAAGTAAATAAACATTTATTATTAAATATACAACAATAGCCGGGTTACCATGTCAATCAAAATAATGCTATTTTGGCGTCAATACCGTACCCCGGTGCGTATATCACATCTGTGCCTAATATTTTTCTTTTCGTTTTGTTTAAATAATAATAATAATAATAATAATAATAATAATAATAAAGAAAAAAAAGAAAGAAAGGTAATCCATCAATTTTAAATGTTTCAGTTTTAAATGAAAGTTTTGTATTTTAAATAAAGTTAATAAAATAATTACATTTTAAATGAAATTAATCAAAATGCGATGGGGAAAGTGTTTTGCGATTTATCACCTGCGTCCCACTAACATAAAAATATCGAGTTCTTGATTTCTCTATCAGAATCGTTTGATTTGGAGAAAGATTGTTCAACTAATTTGAATTATGAATAAAAGTAACCTGATACATTTCTTTGCATTTATTTAAAAGAGGCCAAACTAGTCGCCAAATTAGTTTAAAATAATAACCTTTTCGAAAGTATGAAACAAAATATCTGTTATGATCAAAATTTGAGTTGCCATCATTAGAGAAAAGTATTTAAAAAAAAAAAATTAATATCTCGAAAACTAAGTCGAATTTAAAAATTCTAATATCAGTTTTGAGATCTGCTGATCAGTATGGATTTCTGGTGTTAATTTTATTGCAAAGTATTCCATATTTTAGGCGAAATCGCCGTGAAATACAATCAGTTGTTTAATCAGTCGTTTCACAGAATCGTTTCATAAATTCATTTCATTTCAGTCGTTTCATAATATCCGTTTCATCAATTCGTTTCATTAGGTTTTTATATATACAGGGTGTCCGGTCTCAACAGTGTCCAATGGCTAATTCCTAAACCGTTAGTCATAGACATATAGTTCCAATTGCAAAAATGTTTCAAATGAGGTAAAGAAATACTTTTAAAGTAATTTGGGTCAAGAAAAGCATTTTTTTTTTTTAATTACGAAATTTAAATTTTTATAAGGTCCCCAGGTCCTATAAGTGATATTTAGTAAAAATATCCTATTTCACTGAAAAGTAAGACAAAAAAAAAAATCCCATTCCTCTGCGATTAAAACTGACCGAGCAATAGATGTTTAAAGTTCGAGTATCTTTTTTGCTGCAAAATAGGGGTCAGTCATAAATTTACTAGATATAAAAATAATCGCTAGACATAAAATTTAACATTAAACATTGATAGTAAATTAACATTACAAATATATTTTGAGATTTTTGTTCATTCTCACACATTAAAACATTTTTTTTCTATTTTTCCAAGCACATTTTGCCATTTATGCCGTATCAAATATTTCTTTACCTCATTTAAAACATTTTTGTAATTGGAACTATATGTCTATGACTAACGGTTTACGAATTAGCCATTGGACACCGTTGAGACCGGACACCCTGTATAGGGAATATCATTAGAAAGGTCATAGATATTTTAGAGTTTTCAAAGTATTTCATCCCACAGTTTCAAACAAATGTACATACAAGTAGTTTATTCAGTTTTTTTCGTTTTATGTTAACAACAAAAAAAAAAAAAAATGAAAATTAATTACTCATAAATCCACAAGAAAAATTACTTACCAAGATGGTTTTGTTGGAACATATTTTTTTCTCATGAATTAAAACAAATATTTTCTATTTCAATGTTTCTTATTTTTTAACGCCAAATGTTGCTACTTTACGACCTTTTGTATAATTATTCTTGAAAAAAGTACAACGCATTTATGCAAAATGTTAAAAAATAATAATCATTCACATAATTTCTCACAATAAATTTACAAAGTTAATGTTGTATAATGGTGCGAACGACACACATTGCCGATCTACAAATCTGTCATTGAATGCAGTATTGCCTGTTCTGAGGCAATATCTACTGGTAGTGTTGATTCAAATATGGTGTTTTTATGATCAAATATATATATTTTACCAAATTAAAAATCTGGCGTCTGTACAGTTGAAAATTTAAAAACTGAGAAGCAGAGGGAAATTGAAGATTTGTGTTGAAACTCTGCGTGAACTCTACTTTCCATAAATCAGTGTAAAAACAATGCAAGAAACACTTTTTACTTTAAAGAAAAAACATCACCGTAAACTTGTGTAGATAAAAAAAAAAAAAAAAAAAAAAAAAAAACCACATTTCTCTGCTTTTTTCTTTAATGTCTGGTTATATTGTTTCTTTTATGATAACATTAGTTATACTTTATAATAATAAATATTTACTTCGTTTATGGTATTGTTAATTACATTTCAACAAGTTTGCAGTTATAAAGTAATTCTGATAATGTTGGTCCGATTATCCAACATACCACTGGTTCTGTAGTGTCGGACTATCGGATGTATTATATTTATATGGTAACAAAAAAAAAAAAAAAAAGTCAACATTTTCCTTTGCTAAAAATTTTGTCCTATCACTAAAGAACTTTTCTTATAAATTTTAATAAATATGTAGCAAATTAACACCTTTTAATAATATACTCATTTAAAATGCTAAAAGGTGCAAATTAAAACTTTAAAACCAGTAAAAATGCGTTTATTTCGATTGTTGGCGTGTTTCGACTCACTCCGAGTCATTTTCAAAACAAATAAATAAAACTATTCAAAATTTGCACGTCTCTTTGAAATGCCATCATTCAGCTTTCCCCGTATTCTTTCATACTATGTACGTTGTTTCAAATGAAAATCAAATTTCAAAGTAATTGCTTAAGAGACGCACAGGCCAACATAGTGAAAAAGATACCATGCCGGGACTCGAACCCGGGACATCAGTATAGCGCACTGACGTTCTACCGACTAAACCACATGGAACAATAACCAGCCTGGAAAATTTCTCACTATTATATGTTGGCATGGCTACAAACGCAGCACAAGATGGAATATTTATCGTGAGTCACCGACATGGGGCAAACACGAAATTTAATTAAATTCAGCATCGATAGAAACTATATTAATACATGGAAATTATTCCAGAGAGAAACATTCACCTTGCATATAATATTTAAAATAGAAATCAAATTTCGAAGTAATTGCTTAAGAGGCGAAAAGGGCCAACATAGTGGAAAAGATTCCATGCCGGGTAGAATGTCAGTGTGCTATACTGATGGCCCGGGTTCGAGTCCCAGCATGGAATCTTTTTCACTATGTTGGCCTTTGCGCCTCTTAAGCAATTACTTTGAAATTTGATTTTCATTTGAAATACCGCATGCAAGGCGAATGTTTCTCTCTGGAATAATTTCCATGTATTACTATGTACGTTGTTTTTTTATTTTACTTGGATGTTTATTTCATTTTTATTTTTATATCCATTGGGTAACTGGAGCGATATTTTTAGTAAGTGAAAGGATGCTGCATCGTTACTTAATGATTTTTTGCATGTTACAATTCGCATGTTTTCTCTTATAATGGAATGATAGTATAGATTTGAGGAGAAATTTATTTCACTTTTATTGAAGTAGAAGAAATTTATAAAGAAGATTTATTATATTTTTTATCAAGAAGAAACCATCAAAATAAATTTCAATAAAAGGGAAATAATTATCTTCTCAAGTCTGTACTCTCCATCCATTATGAGAGAAACCATAAAGATTGTAACGCGCAAAAACTCAATATGTAACGATGCTGCATCTTTTCACTTACCAAAAATATGGCTCGAGCTACTCAATGGTTATTAAAATAAAAATAAAATAAACATCCAAGTAATATAAAAAAATAATAGTATGGAAGAATAAGTGGAAAACTGAACGATGGCATTTCATAGACCGTGCAAATTTTGAATAGTTTTTGTTTTGAAAATTACTCGAGGTGAGTCGAAACCTATCAACAGTCGAAATAAATGCATTTTTACTGGTTTTAAAGTCCTAATTTACACCTTTCAGCATTTGAAATTAGTATATAAATTTTCATTTACAGAATGAAAAATATGTCCTCTATGTTAGATAATAAGGTCATTCTATACTTAGATATAAAATTAGGAAACTAATTATCCCCATTCACGTAAATCTGTGTTATAAATGAAACTCATAGAGGTGTAGACAGAAGAAATAATTATTGTTTGAAAGCATTCCACCCAATAATTTATTTCATAAATAATTGGTTAATTACTGTTTAAATGCCGAGGAAATATTTTTGAAATATTTGTCATATCCTGATGCTGCCATTAATTCGTTTAATTAATGCTTTGAATAATGCGATATCTTTTGCAAAAATGTTCTAAAAGGAAGATATAGAAAGCCACTGAATGTCTTTTAGTTGTTCTAATTTAACGGGGATGTTAATTAAGAACTAATAAAAATAATCTTAATATAGACGTTAATAAATAATTTTGTATTCTTTATATAAACAACATTGTTGTACAAATGTAATTCAAAAATTCTCTTTAATTGTTTAGCTAAGTGATTATAAATTCTACAGAAATTAAACTAACTTTCTGACAGCATACAATTTATTGTGTTAGGTTTTCTAATGCAGAAAGATGAATATTTAGTTCGTAAAATTAGCTCTTAATGAAAATCAGATTATTCCTAGGACATCAACTAAATAAATTAAATGAAATATTTTTCAATAATTATGAAATTTTAATTTTGCAGAATTAGCCTCAGAAAATTAATATAGACATCTGATACAAGGTATCTCATAAAACTAGTCCGAATCCTAAAAATTCTGAAGATAAAAATAAATCATGACAATAAGTCTAAAAGTTACTGGTACTTTTTAGAATTAAATATAAAATCAAGTAATTGACATATGACTGTGCAGTGGGGACCGAAATGCCCACCATAATGAAACCACCAGCTTTTACTAACAATCCACGTAACAGTAGACTTAATTTACAATCGTTCGGTAGTAACTTTCTTCTACAATAATTTGTTGCAGCGTTAGTAGGGGGTGTTTATATTTCTTTCCACGAATGTACCCGCGCGCTCCACAAAAGTGAGATTTGGTATTCCTTAACATCAACTGCGTGTAACTTTAATGTCAATATAGTGATAATGAAATATAGCACATAATTCCAAAACGAAATTTAATAAGAAATCGCACTGTGATATGCATTCTTATGAAAATTTTCATTTGTTAATCAAAAAAGTTAAGTAATCTTAATTGTCTGAGCGAAGCGAAGGCTAATACTCAGCGAAATATTACTGTCCGGACACTTTACTACTACGATGGATATTAACGCCATGTCCTACTAAAAAAAAAGCCTAATAAAAACCTTTCGTCAAGCATAACTCAAAAAATATTTGTCGGATTTCGTTTCTGATTGCACCAGAAGGTACCTATGAGGGTCGCCTACTGAATGCACTTACTATGAAAAATAAGTTCCAAACCGTTTAAAAATTATATAGAAAAAACTCTTAAAAAAGCACAATTTATCTGCATACGTCACAGAAATTTGGTGTGCGTCACTTTCACCGGTTGATGTTTTCGTAGACAAATGGTTTGAACACATGGAGCAAATAAAAAAAAATACGCACGCAGTAATATTGAATAGATCAGTTTCAACCACGTGATCACAAACCTTGCAACAACCCGTGGCAACCAGTTTTGGTGGGCAAACAAATAATAATGCAGTATTCCGTATCACGGTGACCGTTTTTAGACTGTTATATAAAATCTGGCATGTTGTATGACATACAATTGTGGATGATTAAAACAAAAGACATGAGTGTTTATTGATCCGGGAGGTTATCTTTCTCTGGATGTCTGTCTGTCTATCATACAGAATGCAATTTTCTTGTAAAGGATGATATTATTATGCAGTAAAACCTCCATAACGGACACACCCGATTAGTGGACACCTCTATTTAGCGGGCATTTTTTCGATTACCAACCCTTAAATAACTGTACATTTTTTACTCTCACTAGCGGACAACTCCAAATAGAGGACAAATTCTGCCCTCCAGAGGTGTTCTCTATTCAGAAGTTTTACTGGTAAAACCTCCATAGCGGACACACTCGATTAGCGGATACCTCTATTTAGCGGACATTTTTTCGATTACCAACACTTAAATAACTGTACATGTTTTACTCTCAGTAGCGGTCACCTCTAAATAGAGGACAAATTCTGCATTCTCGAGGTGTTCGCTATTCAGAGGGTTTACTGTATATAATATTGATAATTATTTTACAGGGCCGCACAAAAGTATAAGAATATATGAAACGAATATAAATTAAATTCGGGACTGGTAGATCGCTGATGGTAATGTAATTTTAGGGTGTTGTTACAGTCATCCGCAGCATGTTTTTAGAGTTTCGTTCATCTAACGAAACCCTACCTGTCTCACTCCTTTGTCTGTATGTTTGTCCGTCTGTCACAGAGCCCGTTCTCAGAAACTATATATGTCGGAGACTTGAAAATTTGCACACTTATAGCTGAACACCACACATCAAATGGCAAATAATAAAATTTTGAAAAAGTCTAATATTTAACCCTCTGGGCTCTAACTTGTGCATTTTAAGCAATTTTTCTAACTCAGCCCCTAATTTAATTAAGTTGGAGACATGAAATTTTACATACTTATAGCTGAACATCTCACATCAAATGACAAATAATAAAATTTTGAAAAAGGCTTAATATTTAACCCTTCGGGCTCTAACTTGTGTATTTAAAGCAATTTTTCTAACTCAGCCCCTAATTAAGTTGGAGACATGAAAGTTTGCATACTTATAGCTGAACATTTGCGATAACACGATAAATCATAAAATTTTGAAAACGTCATATTTAACCCTCCGTTCTCTAACTTCTGTATTTTAAGCAATTTTTCTAACTCAGCCCCTAATTAAGTTGGAGACATGACATTTTGCATACTTATAGCTGAACACCTCACATCAAACGACAAATAATAAAATTTTGAAAAAGTCTATTATTTAACCCTGTGGACTCTAACTTGTGTATTTAAAGCAATTTTTTCTAACTCAGCCCCTAATTAAGCTGGACCCATGACATTTTGCATACTTATAGCTGAACACCTCACATCAAACGACAAATAATAAAATTTTGAAAAAATCTAATATTTAACCTCTAATATTTTGTCTCGCGCAATTTTTAAATTTAAACTGTTTTGCAATACTATTTTTTGTTCATTTTGCATAATAAGTGTAATGTGACGTAATTTGTTCTATTTCAGATTTCTAACGCATGTTAATGAATTTATTTTACAATATCCTTTCTCTTTTAAAATTCACATGTAAATATAGTTTTTATGGCGTAATTTCCAATAAGTGCCTGCTTTTTATACCTAACTATTTAATTCTAATTTGAAGGTTTTTTTCTGTTTATAATAGTAACGTGTAAATATTTTTTTTTTTTTTTTTTTTTTGCAGCAAACATTATTGTTTGCGCTGTTTATACAGTTGGCAACAGTTTAAATTAATACCATTTTCTAAAATATGTAAAAAATATCTGTCAAAATGAATATTTGAATTTAAAATAGAAATAAAACCTCAAAAAATGAGTAAATTAAAAAAAATTAATGAAATCTGCAGAGCGGGATCTTCTATTGAATAAAATGATCTAAAATGATTAAATTCCCATGTATAGCTTTTGCTCTTATAAATTCTTTTTAATGGAACGATTTTGTGCAACTTTAGCATTAAATATCTCTTAAAATAATTCTTCGATTTGAAAACTGTATGCATTAGTGTGTTGATCAAACATTTCCCTATAATACCACCGATTTTCATATATTTGTATGCAATAGTTTTCATAATATTAACGAAGAAAGACCTCCGGTCACAAAAAATTCAAAACCGGCGGCGGTGGTGACAGCGTTTGTTACTTTTTATAGAATAGAGAGATATATAAAAATGAAAACTTGTCTATCTGTCTGTTTGTAATTCTATAAAAAATCCACAATTTGGAAGCCAAAATTGTGAAGAGATACGTACATGTGTATTAAAACATCGCCGAGACAACTAAAGTAATCCGGAATCGAAATAACTTATAGTTAATTTTTAATTAATAAAAACCCACCAATTTAACAGCAATTTCTTATCAAATTTAAATATTTTTCGTTATAGCAGTTGCCAACAATTAATTTTCTACTGCAAGATTTCCACGTGAAAAATGAAAATGAAATAAATAGTTTGCCGAATTTAAAAAAAAAAGGTGAATATTACGTCATAACTTTTCTATTGCAAGATATTCACGTGAAATATGAAAATGAAATAAATGGTTTGACGAATTTAAATGAAAGTGAATATAACTTCATAACTTTTCTATTTCAAGGTTTCCACGTGAAAGAGGAAAATATTACGTCATATTGGAAATATAAAGGGCAGTGTGGATATAGTATAACGTCATATGAGTGTGAAAAATGTATTGAAGCATGATAAAAACCCGATTAGGGAAATATTGGCGTATTTTAACATTATTGCTCCAATTATAAATTGAAATAAGTTCATTTATAGCTGTATTCTTTTGCGTCTGTTATATACATTTATACATTTTTATATAGCGTTTTCATATGATTCATTCAACAACATTTCGACTGCTTTTTTTAATGTTTGTTTTGTGTTGTATGTTAAATTTTGAAATTGATTTTTCAGAACAAACATAATTCAAATTCTGGGCAACGCCGGCACTTTAGTTTGTAACAGATAAATGGCTTTTGTATCTGTACATCTAATGCTAATATTATAAAGCGTTATAATATTATAAAGTATATAATATTATTAATGCTTGTACGTTTGTGAGGTTTATCTCTGAAACTACATAGCCAACTTAAAAAAATGTTGGTGGCCATCTCTGCTCCGAAAAAAGACTATTTTATGTCAGTTCAAGAACCTACATCGCTGCAGGAGCGAAAAAGTTCTAAAATTGTGATTTCTGCGATATTGATTGGGTTAGAAACTTTAAATTTGGTACGGTAGTTACTTTTAAGATGTAAATACTCGTAATGAACGCTCTCTAAAAGGTTCAATTTGATGGATAAGCGTAAAAATTTCTAGAAAGGTTCTAAACTATGATTTATTTGGAATACTGAAATTTTTGGGATACTGTTGGGGTTAGAAACTAGAACTTTGGCATGGTAGTAATTAATAAGATGTAAATGCTCGTTGTAGAACGAAGTCTAAAAAATAGAAAGACTAAACAAAGCGGAAAAAGATCTAAAGATGATCCAAGTAACGAAGTACATGGAACTGTTAGGAATATAAACATGAAAATTGACATGGCTGTATTTATCATGACGTAAATTCTCGCAATAGAACAATTTCTAAAAATGTCGCTATGTAAAACAGTCCAGAAACAAAAAACTTTCAAAAATTTTCTATTTCTCTGTTACTGCTGAGCCCAAAATCGTGAAATTTTGCTTCGGGTTAGTTTTAAAATATACAATTGTCTCTATGAATGGTTTCTAAAAAATTTAAAATTTAAAAAGATGAAATGAACGGAAAGCGATCTCAATTACCATTAATTTGGTATTATTAGGTACAGCAACTTTAAATATTTCATAATGCTGCATTTCCTCCGCAAAACATGCGATTTAAATGCAACAAAACTGATAGATACCCACCTAGCATTAAATAAATTGTGTAAATATTGAATAAAGACATGTATGAAACAGTGAGTAGGTTGCCCGAAAGTACTTGTTAAAGTGTTCCTTCTCCAGGCTTTTCTCTCTCTCGCCAAAACCACTAACAGAGGGAAGTGCCGTTTTAAATGTGATATGAATTTTTTATCCGATTCATTTTTCTAGACATTTTATCATAAGGTCATATTCTCAATTATCATTAGTAGATTTTTTAAATTTTAACTTATTTTGGTGAAATTTTGTAATCGAGTTCATATTGGCGTATGTTAGCTTGCATGATTTGCTGAATAAATATGTATGGATTTGTAAATTACTTCAAATGACACTTTGACAGCTCAAAAGTTTTGCAGACGATATATTCAGATCTTGTGTCATACTTTATGTTGTAATCATTGCCGATTTCTTTTATTTAATACATGCTAAATACAGCTCAACTTGTGCAGAATATGTTTGAAAACAAAACAATACAGCGTATGTAGTGGCCAGCATACACTCATCATTTAAATCCGATCGAGCATATCGAAATCACACTCTAACGAAGCATTGCATGCCACTTTTGATGTATTCGGTACTTTGATACTATATTAGATTTTGAGAAGAGAATTCCTTAAATGTTATCGACAACCTCATTGCATCCGTGGAAAACAGATATTGTACAATATTAACTATTCCGGGGAAGCATACACCATATAAAGTATAGTCCATTCTTTTTAAACATCATATATTTGTCATTTAATGTTACTCAAATTGGTGCGGAGCGTCTGATTATGCTCTTGACATCATTTTATACAGTTAAAATTCCGATATAAGTAAATTAGTGTTTCATTTTCTATTTTACTTTTAATATATTGCGTACTTTCAATTTTATATCCATGCATGGCTGTCTTGAATGGTTTGATTTCCCATTTTTTTAAACAGTGTATACGAATTTATATGTAAGATTTTGTAATTCTACAATTCGTTTATTTTCATCATTTCAATTTTTCGCAGTATATGGACAATTAAAGATAACATCTCATTTTCTTTGCTTCCACATGTTATTATTAAATCTATGTTCTCAGTAATATCGCTCAGACTAATCCCTCTGAGGGAAGTCCTAGTACTAAGTCGACACTTGGAATGATTTTAGATACGAATCCGCACTAGGGTAGAATTCACGGATTAACCCTTCGGGAGTGGCGGCTTTAACTTAAATTTTATTCGATTGGCACCATTTTTTTTTTTTTTTTGAAAATTACATTTACTGAAATAATCACAAAAATGCTCGAATTAAAGAAAGCAAATATTACTTTTCTTTGTTACTGGCGCCAAAAACAAATTCTGAATGCTCTTTCTGGAGGTGCATATATGCACCCATGGTCCCGAACGGATTAATAAAGAAACAAAACACATATTAAAATTATTGCAATAAAATTAAAAATATACCAATTATTTACACTATTTAAAAAAAATATTTTAAAATAATTCTTGATTTTTAAAACCTGTTAAATTTAATAAAAATATCAATATAAATGCATAGTGTTATACCATTTTTAGATAAAAGGACTGGAGAAAATTTAACTTTTATTCTGTAACTCAAAGACATTACATTGAAGAATATAAGTCATTTAATGCAAATTTTTGAACTTTGCATATGGAAATTACTTTGAATTATTCAACTTTTTAGGTAGAAGAAAAATTTTAGCGTTTTATTTCCCTTTCTTTTACTTTAATTTCCTTTTGAAAATCCATTAAAGGAGAGAAAATTTTCTTATTTCTTTTACTTCTTTTAAGATTAAAGACATGTGTTACGCCCTTCTTTCTCTGTTCTGCCTGCATAAATAATCTATAAATAGATGCATGATTTATATATGTGTTCGTATAATTCAAAGTTGTTGTCAAATAAGCATTATAATTTCGTATTTTAATTGCTAAAATATTTTATATTTAATATATATATATATATATAATTATTTATTGTAACAAATCATTATTTAAATTTATCTAATATATAAAAGGTTGTTAACTAGTCACACAGTGCAAAATCAAATTGAGTTTAAATGGGGTTTTTACTTACCTTTAACCTTCTCATCGGTGCGAACTGTACTGAAAGAAAAAAAATGTTCCGCCTACATCTATAACAAATAGGTAGTTATTCTCTAAATCCCTAAATTAGAAATGTACATTTTCGTGTTATGAGAATAAGGTAAATAAATAAACTGAATAGACGAAATGATCAAGAATTTCTAGTCTATAGTTTTCCAGGTGATGAACCGATACATTATATTATGAATCGTTTGAATTGCAAGAATTTATCACTTGATTTCTAGAATTAATTCATAAACTACAATTTTATTTTATTTTATGCCTAAGTAAAGCAAGATCACCAGCTCACTAGGATCTGGTGTAGACCTTATTTGCTCCACCCGGTAAGTTCCCCGACATGCGGGGATTCACTACACATAGTTCCAGTCCTCGGACAAAAGGCACATGCCAACAAGGGAAAAAAAATTACATCGTCCAGATGGTATGTGCGCCGGAGACCTGCTCCTGCACGACAAGGGGCGCTAGGACTGCCAGGAGCTCGACAAAGGACGAGTCTCAGGAATGCAGATGCAGAACAGCTAGGAAGTAAGATTGGTCAAGTCCATAAGGAAGTGAAATATTTCTAAACTACAATTATAGCTACTAAAACTCACTTCCTGTGTTCGCATTTATTTGCAGAGATTTTTTCAATAAGTTTGACCCCGATAACATAGGAAAACGCCCTTGAATTTTAATAGGGATAAGTAGAACTTTCTGGCAAAGGGAACTAGAATTTATAAGGAAGACATGAAATTTTTTTTTCTAGAGTTATAATTTATTTTCAAGATGGCAGTGACAGAATTTTCTTTGAGTGTCACATATCCGTCCACTAAGCTGTGGCTGCAAAGTTAAAACATTAATTTATAATTAATACTCTCAAGGCTTATATTCCTATACCTATACGTAAATAAATTTTTTATATCATGTTGGAAAAATCATCTTTTTTTAGAACTTTAAAAAAATTAAAGAGAAAACAACATTACGATTCTGCCCTTTTGCTTGGAGGTCAAGGGGCTATGAAAATTCTCTCTATAAACGCCATTGTTTTTTATCCTTATTTATTTTTATTACATGATTAAATATTTAAACTTTCTACCTAATTTTTAAGCGATAGCTCATTATTATATTTTACTTTATTTTTACAACTCGAAATCAAATGCGTTTGATATTTTTATAAATATCAAAACGGTAAAGAAAATAGCTCCAAAGTTATAATATGGAAAATATGGAATAACAACAAATCTACACAAAGAATTGAAGAGCTCAAATTTTAAAGGTGGTATGTGACAGACTCACCAATTTGAAAAAAATGAGCTGTAAAGTTCCAAATGTCTATTTATTATCCCGGTTATTGTCAGATGCCTCGCTTATCAAATAAAATCTCTGTGTGTGTGAGGTTTTCTTCAAATAATAACTTAACACTTTGAGGTCTGACCTAAATAATGGACCAAATACCAAATAAACTCTGAACTGAGGATATTTGGTGCTTTTAAGGATTCTTTAAAAAACTACGTGGCACTGCCCCCAACGAGCAACGCTCGCCAACACCTCGTTCAGACACCGCAAGCTCTAAACGCACGCTAATTTGATCAGATTAAAAAAAAATTTCGGAAGATTGAATTATGATTTAAAAAACATTGGTGATCTCCATGTTAACGGTTTGTTTTCGTCTTTGATTAAATCGGGTCAGTGAAAATTTTGAAAATAAGCTAAGCTAATGAAAGATGAATTAAGTAAGCATAGTCTTTGTCTCTCGGTATTTCTTAACAACACTATAAGAAAATTCTTTTAAATAAGACATTTTAAATGAAAAGTTTGAAATCTGACGTAATTTTTACAAAGTTTTCTTTCTCTTTTTAATATTCACGTGAAAATACTTTTGTTGCTAGAAAGGAAATATTATTTGCGCTGTCTCAGAATTAACAACAATAGTTTAAAAGATTATCTCAAAATATAAAATAAATGTCTCGCGCAAATACATTTTTAAGTTTAACCTGTTTGGCAACATTATTGTTGTGCCAGTTGTTTGGCCATTTTAAATGTGACGTAATTTCTTTCTTCATTTACGACTTTTAATGCATATTAATGAATTTATCATTTTACAATTTTCTCTCTCTTTTAAAATTCATGTGTGAATGTAGTTTTTATGACGTAATTTTCAATATTTTCCTGTATTTAAAACGTAATCATTTAATTATAATTTGAAAGTTTTTTCTGTTCATAATAGTCACGTATAAATAAATTTTTAATTTGAAGGAAATATTATTATTTGCGCTGTTTTAAAAATTGGCAACAATTTAAAATAATACCCTTTTCTCAAAGATTTAAAAAATATTTCTTGAAATGTTGAAATTTTGAATATAAAATGGAAATAAAGTCTCAAAAAATGAATCAGAAACTTCTTATATATAAAATGATCTAAAAATGATTAAATTCCTATGTACAGTTTTTGCTCCTATAAAACATTTTTAATGGAACGATTTTGATCAACTTTAAGACTAAATATCTCTTAAAATAATTCTTCGATTTGAAAACTGTCTGCATCAGCGTGTTTATCAAACATTTCTCTGTCATACCATCGATTTTCATATTTTTCTATGCAGTATATGATTCTTAATATTAACAAAGAAAGACGTCCGGTCACAAAAAATTCAAGTCCTGAAAGTTAATTTTTTTTAATAGAGAGATACTTGGAACATATGAAATTTAAAATATTTTTTTGTAATTTTAAACTTCAACCTATCGTTATTCACAACGAAGGAACTATTTAAATGTACTGAAAATTAATATTTAATGAGACATTATTGAAAAAAAAACATGTTTTACATTTTTAAAAAAACGTTCCGCATATGAAAACATAATTTTTAGGGTTCCCTACTTAAAAAGTAAAAACGGAAACATTATAACTCCCATGTCTGTCTGTCTGTCACAGTCATTTTACTCGTAAATTATGGAACGTAGAAAGTTCAAATTGGGGAAGTAATAAAGAGTATTAACCAACATATTTACATATTATTAAACATTCAGAAATATATTTAGGAAAAATGTAGACGGGCTAATTACGTTACCTGTAAAAAAAATCTTTTCTTTGAATATCGTGTGTGATATCGTGTAAGAGCTTTCATAACGCTGAACTCAAAAATTCATTTCTTTTAATTTTAGTTATTATATTTTTAGAGATATCGTTGAAAATGTACCGCAAAAATATGTTCCCTCCCATCTATTTCCGAAACTACTCAAACTAAAATTATTAAAAAATTAGAGATAGTAGACGGTAATTTAAACCTTTTAGGAAAATTATTGAGATTACCCTACATCGCATATTTTTTGCGAAAAGCGCATTTTTTCGTTACACACAAATTTCTATTTGCGGGTATTCAGCTAAGGTATTGAGGAGCGTGTGGGTATCTGTCGTAGCAGAAGTATAAAAGCCTTTTTGATAATAATTTTCGAAAAAAAATCGTCGGTAATTAGCTGAGATATTAACCCTTAAAGACAAGGGCGGTTTGGACATACATAATGGCAGGGGCAACGTACTCTATGTACCATTGGCTTTTAGAGCCTAGATAAAAATTTTTAATAATATATTTGTTTAATGTAATGCCCAGTATCACTACAAAAGCAACAAACGCCGAATTCTTAAAAACAGACTAACGTAATTAAAATTAATTATATAAATACTATGGAATTCGTGGCTAGTTTGCATTGAGTGGATTTTTCAATACGCCTCCCGTGTCTTTAAAAATTAATTAAAAACCTATCCGGAAAACGCGGCACGGACCAAGGTAGCGTTGCAAGTTTGCGACCTCCTTTCGAAACGAGCTTAGCATAATGCCAAGTTTGAACTTTCGAACGAGTGTTTTCTTTTAGCAAAACTCTCTTCAACAAAACAAATTGCTTTGTTGTAAAAAGAAAAGACTATTTCTATGCTGAGTTTAATTTTATGAAATGTCAAATGAAGTTTAAGTATGTTTTTCTTTTATTATCAGTACTGAATTAAATTCATAAAAAAAAGATTAGCATAAGATTTAAAAAAATACGGACTACCAATATTTGATATTATTTTGGCGTCATATCTCTTTTGAACTTTTATTGTAGGGGAGAGTAGCCGAATTTGGACCACTTCACTTATTTTCAGGTGTAACTCACTTAATTTTTGGAATATCTGCAAAACATCTCTACACGGGGTTAATCTATCCATCTACTAACTAAATAAATCTTTAGATGAATTTCATTTAAAAATCTTAAGTTTTATTTTAGTTTGAAAATTTTGGCAAATTTGGTCCAAATTCAGCAACAGGTCGCCTAAGTTGGACCCCCAGTCTCCTAAATTGGACTAAACAATATCAGGTTGTTTTAATGACTAGGGAATATAACTAATTTTATTAAAAGCGAAGATTGCGATTAATGAAGCAATCAAACAAAATAACAGCAATGAAATATAATGAAATCAAATATCTTAAAATAGAGTAATTGTTTTAAATTAAAATGTATTCAAAACACAAATCAAAGTTATCAGTAATTAAGAACAGAAATTATGGAATTAATTGCCAGTTACTTGAATATCATGTAAGAAGTGATGCAATGCTTACACGCGAATTTCATTTATAACTTTTTTTTCCAGCGCACACAACATGGAACTGTATTTGGCAATCTGAACACTGAATCATTTCTGCTATTTTATTTTTCTCACAAATTAGGCAAAATCAATCATCACTGTATCGATTTTTCTTTTTAGATTCTGAATTATTAAACATTTATTTTATTTATTTATTTTTTTTTGCAACAGAAGTTTTCTTTGCCTTATATTTGTAGTTCTTCCCTTCCATCATTTTCTTTCCAATTGCATTAAGCATATGTTTTAAAATTTGATGTTTCAATTTATTTTGTGCTGTGAGAGCGTCCTTTTTTCCATTTAAAGTTTACTTTATATGGCCAAGATGTTAACACAGCTGTTTTTTGGATCCATCTGTACTTTGATTTAACTGATTTTTGAAAGGCAGATAACATTTCTAATGATTCTTTAGCTTTTTGGGGAATTTGTAGCTGCAGTCTTCTTGCAGGTCAATTTCTTCCCAACTTAATCTCTGTTTTCGTTTCCTATATCTTTAACAGCTTTTTCTGTCACGGGTGTTTTTCTTTCAGACAATTTGTCTCTGTCGTTATCAACATTTTTCAATTATATTAAAAAGTGTTTAAAAATATGCTACATTAAAAAAATACGCTGCGATTAATCAAACGCAAAACATTATGTATTCAAACAGTGTTGACCCCCCGGACCCTTAAAATAACAACCCCGCGGAAGGTTTGAGATTTTATGCGGATTGATGGGGGAAAAAGTGTAATTCCACCCTCCAGAGCAGTAAAAATTGCCCCCCACCTCATGGAACCGTAAATATCCTCTAGGGAGAATATGTTTGAATTAACTCTGTAAATCAAATACGCCATAGGAATAAAGAATTCAAAAAAAAAATAAATAAATACAAATACATACAGGATAAAAGAAATTGCAAACAAAATTTATTGCATTTACATGTAAAAATATTTTTATTTTTATCTAGGACTAAACTGTATAAAGAAATTGATCTAGATATACAAAAAAAACTTGCATGGAGATAGTTATCAATTATAAAATATTAAATAATGAAACAATAGTGTAGAAAGCGTCGAAATTCATTACTTACTTTTCAAATTTATGATCGTATATCTGGTCCAATTTAAGCGACTTAAATTGGCTCAATTAAGGCAACTATGCCATTTTTAAAAACAGATAATCTCAAGATTAAGAACAAAAACGAAATAAACAAATCCGCGTGAAAAATATGCGCAATAAACAGATGAATTTAGATATGTATATGAAAACATAACAACTTACCTTAGTTTTAAAGAATTCACTTACGCTTAGTAGGAGAAAATTAGATCAAAACAGCTACTTTTAGGTTTTTTTAAATTGCCTAAAAACAGCACGTGGTAGGCGGGAGCATCTTCTAATCTTAAATGACGTCATTTTGATGAGTAGGATTTCAGTGGTACATGGCGTCTCTTTCTGTAGTTAATGGCAGAATGGCAACGGTCCATTTAAAGCGGCGGTCCAAATATGGCTACTCTCTCCTATACTCATTTATACTTTTCTATTACATACAGCTATACCCAACCCTCTACGTTGTATTGTTTTTACAAAGTCTTATTATCCTTTTAGCGACAATTTTTTTAATAATACAATTTATAATCCATATATTTATTTACGGAACCCTCTGAGAGCGAGTACTACTCGTTCTTCACCATTTATTTAACATAAAACTTTACATAGACATGAATAAGAACTTACTCAACTGTTGTATAAAAATCTGAAAATAGGTTTTATTTGTATATAAACATTTTTTAATAAAATCTGCTTTTGTGTGGTACAATTCAAACCACGGATTTACGCAATGAACAACACCACAAGGTTTACATAAGTTCGAATTAAGCTATGGCTCTCAATATTTTCATACACTTACTACTGTTTTGTGCGGTTACCTATATTTGTTTTTCGAAATAAAAGGTTCGTAGATACTGTCTAAAAAGACAGAGAACGTATATAGTAGGAAATTTTATAGCTCAGAGAGTTAAAAGTTGGGCCCGAGAGACTCTCGGGCTTAGTTCGCTTCACTGAAAACGGCAACCCGAGAGACATTCTGGCTTAGACCTCAAAATGTTAACAGATGGTAGAAGACTTTTGGTTATATTCAATCATATGATTAAGACATTTTTGTCACATACCACCTTTATCATCTGAGCAATTAAATTAATAATGTGTAAAATAACATCTAATAAGTAATGATCTAAGGCAGGCATGTCAAACGCATGGCCGGAAGACAAGGTCCCGCCGATAACTTATCTGTGGCCCGCCAAGAAATAGAAGAAACGATGTCCAGAGCAATAAAATTAATTTAAAAATAATAAACTAAAATATTTAAGTATAATTGCTAGATATAGCCAGAAATTAGAATAATGAAATGGAATATATAATTTTCTATATGTGTTGCCTATGACATTTTAATTCGTGAAAATACAGATGCACGAAATCCACTCAGTTTGCAGTTTTTATTCACAACCACATGTACTTATAGTTTCAGTATGTTATTCCTGTGCTCGATACAACCAACATAACTCATATTTTTGACTCCATTTTGAAATTTTGACTGAATAAAGCTTTTCGTTTATATTGTAATTGTTCGTTTGCATTGTAATTAATAGTGCTTTATAGTGTACTTAAAATTAGGGGAAGAGTTTCTAGAAATTATTCCTATGTTCGATACAACCACCATCGCTTATATTTTTGATTTGATTATAAAAGTTTTAACTGAATAAAGATTTTCATTTAAAAAGTAAGTTTATATTGCAAATAATAGTGCCAAGGCAACGAATGGCTGTATAAAAAGGAGCAATTATAAAAGAAATTTGCAAAAATTATGCACTTAACACATTTTTGTATCATTTTCTTTTTTTTAAGAATTTTTAAATGCCAGAATTATTTATTTAATTTGTAGGTATGTGAACAACCATGCATTTTAATATCCATTAAACCTAAACCTATGTTTGGCAGCACAATTTTGTGCGACAATTTTACTATTAAAATGTAAAAATTGATGTATTATTTTAATAAATATTCCTTTTAAAATTTCCTGGTTTAAAGGTTCATTCAGCCAAGGACGGGAAAGAGCTACGACAAGCACCGATGGCCGATATTTGCTGTTATGTGTACGAAGGAATAGAACAGCAACTCCCTCTCATCTTAGAGCCTCCCTTCCTGCAAGCGCTGGAAGGTTGGTATCAATGTCTACTGCACATAGCAGGCTTCATGAAGGTGGTTTTTACGCGAGGAGACCAACCATTTGTGTGCCGCTCACCTCACGTTACCAGAGGGAACATTTAAGGTGGGCACATCAACATGTCTACTGGACGGCTGATCAGTGGAGGCACGTTCTCTTCACGAATGAGTCCCATTTTAGCCAATAAAGCGATAATAGGCGTTGTTTGATTTGGAAAGAACGGGGAACACGCTATCATCCAAGAAACATTCATGAAAGAGATTCATACGGATGAGGCAGTGTCTGTGTTTGGGGTGGTATCTCTTTGGGTGGACGTACAGTCCTCCATGTCTTTCTACATGGAACTGTTAATGTTCATGTCTATAGAGATGACATTCTTTATGCTTATGTGCGCCGTTATGGCGGCGCAATAGGTAATGATTTCCTGTTTCAGGACGACAACTCCAGACAGCACAGGGCTCGCATCGTGGAAGATTACCTTCAGCCCCAAACAATTCAGTGCATGGAATGGCCAGCTTGATAACCGGACTTAAATCCCATCGATCATGTTTGGGATGTTTTAGAAAGATGTGTTTCTTCTCTCAATCTGCCTCCTCTGACCCTTACCATGCTTACAATTGCTTTACAAGAGCAATTGCTCGACCTTCACACGGAACTTATCGATCGCATAATTGACAATATCACACATCGCTGTATGTGCTGTATTGCTTCTAGGGGTGATCATACGCCATATTAAAGGTACTTTTCCTATACCAAACTGACACATTTATTTTGTTTATTTTGTAATTGTATTAATTTCTCAAACACCACAATTGTCTAGTAATTCCTGTTAAAGGTATTTTATACCTTACTATGTGTTGTACATTGTGGCTCAGTTCTATTAAAATCGACACGTAACAATTTGAGTAATAGCTATTTTTGTTGTTTTTCCTTAATTTTTGGAAACCAGTGTATACAAATACATATATATTTATATATTTTATAATTTAATGTATAATTTTTTATTTTATTTGATTTGATTTTGTTATACACATAAAATTTGAGAAAATAAATAGAAAAATAGTCAAAATGTGGTGAACTCAAAGCAGTGGCGTAGCTAGAGCATTTCGTTTGGGGGGGTGTGGAGATCGAATTTACCGAATGTTCATAGTAAATTTTGTATTTTTTTTATTTTGTATTTTTTCGCATTATTTTATTTTGGGCGAGGGGGGGGGGGGGGGTTAGACATTTATTTATTATTTCAACAATATATGAATAAACAGACCAAAAAATTAAATAATTTCAAACCATTTAAAATTTTACAATCTGTGGGGAGCGAAGGTAGTAGAAATTACGAATGGAGGGAGTGAAGAAGATAATACAGTGATGGAACAGCATGAACCTCATTTTGGAGCAGCAAAAACGCTTATTTTGGAGCAGCAAAAATCCACTTTGGGGCATATAATAACTATTTTAGAGCAGAAAATAACTGTTTTGGAGCATCAAAATGTAATTTAGGTATTCTTTGACGAAATTCACGTTTTTTCTGCAATTCATTGACGAAAGTCGTGTTTTTTCTGCGATTCTTTGATTAAATTCGCGTTTTTCCCGCGACTCTTTCACAAAATTCACATTTTTTTCGCAATCATTTGACGAAATTCGCGCTTCTTTTGCGTGTTATTCAGACCCTTTGTTGAAATCAGCGTGTTTTTCGCTATCTTTTGACGAAATTAGCGTGTTTTTTGAAATTTTTTGACGAAATTTGCGGTTTTTCGCGACTTTTTGAAGAAATTTGTGATTTTTTCCGCGATCTTTTCATAAAATTCATGTCTTTTTCGCGATCTTTTGACGAAATGCGCGTTTTTTTGCGACCTTTTGATGAAATTTTAACAAAGTGGTGTTTTTTCACGATCTTTTAACTGTGTTTTGTTTGTTTTATGACGAAGTTAGCAATCTTTTGGAAAAATTCACGTTTTTTTCGTGATCCTTTGACGAAATTCGAGTGTTTTTAGCGATCTTTGGACGAAATTTGCGTTTTATTCGCGATCTTATGATGAAATTTGTGGGGTTTTTTAGCGATATTTTAACGAAAAGGCGTTTTTTCACGATTTTTTGCCCCCGTTTTGTTCGTTTTTTGACGAAATTAGCGATCGTTTGACAAAATTCACGTTTTTTCTCGCGATCCCTTGACAAAATTCGCGTGTTTTTCGCGATCTTTTGACAAAATTCGCGTGTTTTTTGCAACCTTTTGATGAAATTTGCGGGTTTCTTCGCGATATTTTAACGAAAGTAGCGTTTTTTCACGATCTTTTGACCGTGTTTTGTTCTTTTTTTGACGAAGTTAGCTATCGTTTGGCAAAATTTACGTTCATTTTTCGTGATCCATTGACGACACTAGCGTGTTTTTCGAAATTTTTTGACGAAATTTGCGGTTTTTCGCGACCTTTTGAAGAAATTTGTGATTTTTTCCGCGATCTTTTCATAAAATTCATGTCTTTTTCGCGATCTTTTGATGAAATGCGCGTTTTTTGCGACCTTTTGATGAAATTTTAACAAAATGGTGTTTTTTCACGATCTTTTGACTGTGTTTTGTTCGTTTTTTGACGAAGTTAGCAGTCTTTTGGAAAAATTCACGTTTTTTTCGTGATCCTTTAAAGAAATTCGCGTGTTTTTCGCGATCTTTTGACGAAATTCGCGTGTTTTTCGCGATCTTTTGACGAAATTTGTGTTTTATTCGCGATCTTTTGATGAAATTTGCGGGGTTTTTTCGCGATATTTTAACGAAAAGGCGTTTTTTCACGATCTTTTGACCCCGTTTTTTCGTTTTTTGATGAAATTAGCGATCGTTTGACAAAATTCACGTTTTTTCTCGCGATCCTTTGACAAAATTGGCGTGTTTTTCGCGATCGTTTGACGAAATGCGCGTGTTTTTTTGCGACCTTTTGATGAAATTTGAGCGGTTTTCTGCAATATCTTAACGAAAGTAGCGTTTTTTCACGATCTTTTGACCGTGTTTTGTTCGTTTTTTGACGAAGTTTATGACGGAAAATTTACGGTTTTTTTTTCGTGATCCATTGACGAAATTCGTGTGTTTTTCGCGATCTTTTGATGAAAGTTTCGGGTTTTTTCGAGATATTTTAACGAAAGTAACGTTTTTTCACGATCGTACCCCGTTTTGTTCTTTTTTTGACGAGCGATCTTTTGACAAAATTCACTTTTTTCGCGATCCTTTGACGAAATTCGCGTGCTTTTTGCGACCTTTTGATGAAATTTGCGTGTTTTCGCGATTTTACGAAAGCAGCATTTTTTCGTGATCTTTTGATTGTGATTTTTTTTTTTGTTGAAGTTAGCGCTCCTTTGACAAAATTCACGTTTTTTTCGAGACTCTTTGACAAAATTCGCGTGTTATTCGTGATCTTTTGACGAAATTCGCCTGTTTTTTGCGATCTTTTGACGAAAATCTCGTGTTTTTCGCGATCTTATGTTGAAATTTGAGACCTTTTGACGAAATTTCCGGGTTTTTTTCTCTATTTTTTAAATAAATTAGCATTTTTTCACGTTCTTTTGACCGTGTTTTGTTCATTTTTTGACGACATTAACGATCTTTCCTCAAAATTCATATTTTTCTTGGGATTTTTTGACGAAATTCGCGTGTTTTTCGCAATCTTTTGACAAAATTCGCGTGTTTTTTGCGATCTTTCGACAAAATTTGCGTGTTTTCGCGAACTTCAGACGAAATTTGCGTTTAATTCGCGATCTTTTAACGAAATTTCGTGTTTTCACGGTCTTTTTACCACATTTTGTTCGTTTTTTTTGACGAAATTAATGATCCTTTGTTAAAATTCACTTTTTTTTCGCGATCATTTGAGAAACTACGCGCGCTTTTGACTAAATTCGCATGTTTTTCGCAATCTTTTGGCGAAATTCGGGTGGAAAATTATGGATTTGGCTTAAGAATTATTATTGAATTGGCGCAGTTGAGTGCAATTTTGTTGAAAAATGATCGTTTTGGCGCAGAAATGCGCAGCATTATCGATTTGGCGCAATTGGAGCAATTGGCGCAGCTGTTCCATCACTGACATAACTGCTGATTTATTTATCGTATTGCACAGTTACGAATAAAGCAGAGGTAAAAAGTAATTTTAAAGACTTTAACCCTTAACTGATTAGGTGAAGTGTTTTCCACCCTAGAGAAATTTCAATTATGAAGAAATTTTTTTTGTGGTATTTAGATACATGTATTTATATGTATATGTATGTACACTTACAGTGCTTTTTCAGTTGTTTTTATTCAAGTAAACAATGCAAAATTCACAGCAGATTTTCTTATTTTAATTCGCTACATTTTGTGTAAGAAATCAAATTTTTGGGTTGCATACACACCACCTCAAAAAAAATCACCACATCACTTAAGGTTTAAGCTTATACTCCAGTGAGGGGGGAGGATTCAAAGGTTAAATCAATAATTTGGGGTGAGGTGTAAAAAGACAGATTTAGATTGATTATTTACTATTACAATAAAAATAAATTCAATAGAAAATATTTAAAAAATAATTCTTTTTTTCTTTGATTTATAATTCAAAGTTTGAAATATGTAATACTTTTTAAATTTTAAGTTAGAAATCTGTACGGGTAGAAATTTTCAGGCCTGGGCCAGGCCGACCCATAGAAAAAAATTCGATCCGGCCCATTATAAAAGATAGGCCTGAACTCGGCCAGGCTTGTCGAAAAATATTATTGGCTTGGCCCGGCGTTATAGCAGCAAAAAGTTCAGCCTAAGACCATCCTGACCCGGAAAAAAAATGAAAATCTCGACCCTACCCTGGCACGGCCCGAGTGAATTTTTACAAAACATTGATTTTTACGTCGATTTGGTTAAAAATTTGTCTGTACGAGGAATTCTGATCAAAAATGCTTAATAAGAAGAAGAAAGAAAGAAAGAAAAAAGCTAAGATTATTATTATTATTATTGTAATCTTCATTTTTATAGAAATGCCGTAGGCTGCGATATTTATTTACTTTTTTAAATAAATCTCTATTTGTTATTGCAAATGTTTCGGTTATCATTAATTTTGTTAATCCATATTCCATGTATTGGAGACTTAAAAATCTAAAAAATGCTTTACAGTAAAACCTTCTAAGGCGGAATCGCACAGTAAAGTAAAAGAATGCATTATAGACAAGTTCCCTTTTTATTAGGCTTAAATGTGTTATATATTCTTTTCTCACATATTATTATAGGAATTTTGCATGGATCAACACATTTTTCAGTTAAAAACAGGATTCCGTCATAGGCAGGTTCTTTTTCACTCGTATTACTATATTTTAATTTAGCTGTATTTTGCTGCCAGGCCACGCTGAGACAATGACTTTCATACGGGTTGGGTGAAAACCGGGACTGAAAATTTTGGCCCGTGAAGACTTGGAAGAATGAAACCAGTCCCGGCTCAGTACAGAAAACATTAATTAGGCCTGCTCAGGCCTAATTTATATTTTGCCAAAATTATTTATTACTAACTCATTTAAGTAGACATCCAGAAGCATATAATCAGCAGGTATTAGGCATGAAGTGCTTTGAAATCAAATAGCACTTTTAAATTTTCTGATAAATGTATTACATATTAAGTTATAACCAATTGCTACCTCATAATGATATTTTGCCGATTGTCACGTTTAAAAAAAAATTGTTCCAAACGTCAACTTTGGCACCATCTGCAAATTTCGTGCATTTAAAAATGAAAATTTCTTTACGAAAGTGTAAAAAAAGATGCAAGTTACGATTTCAGAACAGCTTTAAATAGTTTTTAAAAACCACAAAATGTGGCAAATCAAAGCTGAACTTTATTTGTAGGATATTTTTTGTGTTGAATTTTCAAGCTGGAACTCGTAATATAGAAAGTTATCATAATTGAAATAGTCAAATATCATGTAGAGCAACTGAGCATAAGTATAAAAAAATTAAATATTGTTATTTTAATTTGCAATAATAAAAAAAAGAGCGTTGAACACAAAAAGATTTTTTTAAGGAAAGAGGGTAGACAGTGTGGAAAATTATTTTATTTTCTGCAAAATTACCTTGCTTGCATTTTTTTTGTGAGCTGTAGCGTTGATTCTGTTACATGAATGAACCTGATTCAAAACAAAGGATTTTTTAAAATTAATTTAAATTAACTTTGAGATCTCTTCATTTCAGAAAACAAAGAAAAAAATTGCTTTCAGTTTTTGCAGCAGAAAGTAAATGTTGTCTCAAAACGCCAATTAGAAGAAAGATTAATGCTTATCATCAATGCACTTGTCTTTATATATCAATACAACTGATGATTTTAAAACAAGTTCAAAAACATAAATAAAAAATATCTTTTCGAACTGAATGACAAGAACCAGTGTTGCAGTCGTAAAAAAACAAAGAGTATACTCTAAAAATCATGAACATTCATGGATACAGTATACGTTAATGCTTTATTTGAGAAGCAGAGGGTGTGCGGAGCTTCTTTAAAAAATCCAGAGAGAGGGTATACGGCGTATATCTCCGTATACCCTCCACTCACTATCCCGTGACAAGAACAGATCCAGATCGTAAAACGTATCGTCGGTTTATATTAGGTTACAAAGGAAAAAATCCAATATTTTGTAGTTCTCTATCTTATTATTATTTTTCTTTAAAGTGGTTCTCGAGCTTCCTACTGAACAACGCAAAATTTTCCGACACATTTTCTGTCTCATTTTTAAGCATATTGGCAGGTCTGACTGTTGAAGCGGAATACAATGGAAACTAGTTTTACATTTTTTGATAAAATTACTTTTCGCGTTATAAGCGATTGTGGTCACATGACGACAAGTTTTTTGCCTTTCTCGAGCTGCTGTGTCTGAAATTCGGTTCAAAACGCCAACTTTGACAATATTTTCTGGAAAATCTTTTGCGTTTACCAAAAAATGGAAAACGTCTTTCGTCTATATAATTTCTGAATAACAACACCTGCCAATTTCCGAACAAAAAGAAATTCAGAAATGTCTCAGAAAGTAGCTCTTTTGATTTGAACACACTCTTAAGGATTTTTTTCCCGCATTTTTTTTAAAATAATTTTTTCAAGAAACTTTTAATTTTTCGAATATACAATATACCATTATATATAGTAGCTAATAGGGATGTACCGAATATTCGGAATCTATTCTGTATTCGGCCTTTTCGGCCATGTTACCGAATATTCGGTTAGGCCGAATATCAAGATATTCGGCCAAACCGAATGCTTAAAAAAACTTTTAAGACATTTTTAAAAATCTTACACAATTTCTACTTTTAACTGTCAACTTATAAAGATTTTTATAATAATTAGAAACAGAATTATATTTAAGTAAAAGAGAATGTTTTTACGTTATTTGCTTTTTGTAAAGTATTACTTAAGAAAATTAACCATTAATGGGGATTTTCATAGGAATTAACAATGTAAAAAGGCAAGTTCCTGAACCTTTTCTAGTAAATAATATGTTTCTTGCTTTTCCACAAAAAAGTTCTAACACTTCTAATCAAAACAGAAAAACTTTCAGCGTTGATAATACACATCAAGAAAGCCAATTTTTGCTCAGAAAACCATAATCACAATCCACTTATTCAGTTATAAATAAAGTGTATTTCATCTCATTCGAGATCAAACTTGGATTATCATTTGTTAACCCTAACGAAGATATCATAGCTATATTTTTAACAAACTTGCTTTGATTTCTGTGAAATATAATATGATGAGAAGTGCTGGAAATTGCCACTTTTCATGTTTAAACAACTATGAGGTAGACATTCCTTTATTCAGAATGCAATTTATAGTATTTATACTGTGTCACTGGCCAAAATTCAGTCATTTTCAATGATATCGTCACATTTAATACAAACTAAATTAATATGAAACAAATCTTGCAAAAATATCTTCATTTACTGATAAAGTTGTGAATGAAAATTCAGTTTCAGCTTGTAGTTGCACACCCAGAATTTTTGACTGAATATATTGTAATTTTGATGGAATAAATGGAGTGAGGTGTTGTTTCTTGTTCAAAATTTTTTTGTCTTGACCACATTATCTCTGTTGAAAGTTTGTTACAATTTTTTAGGAACAATGTGTATGTTTACAATCTCTAAAAATAATCGCCCATTCGAAACACTGATCTAAGATGCATTTAAAAACTTCCTTGCTAAATCAAAGACAGTAGAAAAGTTATTTTTGCTGAGTTGTCTGTTTTAGAATGAAAAAAAAAAATTATTCACTTGGTTTTATTCATCAGAAGAAGCTATGATATATCAAACTTTTTAATTAATAAAATTTTAAAATTCTCTTATTAAATACCTCAAAGCAGATTTTGTTCATGTATAAAGTTTACTTGTAAAAAATTCTTGTTTAGCAATATGCAAGTTTCTGCATTAAATATTATGTAAAATTATTTTTAAATTTAACATTTTAATGCCTTTAATCTTTGAAATATAAAAGTATTCAACCAGCCGAATACTTGGTATTTAGCCGAATAGTTACTACTCGGCTGGACGAATATTCGGAATTCGGCCTAACAGTTAATTCGGCTATCCAAATATTCGGTATACGGTTCACCTGTAGGCCAAATATTTGGTAGAAAAGTTATTTTTGCGAAGTTGTTTGTTTCAGAATTTAAAAAAAAAAAAAATATTCACTTGGTTTAATTCATCAGAAGAAGCTATGAAACACGAAACTTTTTTAATTAATAGAATTTTAAAATATTCGACCAGCCGGATATTTGGTATCTGGCCGAATAGTTACTACTCGGCTAGCCGAATATTCAGTATTCGGTTCGCTTGTAGGCCGAATATTTGGTATTCGGTCAAAATCACTATTCGGTACATCTGATGTAATTTTATTACACCGTTTTAATTTTCTTTGATAAGAAATAATTCCCAGTTCTCTCTTATTTTTTGAGACAATACAACTGTAAACTTCTGGCGACATCCTGTCCCCCGAAAAAACAGCGAAATATACACACCCCATAGCTTTCAGAGTCGAGCAAAAGGAATTTTAACGAAAAAGAAATATGGATTAAATATTATATAACGAAATATATAATATTTAATCTTCTAAGGGCCCTTTAAAATTTAATGTTCTGTATCAGCCCCCCCCTCCCCCCTCCCACCCCTTCTTATACCCATGGAATAGCTAAAAAGTGAAATTGCAATCGACTCCGAGCGAAAAAAAAAATGACATAATGCAAAGAGAAAGGAAGTTTCTAATTAGTAAATATTTAATAATTTTAAATATGCTTTGAAATTGTTTTCTGTTTTGTAATAAATTTTGTAATATGTTTTTAAAAATTCTTAAAAAAAAAGAAAAAAATCGGAGCCAAATGATGCAGCTTTTGAACGAAAGTGAAATTACCGAATGTATATGAGTTTACCGAAGTGGGGGGGTGTCGCACCCCCCCACACCCCCCCTGTAGCTACGTCCCTGACTCAAAGTTCACTGAGTGTCCATAATCATGGAATATTTCGGACATTCGCGGTGATGGAGTTCGAAGGCGTCATCGTCAGGTAGCTCCGCTAGGATTTCATTTGGTAAGTCGTATATTTTTCCATAAAAGTTTTTTACAAGATCGTTAATGCGTTTACGTAAAGTTATGGCTTTGAGGTCTCTATGAATTGTAGAGTTGCGTTGGTAGCGTGATACGTTACTAACTGTACGGAGATTTATGTTGTGCATACGACTAAGATTGTCCATGGATGATTTTTAGGTAATGCCCCAGACCGTGCTAACGTAAATGATGGTAGGAAAGATACAAGAGTTGTATTGAAGTTTATTATAGATAGAGAGAGTTTTACTAGTGCGAAGAGGTTTAAGAGAGATGAAAGCTCCAACGACTTTCCCCCTGATGGATTGAATATGCTTGTACCAAGTTAGCCTAAGGTCGAGATTGACCCCCTGGTATTTGGCGTCATCAGAACAAGAAATAGCAGTGTTGTTAATAACAATATTTCACGTGAGCGATCACCAAGGTCTTGAAATCTTTGGCCTTGAGTAAAAGAGGCTTAAGGATTTGATATTTTAAGCAAAAAAATTTCTGGTGTCGATTTTGAGTATTTATGATTCGTTAACAATAGTGCCTTTATAAAAGGCATTCTTTAAGTAAAGGAAGGATATACAGTAGAACCTCGCTAATCCGAACTCCTCTAATCCGAAATTCCGTGTAATACAAACCGATTTTATTATCGAAAATTATAACAATTTCGACAACTGAAGAATGCTGGATTACCGAATTTTACGGATTACAGGATGAATGTCGAGAAAAACATGTAGAAGTTAGAATTAAATAAAAAATGGCAGTTTAGCATGTTTTTTATTATTTAAAAACTCGAATAGGATTAAAAAAAAAATACTCAATAATGTAAGAGTACAACGTACCGTATATTTCCGTGTATAAGCCGATGATTTTTGGACTTTTTTTGGCTTTACAGTGGAGATAATAAGATATTGTGGAGATAATAAGAGATAAGTGGGATGAGTGGAGATAATAAGATAAAAAGATATTAAATCTACAAAACATAAAAAATACTTACAAATTTCAATAAATACTTTTCCATTCTTTTACAATGAAAAACTCACCAATCTTCACTATAAATTATCACAATTTTCAATTCATCGGTATATCTGAATGAATATCCAAAAAGATC
The DNA here is from genome assembly GCA_963932465.1 of Maratus speciosus. Lineage (NCBI taxonomy): Eukaryota > Metazoa > Arthropoda > Arachnida > Araneae > Salticidae > Maratus > Maratus speciosus. Next base: position 309,321,541 of record OZ010792.1, read on the forward strand.
GGACGATCATTTCTTTTGGGAATTCAAACAAAGCTTCTTTATCCCTTTCAGAGATAGTGACGATGCCAGCTTTTTTCAAATAACCACCATTTGTCACAGCTACATTGACAAATAACATACATTCAGTCCATTTCAAACTGAGCCTGTCTTTAAACGCCATATTTAAACGTAAAATCAATAATTTCGGAGAACGCGTTTTATTCGATTAGACTTGCATAAATGAGGGCTTTATTTTCGTTTGCAGAATTTTCTCCCACCTTTTTCGGTAGCTTTCATTACAAAAAGCTACCTATTGCAGCCGTTCGGAGGAAAGTGATTTCAAAAAATTTTGGAATGTTTTCATCGATCATGACCCCCAGACCCCGAAACCACCCCCCGTTCAAAATTGACATATATATATATATATATCTGACCTTTGTCACACTGTAAATCTCGTATTTATCAACCGATTTGGATTCTAATTCGGTGTGTACATAGTACATACCAATGTCTCGATCGAGTTCGTTGGCCAGTTTCATCCACCATTTTGTTTCAAAATGGCGGCCATTTAAAATTTTTTAAAAAAAAAATTAACTTGAAATGTGGTACCAAAAAATTGAAAATGAAAAAATATTTTTTTCTTATGTATTTGACCTTTATACAAAGATTCCAGAGCAGTTTTTGTTTCGTCTATACCTTAAAAAATGGCTGAGTTATAGCATTTTGAATTTATAGCGTGGCTGACATTTTCAAACGTCCTGAATTTTGTCACGCGATAAAAGGCGTATCTATGAACCGATTTGGATATAACTTCGTTTATACATAGTACATACTAATGTCTCGACCTAGTTCGTTGGCCAGCTTCATCCGCCATCTTGTTTAACAATGGCGGCCATTTAAATTTTTAAGAAAAATTTAAATTTGAAATGTGGTACCAAAAAATTGAAAATTGAAAAAATATTTTTTTCTTATGTATTTGACCTTGATAAAAAGATTCGGGAGCAGTTTTTGTTTTGTCTATATCTTAAAAAGTCCTTCCGGCCAGTGCCGGGAGGAAGAGGTAGCTTTCAAATACCTTATTTTTAAAAAGCCAACTTATATTATTCAAACAAACGAAGCTCAATTTAGTGGAAACCGAATATAGGAGATTCAATACTAATTTTTATCAATACTAAATCATTATGAATGAGAATTTCACGAAATTAGTCAGCTTTATCCAAGCTGCTTTTATTTAAAGTAACTTATATTTGGCTGAGATGTTGATGTATACTATCCACATGCTTTCTCACATGGAAATAGGCGAATACGTGTGTTATCGCGTGACAAATACAAGATCGTTTCAAAATGTTAGCCATACTAGAAATTCAAAGTGCTATAATTCAAACATTTTTTAAGATATAAACAAAAGAACAAATTTTCAGAAACAAAATCTACTCCGAATCTTTGTATCAAGGCCGAACACATAAAAAAATCTTTTTCATTTTCCAATTTTTTAATACCTCATTTTAAATTTTAAATTTAATTTTTTTTTAAATCGCAACCCTTTTGAAACAAGATGGTGAATGAAGCTGGCCAATGAACTCGGTCGAGACATAGGTATGTACCATGTACAGACCAAGTAACATCCAAATCGGTTCATAAATACGCTTGTTATCGCGTGACAAAAATCAGGTCGTTTTAAAATGTCAGCCACAATAGAAATTCAAAACGCTATAACTCAGCCATTTTTTTAGATATAGACGAAACAAAAACTGTTCTGGGATCTTTGTATTAAAGTCAAACACATACAAAAAAATATTTTTCATTTTCTAATATTTTGGTATCTCATTTTAAATTTTAAATTTTTTTAAATGGCCGCAATTTTGAAACAAGATGGCGGATGAAGCTGGCCAACGAACTCGGTCGAGATATTTGTATGTACTATGTACACACCAAAGTACATCCAAATCGGTTCATAAATACGCCTGTTATCACGTGACAAATATCAGGACGTTTCAAAATGTCAGCCACGCTAGAAATTCAAAATGTTATAACTCAGCCATTTTTTGAGATATAGACGAAACAAAAACTGCTCCCGAATCTTTGTATCAAGGTCAAATACATTAAAAAAATATTTTTTCAATTTTCAATTTTTTGGTACCACATTTCAAATTTAAATTTTTCTTAAAAATTTAAATGGCTGCCATTTTTAAACAATATGGCGGATGAAGCTGGCCAACGAACTCGGTCGAGACATTGGTATGTACTATGTACAAACGAAGTTACATCCAAATCGGTTCATAAATACGCCTTTTATCGCTTGACAAAATTCAGGACGTTTCAAAATGTCAGCCACGCTAGAAATTCAAAATGCTATAACTCAGCCATTTTTTAAGATATAGACGAAACAAAAACTGCTCCGGAATCTTTGTATAAAGGTCAAATACATAAGAAAAAAATATTTTTCCATTTTCAATTCTTTGGTACCACATTTCAAATTTAAAGTTTTTAAGAAAATTTTAAATGGCCGCCATTTCGAAACAAAATGGCGGATGAAGCTGGCCAACGAACTCGGTCGAGACATTGGTATGTACTATGTACATACCGAATTACATCCAAATCGGTTCATAAATTCGAGAGTTACAGTATGACGAAGATCAGATATATATATATATATATATATGGATATATATATATATATATATATATATATATATATATATATATATATATCAACTTTTGAACGGGGGGTGGTTTCAGGGTCTGAGGGTCATGATCGATGAAAATATACCAAAATTTTTTGAAATCGCTTTCCTCCGAACGGCTGCAATAGGTAGCTTTTTGTAGTGAAAGCTACCTAAAATTGGCTGAGTTATAGCATTTTGAATTTCTAGCGTGGCTGACATTTTGAAACGTCCTGATTTTTTGTCACGTGGTAACGGGTGTATTTATGAACCGATTTCAATGTATCCTGGTGTGTACATAGTACATACAAATATCTCGACCGAGTTCGTTTTCCTGCTTCATCCGCCATGTTGTTTCAAAATGGCGGCCATTTAAAAAAATTTAAAAAATTTAAAATGTAAAATGAGATACCAAAAAATTGGAAAATGAAAAAGATTTTTTTCGTATGTGTTTGACCTTAATACAAAGATTCCGGAACAGATTTTGTTTCGTCTATGTCTAAAAAAATGGTTGAGTTATAGCATTTTGAATTTCTATTGTGGCTGACATTTTAAAACGACCTGATTTTTGTCACGCGATATCAGGCGTATTTATGAACCGATTTGGATGTAACTGGGTCTGTACATGGTACATACCAATGTCTCGACCGAGTTCGTTGGCCAGCTTCATTCGCCATCTTGTTTCAAAACGGTTGCATTTAAAAAAATTAAATTTAAAATTTAAAATTTAAAATGAGGTATTAAAAAATTTGAAAATGAAAAAGATTTTTTTTTTATGTGTTTGTCCTTGATACAAAGATTCCGGAGCAGTTTTTGTTTCTGAAAATTTGTTCTTTTGTTTATAACTTAAACAATGGTTGAATTATAGCACTTTGAATTTCTAGCATGGCTAACATTTTGAAACGATCTTGTATTTGTCACGCGATAACACACGTATTCGCCTATTTCGATGTAAGAAGGCATGTGGATAGTATACATCAATATCTCGACTTCGCTGGCCAGCTTCATCAGCCATCTTGTTTCAAAATGGCTGCCATTAAATTAAAAAAAAATATTTTTAAAGTGAGTTGCAAAAAAAATTAGAAATTGAAAAAGGTTTCTTTCTTAAGTATTTGATCTTGATATAAGGATTCAAGAGCATTTTTTGTTTGTCTTTATCTTAAAAAATGGCTCAGATATAGCAATTTCAATATCTAACGTGGGTGACATTTTGAAAAATCTGATTTTTTGCCCGCGAAAGCACTCGTATATATCAATCGATTCCGATGTGAGTGAGCATGTGCACAGCAATTACTAAGGTCTCGACCAAGTTCACTTATTAGCCTCATCCACCAAGTTGTCTTAAAATGGCAGGCACTTTAAGAAATCGCCGAATTTGGCAGCCAAATATGAGTTACTTTAAATATAAGCAGCTTGGATAAAGCTGACTAATTTCGCGAAATTCTCATTCATAATGATTTAGTATTGATAAAAATTAGTATTGAATCTCCTATATTCGGTTTCCACTAAATTGAGCTTCGTGTGTTTGAATAATATAAGTTGGCTTTTTTAAAATAAGGAATATGAAAGCTACCTCTTCCTCCCGGCACTGGCCGGAAGGATTTTTTTAACATCGGCTTATACACGGGTTTCCAATTTTTGACGATTTTTCACTGAAAAGTCTTATACTCGTCTTATACGCAGAAATATACGGTATGTACACAAATATAAAATGAAATCCTCCATTGTAGGCCTACTTGTAGAAGCCATCTTAAAAAAAAATCTCTAATATCGATTTGTTTGCTAGTCACTATAAAATTATTTTCTATAATGCAAAAAGTATTTAATTCAGATAAAAAAATGTATTTTTCCTTTCAACAATTTGATTAAAAAAATTATCTACTGAATTGTTCCCCCCCCCCCCCTCGTTGACGTGATGACGAGCTATTTATAGATTCGCGATTTTGAACCGTTTTTAATTGGTTTTTACGTAACTCCTCATCCTGATGTTCCATTGGATTATTATAAGCATCAGGATTAATTAAGCAAGCAATACTATTTTTTTTCCGAAAATCGTGCCGGATTATCCGGCATGCCCGATCATAGAATGCCGGATTATAGAATGTTTACTGTAATGTGTACTTATAACTTACTTTTTTTAGAAATAAACTTTTTCTTTTCTATTTTTATCGGTATTTCGGGTAGTCCGAATATTTTGTAATCCGAACTGTCAGCGGTTCCAATTAGTTCAAATTAGCGGGGTTCTACTGTATTAAGATTTAAGTATATAAAAATTAGCATTTACAAAATTTCTGCCGTATTTAACTTCCAAATATGTGGAAGTATCTAAGCTACGGAAGGATCCGTTTACTATCTTCGTACCAACTTTCTTCAAGAACTTAATAAACTGGGGTTTATTCTCAACTAGTATTTCTATTGGTCCAATTATATCATAGATGGTGAAACTTGTTATCGACGAACTATAGAAACTCATCCTGAAAATTTATATATTAATTATTACTATTCTGAAAATAAAGTATTCGTTTTACGATATAGATACTAATTTATAACGATTTAAAATATAACGGAAAAATTTTATTCATCTCAAGCAAAATTAAAGTTTTAATAACAGTTACAGAAAAAAAAATAAAACTTTTACTCATAAATATTTCATCAATACTGTCTTCAAAAAAATCTAAAGGCCATTGTGAATATTTTTATAAATTCCTATATAAACCTTACAATTTGATATACTTTAAACAATTTCTTACTTCGAATAATGCTTTAAAAAATGATAAAAGTTAAGGTATTTCTTGAAAAGTATTTCCATTTAAGTTAGAATAAAAATTCCAAATTATCTACAAGGAAACATTTTCAGTCAAAAGTTTAGTTGCATATTTATTGCCCCCAAGTGAAATATGATTGCTATTGTTGTTAAAGTTCTGAAAAGACAAAAGTTGCATAAATTTGAAGCTTTAAATTAATACATGATTTTAAAGCTCAAAATATATATATTGAAAAGTGTGGCGATGTATATGAATAAAAGTTATATACTTTTTCACAGCAAAAACAACGATAATAATAATAATAATAATAATGATAATAATAATAATAAATTGCCTGATTTACAAAAATAATGGCTATAAGGAATATAAAGTAATACCAAATGAAGAAACCTGCAAAGTAAGTTATTTCATAGTTAAAAAAGAACTACATACAGATACAAACAGCGATTCAATATGCAATGAAAATTGGTATTCTTTCATCTCAAAATTATGTTTTTAATAGATCGATTTAAAAAAAAAATGTTTAACATTATCTATTGAAACTAAATTACTTTATAATTTATTCTCACAATTAAAAAAAACAGTATTGCGATTATTTCAAAGGTAATTAGAAAACTGTGTATAAACTTTACAAACAGATACGTATTAAATACTTAACGATTGAGTAAATTTTCGAGAAGAACGTAATATGTTAAGGTTTTGCTTTGAAAGCATCTTCATTTAAGTTAATAGAAAATTAAAAAAATTATCTTCAATGAAAAGAAAAATTATGATTCCAAAGTTTAGTTGCATACGTACGCTTCCAAGTGTAATTACAGTGATGCTGTTTTTAAGGTTCGGAAAGGCACATTTTTTTTGAAAATATAGATAAATACACGACTATCAAACTCAAAAACAAAGATTTAAATGTATGGAGATGCATACACCAACAAGTATGTTATATTTTATAAAAATAATAGTAATAATAAAATTAAAGAATTATGATCTTTTTGATTGAAATTTTAATGAAATTAAAAATATTTAATATTTATTAATTTAAGTAGATGCAACGCGTAGGACAGAAAAATGAAATATTTCAAGTATTTCTTTTGAATTTGAATAAATTACATCTGATTAAAATTAGCTGCTGTCGAAGCAAAATAATTTTTTATTGAGTAACTAGCTAATCTGCACGGCGTTGCCTTGTCCCGTGATAATAAATCCGTTGCCTGAACACCGTATAGTAGGCGTGCTGCATACGCGCTGCAAATTCTGTTAGTTCCACCTTCCACCACCAGGTAGAGCACTCTGTTCTACAGAAACCGCTTTCCGAACGAAACTCCAAATGTGTCCTCACTACCTGTGGCACCATATAGCAGGCGTGCTGCGCACTCGCGGAAAAATCCTTTTGTTCCACCTTCCACCTTCCAAGAGGTACAATGTGTTCTATACTAAAATCCAACAGGGATCCCCGCTGCCTACAGCACCATATAACAGAAGTGTTGCCCATGCGCTGCAAAATCCGTTAATTCAACTTTCCATCGCAAGAGGGCAAACTATATTCTGAACGAACCCTCTATGCATACGAAACTATACCATTAAAACTATTCAAAGTATACCATTACACCTATTCGAGTACTCAAATAAAAATATCTACAAGAGAAACGTTAGGACGGGAGATCAGAGGTACATAATTTAAAGAAGTGATCAAAGGGCTATCTAATGCTATATCATTTAAGGGTTTCTGAGAAATTTACGAATGTGCACCCGGGGCCTCAATTAACTCCCTAATAGTCAGAGGGAAAAACTTAGGTCGGAAACGGGCTGCTGGTACCGAGTTACCCCTTTGATCAAGTTTTCAAGAATGGGTGATATAAGGGGCCCAAGTAATCAGGGGCCAACTTACTCAACCAACGATTTAAAATTTAAATGCGTGTGGCGGAGGATACGTAATATGAAAGAGTGGCCATAGGATGCCCAATGATATATCACATGAGGGATCGGGAAAGAGGTTAAAAAAGTGCCTCGGAGTGCAAGTAAGTGCCTAATGATCGGTCGGAGGGCAAACCGAGTGCAGAAACAGATTGTCCCTACCGAGTTATCAATTTTACAAGTTTTAAAGAAGGGGCGATATAAGGGGCTCAGATAATTAGGGGCCCAGGTACGATTTAAAGAATTTACAGATTTTCATAAATTACTATTAGGAAATACTAGTAATGCTAAATTTTTTTATATGTTATTAAACATATGCGTCTGAGAGCTTCCATAAAAAATCTTACTTAAGATAATGATATTTAGTGCAGAAAATGCTACGATATAAATAATTTACGATAGGATTAAATGCAGAATACATTTCTTTTTCCGTATAAAAATCAGTTTTTTGATCAAATAAAATTTACTGCGTATGCATGCCAATTTTCAAAGCCCTACTTGAAACAGTATTAAAAATTTTAATGTGCCCGAAAATCTCTCACTATGTTATCTTTCCGGCAAACCCGGATTTTCCGGAAAATCCTTTTACGCTCTCGACAATCAACGCAGGTGTGAGCTCTTGAAGTTTTATTTTCAGATAAAAAAGATTGCATTCTCGAAGCGAACTGAAAAAAAAACGCAAAAATAGCGAAAATTCAAAATTCACGGTGCGAATTCCGAATAAACTTTATTGTAAAATTGATAATACTGGGCTAAAAGGTTGAAACCGGGTTATATTTATTAATGTAGAAAAATCGCTTCGAAACCTGAAAAATGCTAAAAAGCGCATCAAAATTTAAATTAAAAAAATCTAATCAAAAAATCCAAAATCGGACTTCGAAGTCCAAAATTTCTTATATAGAGGTATTTTCATCTGAAACTTTGTAGCTGTACGTGCTGTGGTATTTTCAGAACACTGTTGACACACTCACATACACACAAACGTTTTTCCTTATTATTATAGATGAAATGTAAATTTCATATATCTAGGAAATTAGGAATTTTTAAAAAAGCATAAGGAAGCATGCAATATTTTAACACAACTTTCATGCTATATTCAACGTGTGCCTGAAAAAAAAAGAACGGTACCAATCGATTAAAATAACTGCTATTATAGAGGAAAAAACTACGCCGGCTAAATAACAGATTTCCATATTTATAAGTGTTTATTAAAAAGATCCCTATTTATTAAAACAAACTCAAACATTCTATTTTACATTTGTAACCCTGACACTTGTCAAAAAATGTACACCATTTCATTGTTTTAAATTAAATTTCCCCGAAGTTTCTGGGATTAATTTTAGAGAAATTAACTCTTTTATCTACTTCAGGGGTTTTCTTTAAATTGAAATCTGTTTGACATGATATCATATGAATACTGAGTATATCTCAGACGTAAGTCCGTACCGCGATTTTCATTCTTTCTTTTTACCAAAAAAATAAACTGTGATGTAAAATTAAAAAAATTTGTTTACCTGTATATAAATCCTTTATCAATTAAAGCTTTATTTTTTTTAAAAATGTAAATCACAATTTATAATAATAATCATTAATATTCATTCATAATAATATTTTGCATATTAATTTATTAATTCATACTTCTTATCGTAAAAATATGAGAATTACAAAAACAAAATATTTTTATTTGAGTTTTTAAGAAGTAGGTACAGTCGTGGGAAAAAAAGTAAACACTCCAAACTCAAATAATACTATTACTCCTCCTCAATAAATTATCGTAGAAGAAAGTTACTGATACCGAACGATTGAAAATAAAGTCTACTTTTAAAGGATGTTTATAAAATTTGCTTAGGAGACCATCTACATTTTAAAAAGAACCAAAACTTAATTTTTGTCAATGGCAATACACAATTTTAACAAGATATTTCAAATCTTCAAGTTCAAAGTATGCCTAAACAAGAAATTTCAAGTCATTTGAATGATAAGATTTTGAATTATAAACATTCAAAATTTAGTGCCTCTAATGTTAAATTATATTTTCATATTTTTATTAATATCTCCTGAAATTATATTCCTAATGTGATAATTTTTTGTGTGGCAATAATATTAAAATACCCAAACATATATACGTTGAATTTGAACTTTTTATAATTTCATGATATGAATTATGAAATTAATATTCGAAAAAATTATGAATTGCAACCGACAATTTTTTTATGGATTTAGATTTATTAAGTCCTGCTTTATGGAAATCCAAATTTTCACATTTTTCTTCCAAGAAGTTTTCAAATTATGCTTTAAAAACGGCAAAATGATGGTTTAAGGGGCCGTCTATGATATAACTGACTAGATATTTTGAAATTTCTTATGCTATCCTGTAATCTAGCAGTCTTCAATGACTGCATGAGTGGCGCTTAAGATACCTTGATCAAGAAGGGGGCTCTCTGGGTCAACAATCGGGTACCGAACTTCAGTTTGGATTAAATGCCCTAAAATACGCTTGTTTTAAAATAATTAATTTCTCGGAAACTTATCGTACGAATTACATAAAAATTTGTTTATAGGCTAATTGATGGGTGTTGAGCTCATTTATGCAGTCAGAATTGTGTATTAGTTTTGAAAAAAAACGAAGTTATGGTTCGTTTTAATATGTATATGGTTTCCTACGCAAAATTTATATACATCATTTAAAAGTAGACTTTATTACCAATCGTGTGGTATAAGTAATTTTCTTCTACGATAATTTTTTGCAGAGTTAGTAAGGGATGTTTACTTTTTTTTTCCCCACGACTGTAGAAACAAAAAATTACCGTGGTACGATTTTTTTTTTCAGGGAATAAAAATAAGTAAAAATAATTTACATTTGACCGCCAAATTTTGAATAATTATAATTTAAAAATCATTTTAGGTTAGACTACTTGCAATTTTATATTGGAGATTAAATTGTAATATAGATGAAAAATGCTTGTTAAGGTACAGGGACTGGATGCTTTCGATTGCACACGTTTTGTCAAATATCTACCAACATTATTGGAGAATTGTTCTTGAACTTCTGGGATGCAAAGAACATGTTTGATTTAATATTTCTCGGTGAAAATTTATCGGGGGTACAATTAGGGGGCTAATAATAAATTTAATAATAAAATAATATTTGCGATCACCTATGTTACAGAAAAGGCTGGAAATGGTTTGTCACTGTGGTAAATGACTATTTGGGTCCTGTTCAACGTTTGTATGCATTTGTGTAAGCTTAGCACTCATATTCGTGAAGATGTTAACGTTTTTGTGAAAAATTCAAAAGTTTTTTGTTTATAGCATACAGAGTTTTCAACCAAATTTAACACAACTTTCCAAAAACCTGACAAAGAACAGTAACAACAGTATACTGCAATTAAAACATGAATATATTGAATATTTGATGAGATATGGGCATTTGTATGAAATAATTTTTAACTGCGCATGTAGCTGAGCTGGAAGATCCTAAACTTTTTATTATATAATTTGGTAGTCAGATATTTAGGGCAACTTAATTCCATAAAAAGTTCAGTCAAATATCGCGAAAATTCACAAATATAGGGTCGATATAGTGAGTTGCTTCCTAAAAATAGCTTTATTATAAGGGATTTTCCACAACTGTTCAATCAGCTCATTACATCTTTCTAAGTTTTCACAACATTTGACTGGATAATATTTTCATATATTCATTGATTTGGACATTGTTTCCCTTTATCCATCCATAGATACAATAGAAGTTACCAAGAACCTAGAACATTTTATCGGTAATGCAGAATCCTTTGAACTGCCCACGAAGAACACTTTAAAGAGTGGTTTAAACTTAATTATTTCCACTAATTTTTTTTATTTTTGATAGTGTTATTTATGAACTATTATGCGGCGCTCCGATGGGATCCCCAATATCTGGCTTTCTGGCGGAATTTAAATTACGCCCCCTCGAATCTGAAATTTTCAGCACTTTTGAGGTAGTTCCTTTAGTATGGTTAGGTTATGTAGAAGATATTTGTATTGTTTGGCGAGGTAATATAGATGAGTTAATGATTTTCATACAACAGTTAAATGAACTTGACAGTAATATTAAGTTTACTTTTGAACTAGAAACAGGGGGAAAATTATTTTTTTTAGATGTTGAGTTACAGAGAAAGGGGAATGAATTAATTCGTTCAGTTTACCGAAAACCTATCGCAGATTTAAACGTTATACCTTCCGATGCATGCACCCCAATGCCTTATAAATTACCCACCTTCAGGTTCCTAATCACTCGTGCTTTCAAGATTTCTTCCGATATAAATCTGGGGGATGAATTAGAGATAATTAAACGTATTGCTTGTGATAATGGATATCAGGAAAAATTAATTAACAAATTGATTCAGAGGTCCATTGATACTTCTAAAAATAAAAATAAATTATTAATGAAGTTAATATGAAAAGGGTTGTAGCAAATTATTTCCCGGGTTTCTTTTGACCATATAAAAAATCATTAAAAAAAATTTGGCTTATGTTTGATCGCGAAGCCGCCTCCGAAATTAAAAATGCTTTTAAATACTAAAATTGATCCTATTAATAGAGATGACCTCTCAGGAATTTATATGATCCCATTTATTAGGAGGGAGGAATCAAAAATCATTATATAGGTATAACCCAACAAGGATTCAATATCAGATGTAAAGAACATATAGTGGACATAAAATACAATAGAGCTAATACTGCTTTATCCCGGCTAAATCAAATAGAGAACATTAGAATACTTTTTAACGAGAGTAAAATAATCTACAGGTCTAATTTTTATTTGCAATATTCATAAGAGAGTCTATTGAAATTTATTTAAGAGGTTCAGGAGTTTGTAACGATACATTATCTTTTCGTATCCCGAATTTATGGGTTGAATGGTTGGACATATTACGGCATCGCGACATAGAGGGAACATGAGCCATCGCTAAAATATAGGGCGCGTTATATGATTACTTGTTTATTTTCGATGATTTTTTTCATTTTTCATATGCATTTGTAATTTTCTGTTATACATTCTGACGACGACTCAGAAAATGAGTTTCAACTCATTTTCTCATAAATTAAAAAACAGGAATTCTGCTTTTACAGAATTCAGTGTTTCGCCCGATGAATGAATATATAGGTATATAAATATAGATAATACAAAACATATTTCAGTTTTAAGACTTAAACCACACGCTTTTATTTTATATAAAATGACGTCATTCTCATACTCTGAAGAATTCCTCATTTACGATGAAGTCTTAAACAAAATCTACAGTAAAGTATTCATAGGGCGTCAATAACACTGAATAATACACAAATCCAAATAAACAGATGTCGTCACTCAAGAAACTCGACAAAAAAAAAGAAAGACAAATCGGCTATCTAATGATATATATGCTTTCATTTGTTTCTAATATAGATAATTAATCATATCATATTATTAAAATATTTATTTGCTTAAAAGACGTTATAAAAACACATTAAAAGTAAATTAAAAATCTATATTTACATGAAACATGTAAATATTTTTTTTGTCGAGTTTCTTGAGTGACGACGTCTGTTTATTTGGATTTGTGTATTATTCAGTGTTATTGACGCCCTATGAATACTTTACTGTAGATTTTGTTTAAGACTTCATCGTAAATGAGGAATTCTTCAGAGGATGAGAATGACGTCATTTTATATAAAATAAAAGCGTGTGCTTTAAGTCTTAAAACTGAAATATGTTTTGTATTATCTATATTTATATACCTATATTTTCATTCATCGGGCGAAACACTGAATTCTGTAAAAGCAGAATTCCTGTTTTCTAATTTATTATATGATTTGTTAAAATTTCATGAAAATCAGGATGACTATTTTCGTTAAATATCGCGATGAAGCTGCATAAAGCTTGATTATTAATAAACTGCAACAATAAATAGTCCTTAAACCCTATATCGGGATAACCTACGTCCTATTTATAACATTTTTGTCACATTAGCAATGCTGAATACTGTTTGTTTGTTTTACAAAGTAAATTACAAGTGTTGTAATATTACAAAGAAATTAAATTTGAATGTAAATGAATATAGGAGTTTTAGATGTTTTGTGTAGATTTAGATTATTTGAAGGGAAGTGCCACAGGGTTAAAGTTTTATAAAGATAAAATATACCCCTTGAAAAAAAAGAAAATAACTGGAATGGAACATTTTGAATCACTTGTGCTCATAAAATATTCCTATTTAAGAAATACTATTTGAAAGAAATTTGACCAATAAATCGTCAATGAGCAAAATGTACGTCATATTTCATATATAACATAACTTGAAAATCTCTAATGCAAACATTCTGATCCTTTTTTATAATAGAAAATCAACAGAATTTTAAGTGCTAATTAAAGACAAAACAAAACAGATTTTTTAAAATCACTCTAATAAAATGCGAAGAGCCAACATTATTAATTAAACTCAAGTCGACTCCAAGATAACAAAAAAAAAATCACCTTAAAATGATGATAGGAAAAATCTTGATATTTATCGGTGAACAATACATGTGCGACAAGATAATCAATACCCAAACAAATTTAGTCAAAATTCAATTTAAAAAATCTAAATAAATTTTTAAATAAATTTCTTCCAGTTTTTCGCGGCTTTCATTTCAAATATTTTCTGGCTAAAGTTTGTAACGATGGTTATTTTGCCATACTGCCTGACAGGGAGAGTGACAGATGCTGTCTACAGGATGTATCTGGAAAAAATGTGGGGGGGGGGATTTGCCGGGTGGTAGAACACATTTATACGAGCAAATGTCGTCATAGAATGTATGGTCGGAACGCAAGCGGTGAGAAGTTAAAAGGTAGTTTTCCACTGCTGCAGTCAAAGAATTAACACAGGAATGAGACGAGATACTTCAGAAAACATTTTATTAACAGGAATGTACTTAACCCTCCGACTGTCTTGGAAAAGGGCAAAATTGTAATGTTGTTTTCTCAGCATTTTGTTTTAAATGCTAAAAAAAAAAAAAAAAATGATTTTTTGAACATTTTATAAAAAAAACTTAATAACGAATATGAATGCAATACTTGGAAGTATTAATCATTGTTCAATGTGTTAAAAATACATTAAATCAATAGAATTATATTACTTTAAATATTACTTGTACTGCAGTGAAACCTGGAGCTTAGTGAACGTGTTAACACGGGCTTGTCAGTGAGGGGGTTAATGTGCATGCTCAAAGAAATTGCTCAAAAGATCTTCCGCCAGGTGTAATGTACGTTTCACAGTTGCGGGACAGAGACTGACACACATTTGTGAAGACAACAGGCATTTCCTGAATATCGCCGGCAACAATGGCAATCCTGGCGACTAGATCCATATCAGTTCCAATGGAGCACTTGTAAATTAGGCTATTCATTAGGCCCGACAAGAAAAAGTCCAAACACTAAAGATCCGGCGATCTTGTTGGCCAAGCTATGGAACCCTGGACCAATCCATCACCTTGTGACAGTGGAATATTACCTTTTAACTTCTCACCGCTTGCTTTCCGACCATAGATTCTATAACGAAATTTGCTCGTATAGCTGCGTTCTATCACCCCATAAAGTTTTGACCACTTTTTCAGATACACCCTGTATATTACTATTAATACAAACAAATTATTCATACAAATTTAAGCTCCCTTGAATTTCATTTAATATACACTGGTGTGCAAAAATTAAGGACCAATCACAAAATACTAATTTTCAAATACGCGAACACTCAAAAGGAAATAATATAATTCGAGTAATGACTATCTCTATAACACAGCTAGTCCATATAAAATCTCATTCATGTCACACATAGTCACAAGTGTCACAGTCATTACGGTGAAGCAAAAATAAAAAAGGAAATTCCATACATCTCATTATGAGTCTCAAATGATCACTATATGTGACTCCACTGAGACGTCACTGTGACTGCTGGTTTGTGACAAGCCACCATGTGACTTTACAATGTAGTTACATTGTGACTCTCGTGTGACTGTCATCTGTAGACGCACTTTCAAAGTCATCGTGAACGCTGCATTGTGATAAGTTACTAAATAATGTCACATTAAAGCCACATGATGACTTTCAGGTGACAGAGTCACCATTGTGCTCTTTTGGTAAAAGTCTTCATGTGACTATAATGTGATATTATTTGGTGACTTATCATAGTGCAACGTTCATGATGACTTTGAAATTGAGTCTAAAAATGACAGTGACATGAGAGTCACAATTTAACTACATTGTAAAGTCACCTGGTGACTCATCACAAAGCAGCAGTCACATTGGCGTCTCAGTGGAATCACATATAGTGATAATTTGAGACTCATAATGAGATGCATTGAATTTCCTATTTTTTTGCTTCACCGTAGCGACTGTGACACTTGTGACCATGCGTGACATGAATGAGATTTAATATTGACTAGCTGTGCTGTAGAGATAGTAAATACTCGAATTATATTATTTCCTTTTGAGTGTTCGCGTATTTGAAAATTAGCATTTTGTGATTGGCCATTAATTTTTTCCACCAGTGTATATAACTTTTAGAATTAATTTAAAATTATTAGCAAATGTTTAAAACTGAATTAAACTTCGAGGTTTTCATAGTTCTCTTCTCAGCAAAGTTTTTAAAGTGTATTTTTAATCCAGAATTTTTTTTTATACGGTGTGCAGCTTTTTCTCCTGTTTATTTATTCAAAATAAACCTTTCACAAAGCTCATTGTTATGTATAGAGCTTATTTGGAGATCAAAGTATATTTCTTTTTTTACCCGACTACGGCAAAGCCAAAGGAGGGTTATGATTTTGACAGGCTATGTATGTATGTATGTATGTATGTATGTATGTATGTATGTATGTATGTTCATCTGTTCCCTCGTAACTTCTAAACCACTAATCAGAATTCGACAAATGACATATCATTAGAAGCGTCTTAATTGTCCGCTGGTTATAGGCTATATAGATTTTCACCAAATTCAATGTGGCGCCTTCTAGCGGACAAAATATACAGAGTAAAAAAATAAAGTTAAGCTAGATATGCCGTGTTTGGTATCATTTTAAAGCGCTTCACTTGTACATTTCGAATATATATATATTACTAGCATTTGCTTGTGACTTTACTTGCATTTATGGGCTAATTGCATATAATTCACATCTTTTCGTTCTTAATTTCTTTGGTACTTAGTAATCAGAATAAGACCACTGCAGTGCCATTAGAAGGGTCTTGATCTTGATATTCTGTTGGTTGTGAGCTATAAAGTTTGTCACCAAATTTACTATTATGCCCTCTAGCGGACAAAAAGTATAAAATAAAAATATATGTAATGTGTTTGGTATTACTTGAAAGAGCTTCACCAGTATTTATATGCTTATACATAATTACAAGACTGCTTTGAAGATGTTTAAAAAAAATGAGCGATAAGAGTAAAGCGCGGATCACGGGAACTGTAATGTAGAGCAGCGTGAACGTTAATAGAATAATTTAATGCACTAATGTAAACGACATAAGCTGGGAGTACCTCCACGCGGTGAAGGCGGAAACAGTTTGATAACTGGCTAAAACTCCCATAAAAATGTCCTCTGCATTATATGCCTTCGGGCTTATGTTGTTATATGTGCGTGTGTATCTATTTGCCTATTCGTTGTCACGTTGTGTACCCGGTAACGCAGGGAAGCAACCACAGCCATCCTACTTCGATACACTGTTTAAATTTTGTCGGATTAAATAAATAAAAATAATTTTGCTGGTATTGCACCAAAAGTACCAGGTTTATATAGTCTACGAAATAGCAGTAAAAGTTAGTAGTATAGTATAGTTAGTAAGTATAGAAATAAGAAGTAGTATAATAAGTATAGGTCTATAAACAAAAACAATTTAGTTTGAGTTAGGTTAGTAAATCTAGTGTAAATAAATAGAGCTATAAATATTAACATTTAGTTTCATTATTTTAGGTATAAAATAAAAGCTTTTAAAAAATGGCTTTATCAAGGAAAACAAAAAAAGCTTCACGCATTTCTGAGACAAGAAAAAATGAATCCCCAGATATTACTGAATTTAGAAGAATAAAAGACAAAGATTATCAGAAAAATCGTAGGAAAACGCAGTCCGAACATTCTAAAGTGGAAAATCGTTGGAATGCTAAAAAACGGGCTGATAATCTTCGTGAGAAAGAAACTTCTCAAAAAAAAATCATACGTTTACATAAAGCAAAAAACTACATTGCTCAGATAAGATCGCAAGAATCTCAAAATTCTCGATCACAGCGACTTTATTCGTTAAAGACACATGCTTCCGAAACCCGAAGCTTAGAAACTCCCACTTCAAAAATACTTCGACTCAAGTCAATGAAAGATCATGCTTCTCAAGTACGTAATCTAGAATCTCCGTCGACTCGACAAACACGTTTGGAAAATATGTGTAATCATGCCTCTCAAATGCGTGATCAAGAGTCTCCGTCGACTAGACAATCACGTTTGGAAAATATGTGTAATCATGCCTCTCAAATGCGTGCTCAAGAGTCTCCGTCGACTAGACAAACACGTTTGGAAAATATGTGTAATCATGCCTCTCAAATGCGTGATCAAGAGTCTCCGTCGACTAGACAATCACGTTTGGAAAATATGTGTAATCATGCCTCTCAAATGCGTGCTCAAGAGTCTCCGTCGACTAGACAATCACGATTGGAAAATATGTGTAATCATGCCTCTCAAATGCGTGCTCAAGAGTCTCCGTCGACTAGACAATCACGTTTGGAAAATATGTGTAATCATGCCTCTCAAATGCGTGATCAAGAGTCTCCGTCGACTAGACAATCACGTTTGGAAAACATGCGTAATCATGCCTCTGAAATGCGTGATCTAGAATCCCCGTCTACTAGGCAATCACGACTTGAGTCGATGAGCAATCATGCTTCAGAAATTCGTGCTAACGAAACTCCAACATCAAGAGAGATACGACTTCAATCCATGCAGATAAATACATCTAGAACCTACCGAGCTCGAAGAATTTTGTTCGAAACAGACAAGGACGAGTTTGATAGGGCAATTTCGGAGGTATCGGACAAAACATGTTATATTTGTAAAAAAACACTATACAAAAATCAAGTAAAAAATATAACATCTAATAATCTTTTCCCGCCTAACACTCCACAAAGAATAACAGCCTGTAATCGATGTGCCAATTCTATAAGTCGTAATAAAGTTCCGTCAACGGCTTTTTGGAATAAAATGACAGTTCCGGAACCTCCTCAACAATTAGTAGCTTTATCTGAAGTTGAAATAAGGCTTGTATCAAGGATTATACCGTTTGTTAAAATAATAAAACTGGGAGGACATTTCGGACAAAAAGGGTTTAAAGGGCAGGCTGTGTTGTTTGCTCAACAAGTTGAAGAAATCACGGAACAACTACCACTGGCGATTGAACAGTGCGGTCTCACTGTTGTCATCGAAACATTAGAAAATGTTGATAGGGTTCTGGATAAAGCAGTTATCGATCTAGGAAAGTCATTGTTTGCTAAAGGACAGGCCTATGTCGCTCTCAGTAGAGTCAAAACCATAGAGGGTTTGTTTATAAGTGCCTTGGATCATAATAAGTTGCTTAAAAATCCACATGACAGTCAATCGTTAGCAGAATTAGATAGATTAAGAAATCTTCCTAGGTCATCTTAATACATGAAACCTTCAATCTACATTACACATTTACACATTACACTAACGACCTCATCCACTAATCGGTCCATTACCCATTTGCTGCCATCGACGGATATGTGCGTCACTACTACCAAATACTGGAAGCGTCATACGTCAAAAAATAAAGTTAAGATAAATATGCCGTGTTTGGTATCATTCAAAAGCGCTTTACTTGTACATTTTGAATATATCTATATATTACTAGCATTTGCTTGTGACTTTACCTGTATTCATGGGGTACTTTTATACTTTTTCAGCGTAGTTTTTTGTCGTAGTTGGGTTTTAGTTTTTTTACTTTATCTTGTTCAATATTCGATGCAAAAAGTCTTCAAATAAGGGATTCATCATTGGATCGCAAAATTCTGAAATCTCAATATATTCCTAGGAAAGAAGCTACAATTCATTTGGGCATTGGGAAATATTTTGTCATATTGTTTTGGCTTTCATTTCGAAGCAAAGACAATTTTATTGATTTATTTAAATTTTAGAACTCAAAATATTTTTACTTACTGTCTTTTCTTCTATATTATCAGACTTTTATTATTTTTATTGATTTAAGTAAAATCCTTTAGCTACATATTATTTTTTTGTGCGTGTGCGTTAGATTAGGATAACAATTTTTCTTCGTGCATCACCATTTCTTTATAATGAAGTGTTATCTGTAAAAACGTATACGAGTGGGTATCAATAAGTTTTTACCCTCACATAGAAATAATTGAGTAAAGTTTATGAAACTGATACATTATATTACTCCTTTTCTACATAGTCACCGAGTTAAGTAACACATTTCTGCAAACGGTATTTCAAAAATAGTGGGGAGCATGCATTCCAGTATAAGCGATAGTAGGCCCAAAGGGGGCTTTTTTCTAACTTTTACCGACTGCCACATACTGTGACATACTGTTGGAAAGGTCTGTGTCCACTTATTCATGTTATGCACATCCTGAGCCCTTCCCTCCAATTTTTCCTTCGGGGGGGGGGGGGCACTTTTCTAAAATTTGCGGACACCATTCATGCCCCTTGTGTTCAAATTTGTGAAAAGGCGCTCAGGGGGTGCATAACATGAATAATTTGTCACAGGCCTTACCAACAATGTGTCACATGTGGGGGTCAGCAAAAGTTACAAAAATGTCCCCTTTTGGGTCAACTATCACGTCTCCTGGAATACATCCCCCGCCCTCTTTTTGAAATACAGTTTGCAGAAATGTGTTACTGTGCACGGTGACTATATAGAAAAGGACTAATACAGTGTAGCAATTTGATAAATTTTACTCAATTATTTCTGTGTGAGGGCAAAAATTGCTGATACACCCTTGTACATTTTTCGGAAAAAATCAAGGAATTTTCCGAATGTTTTTGCACAACTTTCTGTTTTAATATAAGTTATAGTTTTATAAACTAATAGAAAAAACATTGACATAATGGCATTGATTTTTTTTTCATTCTCTACAATTTTAGGGTTTTGTTCTTTTTCAGATCTTTTTTTTTAAAATTCTTAGCATTTTTTATATTTTAAAAAGTTTTAAGTCAATTATTAGCCTTCTGAATTCTATTTTTTTTCCAGCTTTGATTAAATTTTCATTTATTTTCAAAATGTTTGCTGTCGAGAATTTCATCGGATTTCCGAAAATTTTCAAAATATTTAAATGATTAGTTAGAAAAAATTATGTATCATTTAAGGGAGAAGCTACGTCTTTGTGATTTCACGTGAGTTTTATTTATTTATTGTTTCTTGTTGTTGTTACAAAGAAAAGAGATATCATCTTTGAATTTCGGCTTTACATTTATTGCAGTTCATTTATATACTTAAATTTTCTTGTAAATATGCATTATATTTATTTTATTCACTTATATATTTAATTTTTTTTAAATATGCATTTAAATGTAATGCATTTATTGACATTTCACTTATATATTTAAATTTTCTTGTAAATATGTTGGTGCAGGAGTGACCACTTTAGCTACTTCATTAAATAACAATAAATGAAGATATTTAAGGGATGATGTTATACTTTATTTATAATCTTAGATTATTAAGCTAACAAAAAATTACATTAATAAACTTATAAGAAACACTTTCGCTATTATTTAAAAAAAGATTATCCTCCAGAATGCGCACTCTTGTACAACCATTGAAGGTAAGTGTGCAAGAGTGCGCAATATAAAAAAGGAAGCGTTTCATTTACAAACGTCACATTTACAGTGACTACGACCTGTGTAGTCGAACACCAGTGTTGGGTATGAACGCGTTCACTGAACGAAAGTTCACGAACTTAGTTCACTTTCTGTGAACTCTGAGCTGAACTTGATTCAATTTTTGATAAACGAACGTGAGCTGAACTAAAGTTCAAAAAATCCGTGAGTTTGAACGAAATTTCCACCTCAAGCTCAATTTTTTTCATATTTTATTTAAACTTTTTCAAGCCGTTAAGAACATGTTTTTCCCATTCAAATGCAATTCAGAAGTCTACACAGACTCGGGACGGGTCGAGTCTGATCATCAGTTTTCTGGGTCGTGCCTGGGTCTGGCTTTCGCTGGAAGATCGGACCAGGCCGAACTGGACTTATTTCTGGGCCTGTGCTTTATTCTTCCTAGAAGTTTGCGAATTTTCTGACCGAAAGAAGACCGAAATTTTCTGGTCCGGTCACAACGCTGTTTGTATGAAAATCACTGACCCGTCCCTGTCTGACTCTTTCAAAAATCTGTTTAAGGAACAACCTCCTTGGGTCAGCAATTTTTGCCGAAAATGCATATATTTTTAAATTACCATTATTCTACAATTAAAATTATCCTTAAAGAATAGTAGTACATATACATTTTTAGGGTGGGGTGATACAGTACTGTAAAACCTGTTACAAGAATCTGTGTATGACGAAAGCCTGTTTTAAGCGGAAAAATTTCTTCATCGGTGCAAAATGGATATAATAATCCGCTTGAAAATAAATAATACATTCGAAAGAGACGACAGACTTGGTATAAAAGGAACTTCACTATAAGGATTTTTTCTCTCCTATATGTGATTCCGTCATAGAAGGTTTTTCGATATAGAATTTTTCAGATTTTTAAGTCTCCAAGCCATGCAAATGGATTGATGGTATTAATAATAATCAGATATATTTACATACAAATAGCGATTCATTAAAAAATCAATACAGTTTACAACAGGATAGATAAAAAAAAAAAAAAAAAATGTAGGAGAAACAGTATTTTGGAACGGAGGTCTCTGTACTATGCAGTCTATGGCACTTTTATTTAAAATGAAATATATAAACATGGAAAATAGACTTTTTTTTTTTTGTCAGAACTTGTCGCACAAAACAAAATTTTAAACATATGACGTAAAAATAAATATCTGTACAGAAAAAATAACACTATACAGTCTGTTGATGCATTTGAAATACCAAATTCTTCTCAAAAAGTTTAAATAGAACTTTTTGATTATTAGAAGTATAATATTTCGTGAATAAAATGAAAGAAAATTAGTATTAAAAATTTTATGGTGCTAACTCGAATTTTTTGAGTAAAAAATCCGCCAGATTTAGCAACACTGTTTTTGACCTGTATAGTGGTTAAAAAGGCTAGCGGAGACTACTATTTAGCAAACAATTTTCAATTTTTTAACACAATTATATATTTGCATTGTACTGCTTTTACCGCTGAATACTGGACATCTTACAATCTATACACACATAATATGTCTACCTGTGCAGAAACTATCACAAACATTATATATGTGGTTTTGTGTGTGTCGAAAAAAATTTTTAATGATATTTTTTATATAAAGAAAAAATTGTTCTTAACTGCACCGTAAAGAAAGAATAATCTATGATTTCATTTCTTATATACATTTTATTTCTCAAACAGTAAATTGAATATATACTCAATTTTCTTCTAGAACATAACACTGCTCCAACTTTTTGAAGATCTCAACAACCCGATTAGTAAACAATTTAAATTTGACCGACAAGAATTACTGAAGAGAGAGCCCAATCCACAGTCACTCTATTCAATGATCCCGAGGTGTCTGCTATTCATAGGTTTCACTATATTTGAATATTAAAGAAAATAGATATGTAAATTTTTTATATAAAGGATAAAATTTGTATTAGATGATTGTAAAACATGATTTACTTTCCTTTCATTTCGGGTTCTGTTCGGGTTGCGGGTTGAAGTATTTCGGGTTCGAATCAAGTGCGGATTGAAATATGTCGTGTTGTGAGTTATCGAAATTTTTTTTGTCGTGTTGTGAGACGAAGAATTTTTTTTTTTCCGCATTCGGGTAGGGTTGATGGTTGGCTTCAAATGGAATTTTCGGGTTCGGGCCGGGTACAACCCGATCTGCTCAGAACTGTACTTGGCCTCCTGAAATGAATATTTAAAATAAATTTCGAACGGATAAATGTAAAAAGAAAAACACAAATAAAAATTGTCTTCCATGGTTTGTTCAGAGTTTAAAGCGCCGTGTCGAAAACTTCACATTCTTGGTTTTCTTGGTGTTTAACATTTTTGCGTCACTTACGACGAATAACGTTTACTATTTTTTTCATATGTATAGAGATAGTCATGGGCGGGGGTACAGCTCGTACAGCAAGTACAGCTCGAACCGAATCCGAAACTCCATTTGAATTCAACCCAAAACCCGAATAAGCTCCACTCGCAACCCTACCCGAACTCGAAATGAAAAGAAAGTAAACTATGTTTTAATCCAATTATGAAAAGTAATCTACAATTATGTCGCTAATACCAATTTTATGTTTTTTATAGAAAAAAAACAAACAAACAAGTCTTTACTGTTCAAATATTCATAAAATTCATTCTTTAATATTCTACTATAGTAAAACCTTTGTATATTGGACACCTCGGGATCATTGAATAGAGTTCATCGGATCAGGTTGTCCATAAATTTCTGTTTTCGGTGGTGTTCGTGTTATTTACGGCGGCTAATTATCTACACGGGGATATGAGGAAAGGGGGAATGTGAGCTCCGGGGACGTCTTCCTAAGGGAATCTAACCCGTATTTACGCAAGGAAATCAAAGGTTCGAAGACCACGGAAAACTCCGAACGATTAGGCCAACGAGCGCGATTGGGTTCGAACCCAGCACCTTCCGTCTACCAGCTTTTAGAGAAGAACCTATCGGCTTCCGTCTGCTTTCTGTCTTAATGATTTTAATTTTCTTTCCATAGTTGGGTTTTTTCAAAGTCGGGTTGTTTGGATTTTCACAAAAAAGTTTGAGCACAACTATGTTTCAGATGAAAATAAATACGTTTTTGAGTATCAATGAGTATATATTCAAATTACAATATGAGAAATAAAATGTGTAAGAAATGTGATCATAAATTATTTTTTCTTTACTGTACAGTTAAGAACTTTTTTTGTTCTTCTCTCGGAATATGAAAAA
The DNA here is from genome assembly GCA_963932465.1 of Maratus speciosus. Lineage (NCBI taxonomy): Eukaryota > Metazoa > Arthropoda > Arachnida > Araneae > Salticidae > Maratus > Maratus speciosus. The sequence continues at coordinate 309,345,961 of OZ010792.1, forward strand.
TATTGCCAGCATTTCATTTTTGATACACACACACACGTATCATATTTGTGATAATTTATGCACACACACATGTGTGTTACATGGGCTTGGGCGCAGGAAGGGGAGTCCAGGGGTATAATAGCCCAGATTTCCGACTGCACACCTAAGAAATATTTTATTAGTGAAAATATGGTGAATTAAAAAAAATTTTTTAAAAGAGGAATAGTACTATAAAGACAGGGCCGAAACTAGCCTTTTTAACACCCGGGGCAAACAGGCATTTTGGCGCCCCCTTCCCCCCTCTTCCGCTAAGCTATTTTCAAAGAGAATTTTACTGTTTCTAATATCCGATTTATTTTAAAATTTAAAATAAGTAATCATAAAATACGCAAAACTGAACTACGTAATCAGTTATCTCAAATATTCATTCATTAAAACCTTGAAAACGGAATCGAAAGGAACTGAAAAAAAATTCCGCTTTATACAGGATCCTTATCCCATATCATTCTTGGATTTTTCTATTCTTTGACGTACCCCAGAAAAGACAATTTTAACAATCGTGCTAAACAGTAAACATAGACGTGAGAAAATCGACAAACAAAATTTTCATTTGGAGCTTGCCTTCCGCAGACGCCTGGGGTACGTGCCTCCTCTGCCCCTCCCCCTAGTTTCAGCCTGATACCGAATCATGATAAAAAAAATAAACCCGCAACTTTCATCCCATCACAATTCTTTTTGGCCGCATTTTTATGGCCCTTTTTGAATAGGAAGAGAAGAAAAAAAAAAGAAAAGAAAGAACCGGACGCTGGCTATTCAGTACTTTATAGTAATGTTATCTCATCCTTATAGTGTACTATGCCACTATTTAGGGTTGTGGGAGGGTGCCTGCTAAAAACATGTCAAATATGAGATTGATTCTTTTATGGTCTGTTTAAGGGGAATTTTGGACAAAGAAATTTTGGATCCTGTAAAGTCTCGATAATGCCTGAAGCGCGAAGAGGAAATATTCTGAGGCAATTACACTTTTTGTCTTAAGATCCTTTGCGTTAGAAATCTTTAAAATAGATTCTAGGAAGCTATATATCTCTGTCTCCTCTCAAAGATTATCTGACACAGCATTTTGCTTTGTTTAACATTCTCTTGTACAAAGAATGATTATGTATGAGAGAGTAAGCAACATTCGAAAGTATATTTGTTTTTATTAATAAAAAATTTATTTTACAGAAAGGAAAACAGTTTTATTGCTGCGATGATATTTCGATATAGGGAGGGGGAGAGGGAAGGTGCTAAGTTATCACTATCAGTAATTCCATTATATCTATTTAGCAATAGTCTATGACTTTCAGTTTTACGTATTATTATTTACTCAGTTTGTGAACGTTTGTCTTTCAATTATCCTATATGTACCTTTTCAGAAATATTTTGCAATCATATTGATTTTAAAAAATTTCTAATATGAAATAAATATTCATTTCCTTTCGGATATTTCTTAATTTTGAGAGGGAGTAGAGGGTGGAGGTTTGAATGGTCCCGAAGCACGAATTTGTGCTAATTTTCTATCATTTGATTTGTGACAGGGATGGGCATAATTATTCCGAAGATTCGAATAGGGCTTGGATTTAATTCTTTCCGCGTTGGACGGGCCCTAGATTTTTTTATGCAGATTCCAAGACTTTGTTTGTTTTTTAAAAACAAAAACGATAAAACATTCCTTTATTTATTTTCTTCTTTACCTTGACACTTCTTTTTAGCGAACACCTTTTCAATCCCATAACAACTCTATATATTTGTATGCTTTAGTTTTTATTTCTAAATAAAGGACCCTCCGAATAACAGCCAAATTCATGGGTACCGATGTGTCCGCTATTCGGAGGTTTTACTATACAGGGTGTCCACTCTCAACTGTTTGCCATAGCTAATTCTTAAACCGTAAGGCATAGACATATATAGTTCCAATTACAAAAATGTTTTAAGGCTGTTCTGAACTGCTCTGCTGAACAAGTGCAAAACATTTTGACACATTTACAAATTCATTTTTTAACGGAAAGATATAAAATTGGAAAACCTGACCATTGAAGGATTTCGAATCGAACTGTGTTTTCCATTTTTTTTTTTTTTATCAATAAATTACCTGTTGAGTTATAAGCGATTTTGATCACGTCACAAACACGTTTTTGTTCGCTCTTGAGTGATTTTTCTACTTTTGCGCAGAAATTTGGTTCAAAACGTCCACTTTGACACCATTTTCTGAAACATCTATTTGCGTTTGAAAAAAAAAAAAAAAAAAAAAAAAAAAAAAAAAAAAAAAAACGGAAAAAACAGCTCGATGACCTAGTTTTTGAACAACAACACCTGCTAGTTTCATGCATTTCCGAATAAAAATAAATTAAAACTTATGTCATAAAGTTGCCCTCTTGGACTTGAGAACAGTCTTAAATGAGATACAGATATATTTAAAAAGTGATTTGGTTCAACAAAAACACATCTTAAAATAATATGAAATTAAAATTTTTATATGGTTTCCCGGTCCTATAATTTATATTTAGTAAAAATATCCTAAGAAGTAAGGAAAAAAAAAAAAGGTTTTATTTTTCTGATATTAAAACTGTAAGAGTAATTAGCAGTTTAAAGTTGAAGCATCTTTTTTGCGGTGAAATACGAGTCATTCACGAATTTATTAGGAATAAAAATGTGTATTGTTATAGTGAAAACTGCAAAATATTATTATAAATGTATCAAAATAAAAAAGATCAAAATGCAAATTTTGTAATTTTATGATGCAAATGGAAAAATATCAAAGTCCGAATTTTTTAATTAATTAAAACATGGGCCAAATGGGGCATGGACCTGGGGATCCTTGAATTTTTTTTCCGGTGGGGGGGGGGGGGATTTGGTATGCAATATTGTAAAAGTTTTTAAATATAATTAATCTATTGTAAAAATTTCTACTGATTACAATCAATATTGTATTCTTTTAGAGTAGAATAAGATAGAAATAAAAAATACATTGATCTAAATGTTTATTATGTATCTGAATTTTAAGGAAGGTTCCGGAAAAAAGTGGTGACATTAAGATGCCACGGCTTTTTGCTGTTACGTTTCACAACAAAGTAATGAAAATTCCATAATAAATACTCCGAAACCTATCAAAATATTTTAGTATTTTCACATGAAAAGTTTCGGATTATATATTATGGAATGCTTCTGAAAAATTGGAATGTAACAGCAAAAAGCTGTGGCATCTTAATACCACCTCTTTTTGCCGGAACCTTCCGGAAATTTTTTTACAATGCATACAAATGTGTAACTTTTTGGATTAAAAAGGAAAGAGGCCTGGCTTTAAGAAAATTATGCATAGGTCCGGATTTATATGAGGGCAACAGAAGAGAAAGCCATGGGGCCTTCACAAATTGCTAGTTTTGACAATTTTTTTCTTTAATTAGAAATGAGAAGTTTTATAAGTTATAAATAAATTATTGATTTTAAAAAGAATTTAACTTCTAAAATAATACTTAATTTTTCAATCTATGTTTAATTCATTTTCATTTATAAATTAAAAAAATTGCATAATTCTCGTTAAAACGGCAATAAATTGTACAGTTTTTCATTTTTCTATAACAAAAGATCTTTCAGAAATGCTGTCAAATTAGGTGTTAAAGTCTAATTTTCAAGAGGCAGTCTGTGAAGGGCCATGGTCTAGGAGCATTAACTTATAATAATAAAACATACGTTAATTTCATGGGCAAATGAAAAACTCTATTAGATTCTTAAGGAACTCAACGTGCAAATTTTATGTATTCATATGCAAAAAAGAAAGGGACATTCCCCCCTCCCCCCTTATGTCAGACATTTAACTTTTATCAGCGCTCGGTTGAACAAAATCCAGGGGAAAGGGAACAAGAATTTTGGAATAAATGTGCTTGCTGTAGTCGGCAGCTCAGGTCGGTTTTTTAAAACGAAGAATATAGACATGAAATAAACTAAACTAGGAATTATTAGAGAACTCCTGGAACAAGACAGTTTTAAACATATAAACTCACATTAGTATTTCAGAAATTTTAACAATTAAAAAATATATAATATTGAAAAATAAGTTTATACCTTTTTTTTTTTTTTTTTTTTTTTTTTTTTTTTTCAAAATTGGAATGTGAAACAGTTCATTTTTTTTTTCGTCTTCCATTTAATATAAATTTGAAATGCACGAACTCAAATAAATAAATAATTTTTTTCTTTTAGGTGGATTAAGGGATAGGCTGAGAAGCAGAGATATCATGACAAAAGAATTCTTTACTATTCTTTCTCTTTGTGTTTAATTATTTTAAGTTATTTAAGGTGAATAAAGTTTCCCTTTTTTAACCATTTGGAAAAATGGTTATTGTTCAGGGTAGGAAATCAAAAGCATATCTGAAGAGTTTTATTGGTTGAATCCGCATTTTATTTGTTTTCTGATTGGTTTGTACAGTAATCTGCATTTCCCTTTGCTTTCAACAGAGATGGATACTTCTGTTGCCACTATGACAAAAAAGTAATAAAAACTACAAAAAAAAAAAATAATAATAATAACTCAGAAACAAATTGAGATACAGCTTTCAAACAAATTGCATTTAAAAGTACATTTTTTTTCTATACGACGGTGTAAAAAGTAATATTGTGGGATGTTTGGAAGTTTAAGAATGAAATTTCATTTAAAATGGATCGTCAGATTTCTACGATGGAAAAGCCTTTTCCCGAAAAGCCAATGAAATGCTTGGATAATACGTAAGTTTCAGGTGGATAATACGTAAGTTTCAGGAAATCCGAGGAGTCGCAGGCGATTTTTGTCACTTGCAATTTTTACGTGCAATAACACTATTAATGTTTATTCATGACGTACGTAATGTATGATCAACTCCGTGCGATTTTTCATGTCTTAAATTTTAGCCTTTGATAAAAGCATTTTCCAAATGGTCGTTGTAATTTGTTAATTTTTTTTTCTTTTTTTTTTCAGAATTAGTGGCAAATAAAATGTAATTAAATTTCAAAATAAAGATGGCCGGCATGATCCCTCCGAGACGGTGTTTGTACATATAAAATACTACTTATTTGTACGCATAAAATAATAAATGAAAACTAAAGATATAATTCGAATTATTACACTATAGTAGCAGAATATTCCCCCAAGTGACTGCGACAGATACTTCAGAGGCAAAAAATAATCGGTAGGTAAAATATTTTACAATTGAAGCGTTAATTAATCAAACAATCACTGACCTGTGATGTCTTTATGCATTTTATTCATTTTTATTAATAATAATCTTAAGTTTTTGTATTAAGTACTAATAGAAAGCGAAACAAAGGTTCGATGGAAAGTTAATCCGCAAAACAGAAAAGAAAATCTGCGACGCCCATCTCCCGTCTTGAACTTTCTGCTACCGGGTATTACACCATCGCCATTTTGTAAGAATGAAAAATTATAAAAAAACAAAATGATAAAAATAAATTCTTAATACCATTGAGCGTTTGAAATATATCTCCTGTGCTCGTTAGATTTTTTTAAAAAAAATTCTTTCTTTTTTTACTATTATTTCATTAAAAAATATAAATAGAAGTCTCTGCGGGCGGAAAGAAATTTTCAAGCCAAGTGCGATCAGTAGACAATTTTTCTTTTAGCTCGGTATAAAAGTTTAAAGTTCGGCCAGAACTGCTCCGAGCCGAGCTTGGCCCGTTCAAAAAAATTATTGACCTAGCTATTGAATAAAAATTATTGACCCAATTATTGAATAAAAGCTAAAAGTTCGGCCCAACCTGCACAAAAAATTAATCGACTCGGCCCGACCAAGCTGAACATATACTTTTTAAACCTAAAAGTTTTAAGTTTAACCTAAGGTTAAAATTGTCTTGTACGAGAAATTCTAACAAAAAATACATATTTTATCGTTTTATTTCATATTTATATTCTTCATTTTTAAAAAAGTGTTAAAAAAGTTTTTTTAATGCATCGGATTATATGCAAATGTCACAGTTATCATTAATATAAATCCACATTCTATGGCTTGGAGAATTAAAAAATTAAAAAATTCTATACAATAAAATCTTTTAAGACGGAATTGCATAGGGAAGAAAAAAAATCCATTATGGGCAGGCTGTCACATGAACAGGTTCATCGTCTGTTGTAAATGCATTATATTCTTTTCGCAAGTACTGTTATTCTCAATTTACATAGATCAACATTTTTGTTTCTTAAACACGGGATTCCGTTATATCCGCAGACGTCACATCCTTTTTTTCCCCCCTGGTTTTACCATACTTTAATTTTATTGCCTTGAAATGCATCTACCCACCCTAAAAAATAATAAAAACAAATTATACCAATTTTAATTGGGGAATAACAGCGATTTAAAAAAACATGCATTTTTTGAAAAAAAAAAGTTGTGCCGGTCCAAATTTTACTGATATTTTTACGAGGCTGGCCAGATTCGTGCAGGTCCAATGATTTTCATATGAGCTGGGTTGGAAGCGGAACTGAAAATTTCTGCTTGTTCAGACCTGAAGAAGAATGCAGTCCAACCCCGACTTGGGCCGGGAAATAAATGCAATCCCGGCTCATCTCGGTCCGAACCTCTCGAAAATAGAAAACTCCAAACGAAGTTCGAGCCCAGTGTCGAGATGGAAAATTAGGCCGGCCCCATGAAGACCCTTGCATCGAATAACCAAAAGATTAGTTCACAAAATTTTGTAAATTTTGACGATGAAGTTCTAATATATTAAAAAAAGAAGGAAAAAAAAATCGAGTTTTTAGTGAACTTCGTTCACTTTCATAAGTGAGTTTGAGTTGAACGAGTTCGTTTGAAAAATTTTGAATTTGAGCGTGAACTTGACTCAGTTTTGAGAAATTGAGTTTGAGTTTGAATTAGTTCGTTTTTTTTTTGTGAACGTGCCCAACACTGTCGAACACCCTTTGTGAAACTAGTCACTGAAAGAAATGCACTTAATCCAATCCTCTACAATTTGTTCTCTGTAGATTTCTGATCAGCCTGGACATATCCATAGTTCTTTTACGGCGCAGTTTTCGGCAAAATGGGTTTACTTTTACTCATTTTTTGCAAAGGTTTTCGGATTTTTTCCGCAGCGTTATCTTCAAGCTGCCTTTTGTGTGGTGAACAGCTTAAAATTTCAGACTTTCTGCTCCTCTTATTATAGTATCGCAGCACAAATGATTCTGGATACGGTGAAAAATTTGTTAACTTGACGTAAGATGATATTGCTGAAGCCGAACCTAACCGAAGTTGGATTTATTTCACATTCAGCGTATGTCTTTTCTTTAAATAGCTTTCCTGTCTTTCCTGAAATATCATTTTCTATAGACAGAATTTCACTTTCCTCCTCATTTTCATTTTTCTGCGGTTCAACGGACACATAAGGTTCAACAAGTTTAGATTCTAATGGTCTTCCAGTGACGCTGCTTGCTGAAAATTCAGTATATATAAAGGTTAATTTTTGAAAGGCTATAATAGAACCGTTATTTTAAATCTTGCCTTAGCAACGGTAGCAATCCCAAAAGCAGGTGCGCACTCTTGCACTGGCGTTACCAAATATCTTTGAAAAATTGATAAACAAATTCCAAATTACTTAGGTAACATGTAGTCCAATAATAAACTAATTCATAAAAACAAAAAAAAAAATGTAAACTAACTTTGTAATCTTTATTATGATCCTGTTTTCAAAAACCTTGAATATTTTAACTAGAAGGTCATAATCACGTTTTCTCTTATAAATCGTAAAATATTTCACCAAAATACGCATTTTTTAATCATAATCGTATCATGACATTATATCGTTTACAACTGTAGCTAAATGCAAAAGCTTGTTTTGGATTAGAAAATCACTCTGCGTTCTCTTGTACACCGCGCACTCTTGTACCACCTTACCTTATATTTATTACCAATTTCACTTATTTATTTACATTTACTTCTAAATATGCATTACAATTATTGGTAATTTATTTATATATTTAAATTTTCTTGTAAATATGCATTACATTTATTGACAATTCATTTATATATTTAAATTTTCTTGTAAATATGCATTATATATATTAACAATTCATTTATATATTTTCCATGTGAAAAAAAAAAAATTAGTAGCACGCTTTATGCGAAAGGGAGTTTCTGTAGGTTGCGTGCCGTGAACTTTCAATCGGGTGGCTTTTTTTTCCGTCTCGGGCATCTTAAACAAACCGAGCCGCCAAATTATGAAATTGACTTCAATTTATGCACGCATGTGTTTCTAGATTCCACCGTACAGCTTTTGTTGATAAATATTTTTAATAAACCCTAATTTCATGTTCTGCCAATTTTTATGTGCGTTCGTAATTATATAGATACTTAGTAGATATAGTCGTCGTTTGGTTCGTCTGTCCTCATATAACAACACAAAAAATACCGAACTGAATGATTCGAAATTTGATATATATATAATCGTTGCAGAATTTTGTCGAATCATTTCGAATTTTAAGAAATTCGGATATATAGTTCAATTACAGGGAAATTCGAAAGTATACCGTTATATTAAGGCCAATGGGAAAAAGTAGTTTCAAGTGCATTTTAATGATGTTAAATCCTTTCCAATACAATGAAATTCATTTGCATTTATGGAATGCAGTAAAATATACATTCTGTAGAACATGCGGAGCAATGAATATTTATTATTCATTTACAGAGCCACACAAAAAACTCCGTTACAAAATGGCATAAGGTGAAACGCTGTTTGTTGCGAATTTTAATTCTGTTAAACTATTTGACTTATAATGAAATTGATATAGGGGAGACCGGAACTAATAGGCGCAGTTTATAGCTATTGATTTTTATTAATTTTTCCTTTAAGTTTTTTATGAAACTTTAACTGCACTTTTAAAGAACAGTCATTGGGCTATAAATACCCGGAGTTTTGAGTTTGTAGCTTTAGTACTTTATGTTTAGCGGAAGCCTAAAGTAAAAGGAAAATTGTGCGCCAACCCACCCCTTCACGGAGCAAGTTGCGTATACCTATGGGGTAAGTTGGCACACGCTTTATAAAAAATTAAATGAAACTCAAATAAGACACGCAATTAACAGAAATCAATTTTATTATTACCAGTAAGTTTAAACAAAGGCGTTATCGCCGTACAATGCAAATTATAAATTATACAGACATAAAAATAATGAATAAAACATTAACATTGAGTAACTTCTACCCTACTCGATATCATCATCAGAGTTACAGTTGTCACAAACAAAAAATCGAGTGTCTCCGTTTGGGCAAGCCTCGTGTTCCCTAAATCTTACATTGTTTGCTGTTTTTCAAGCTACCAGCACAAACGAGACACCGAGCCAACTTGTACCGTGTTCAATGCGCCTACTACCCCCATAATAAATTCCTTCACAAAAGGGACACGTAACCATCTAAGCATAAAGAATCCAAGTAAATCACATATGAGGTAGGTACAGATACTCATACACTAAGAAACACTGCACAAGTTAAATCGCAGTTATAGGATAAGTATTATAAATTAGAAAAAGAATGAAGCAACAAAAAATTACTTATGAGTGCAAAAAACAGAAAAATCGTAATAAAGGTCCACTGCACGTAGATAACGCTGCAAAACTACAATGAGGATTGTAAAATGTAAGGAGAAAGGTCCTCTGTGACTCGTTGCGCAATCTATCCACAAACAGGCAATTTATGAGGACTGAGCCTACATACCCCTGTGGCCAACTATCCCCGGTCTCACCCTACTTGACTGGGATTTATTGCAAATTACCTCCTGTATATTAGAAAGTGCATAGTATTTACATGGATGCACAAACGATTTCGGATACTTTACTGTATCCGAAGTACTGTATATTAGCGATGAATGCTGGATGTGTATTTTTAGGTGCGTTCGTAATTATATAAATACGTAGCAACTATAGTCGTCGATCAGTGCGTCTGTCCGTCCGTTCGCATATAACAGAATTAAAACTACCAAACCGAATGGTCTGAAATTTTAAATATATAATTGTTGCAATATTTTGGCAAGTCATTTCAAATTTTATGAAAATCGGATGCATAGGTTAGGTACGGGAACAGTGAAAAGTTTCCGTTACATTACGGCCAATGGAAAAAAAAATATTTCAAGTGCATTTTAATGATGTTACAGCCTCTCAAACAGAATGAAATTGATATGCACTTATGAAGTGCACTAAAATATACATCCAGTACAATATGCGGGGCAAAAAATATTTATAAAACTAGTTATAATACGAACGCACATCATTTGTCACGTTTGACGTGCAATTTCCAACTTGTTAGTTGTGATATGAGTTTTTAAGTTTAACTAAGTTTTTGAAGAATACCTTGTGTGTATAAATGTTGTAGATAGAAAGCAGGACTACACAAAATAATTTCTAAGGATTACTTTGTATGGTCTAAAATAGTTTAAAAGTGGTTTTTTAAATGCGTTACGCACGTTTAGACTGAACTACACATAGCAAACTAAGATATGTTTGTAAAATATAGATAAAATGACACACAGGGCCACGCAAAGAATTGCATACATGGACGACTACGGGTGATAATCTCTGGAAGTGTGATTTCAGTGTTGTAATCGTGTTTCATGCTTAGTTAAATTTTAGCTAATTAGTGGTGTGTATATAAAGATAGCAGGTCAAATTCAAGGCTGTGCAAGAATGTTTAAGTATGCTTCCGTCTATTACTATAAATTGCTGAAAATGAAATTTCAACTTTGTATTGTCACAGTGTCAAGTTAAAGAGAGTAGTACCATATCCTATAATATTACTTGCAAAACTTTGAGCTTGATTTCCCAACACCCCGATATCGGGATTCGCCATTTCTCTTCCAAGGTCTTGATATGTATACGGAACTTATCATAAATCAGATCGCGATTTTCTTGATAATTGATAGCATAAGAAAACAGAATTAGGTTTTTTTACTAATCAGACGATAAATGTATAAATAGTAAATATATTTCAGTTAAAAGTTTTCATGATCATAGAGTAAAGAGAAAGGATAGAGATGAAGTGAGGTGACAATCAAATATGTAAATCTAAATTCCGCTATGTTCGGCCCAAGCACAATCTAGTACTTTCGCAAAAAAAGAAGAAAACTTCTAGTAATACAGTTTTTAATTCATAATGCAGTGAAATGCTAATTTAGAATACTTAAATATAAGCAGATCATTTTCATTTAGAGAAAAAAAATGCACGGGAGACGTCAAACGATTCAATCCCTGTTCCGCATGCCTGTTTTGTTTGGGCCTCATAACGGCATTTAAATTTGAGCGATAACGCGCATCATATTACAAACCGTTTTCACGACATACTGCATCTCCATCTATCTCATTCCTCCATATTTCATGATCAATAAAAACTATATATTTTTTAATTATATACAATATAAGTAAACTATTTATTTTTAAGTCTAATGAAATAAAGTTTCGAATGTTTAAAATGAAATGTTGTTGTAGTAAATGTTGTGTCTTTTAGTAAAAGTAATTTTAACGTAAATTGATATTTTTATACAATTTAAAGAAATTTTACTGTGCCTAATTAGGTTGAGCTTTACAATTTCTAGGGAAGAACGAGAGTGATATGCAACACACGAGAAGCAGTTATGATATTCGGTTAGAGTTGCCAGAAAACTATTCAAAATGATGACAGGACAAAAATACAATCCATTCATTTGTTCTTCCAAAAACAAAAGTTCAACATGACATCCAGAACATTCTACGACACAATTGTTGTCGTGTTCATTGTGTTTCGGGTCGGCAGCGCCCTCTACATGTGATTTTTTAACTAAAAGTTTTTTGCTGCTTAAAAAAATTCGACTATCTTGTGAGCCCTTTCTTGCAAACCGCACTTCTTTATCATAATTTCTTCCTTTTTAAAGTTGTAACGAACTTGTGGCTCACCTGGTATCCATATGTTAGCCAGGATAAAGAAAAACATATATTTTTCCCAAATAACACAATGTGCTATTTCATACTGATTTCAAATTGAATAGTGAAATGGTAAAATGGCTATGATTTGTAACTTTTATTGATCCAAATATTTATTTTTAGAAGGGAAAAACACATTTGAAAAAAATTTAAAAAAAATATTTGAAAAAAATTAGAAAGTGATGCGCTTTGGGATCTTCAGCATGGAATCTGTTAAGCATATAACTCACCTCGAAAACTGCAGAGTGGTTGCCTCTGAGCATGCACACTCATTATAAGTGTTCTACTGCATTATAAATGTTCTACTACATTATAAATGTTCTACTGCATTTAAGTGTGCTTGGTTTTCTAGTTCTTAGATGCTAAATTTTGAGTTTCAAAGTAAAGAATTCACAAGCTATACAAAAAAGAAAAAAAAAATGCAATTTTGATAACAGCAACAATATAATGGAGAACTTTTAACATAATAAAATAATAATAAAGATAAAAAACTTTAATAAAATTGCAAACTTTTTTTTAATACTGATTTTTATTTGTATAAAAATAAAGTCACTAACGAAAGTTTGCTTTTAGCTAGCATGCCTAAACTATCAAAGTTATTAAAATCACCGAATTTAAATAGATTTTACATAATGCTTACTTCGAAATACCAATATTTTATTAAAAATTAGATTTTATTAATTCGATTTTCCAATATTTTATTAAAGATTTGTCAAATGTACTTGAACACTGTAAGTAAAAAATACATATAAAGGAATTGAAAAAATATTTTTCATTGTTTTATTGAATCAATATAATGCAGATGCTGTGTGTAAATTTTATCATTTGTGTATTAGACATAACTTCTATTTAAGTATAGTAATAAATCGATTAGACTTGATTATCAACAAAGAGCTTAGACAAAACTTCCCGTTTAAGGGCTCAAAAATAAGTCTAAAAACATCTACGTGAGTACAAAATTTGTGTATTGGATTATTAGAAAAGGAAGACTTTTATGAAGCTTATCGAGGTTCGGAGTTCTATTGTCTCCATGTTATCGAAATTATTGAATAGTAATAGTCTAATTCCCATAATTTCGGAGAAGAATAAGCAATAAAATTTGCGTTTGTGTTTAATAATGAACTTCATTGATGTTATCGCATAGGTTGTGTACACTTGTTATGAAGAAAGAAATATGCATTATTTTTCTTATTGTTCTACTTATTATTTTGCATATAATTCAAATTACTTCTGAAAAAAGTTAGATATTTAATATCTTTTGAGCAGAAGTTAGAATGATGCTATAAAAACTCATTCATTGATTTCATATAGATATAATGACATCATAAATGACAGAAAAACACATTTTTCTAAAACTCATATTTTAGGAATCTAATTACCATAAATCTAAATGAAGGCGTACTGTAAAGACAAAAGGTTTTTGGTACGGTGGAGAGCTAAGGCAATCTAACATCTGTTCACAAAATATCATGAATATTTGCGTAATTTAGTATTTACTTTTTGTGCATATTTCTATATAAAATATACCAGACACGAAATAACTATGATAATTATATTATTCTGAAGAAACTAATGTAACATTGTTTTTTATTCAGTTGTTGTTTTATTCATTATGAAAATAAGTACTTTATATATAAAAATGGTATTTTGATGAAAGATTTGTAAACAACCTCAGAAAGCACATGTTTTGGGGCAACGTCTAGTCGCACTCTCGCTAACTTGGATGTTTTCAACGATGCCACTCTGATGAAATTTATTGCATGCAATAAATATATCCTAAATATTTATGTTGCATAACCTCTGACCTCGGGAAAGGGTAATTATTTTCTAAGGAGGTGCAAAGGATTACTAATTAATGCCAACAAATGTTAGAGCATGTTGTCTGTCATTTGAAGATGTGTAAGCCAATAAAGGCTAATTGTGTATTTATACCTGCCCATTTAAAAATCAGATGGACTAGTGGTACAAAAATATACGAGGTGGGGTTATTTAATAACGCGCTTACTGATTCTACAGAAGTACTGCGCATGCGTCAAATTCGTACAATCAATAGTTGTGTAGCGTAAAGCCTCTTTTATCGATTATCGCCTCTTAATTGACTGTATTAGAATTAGCCTGGCCATGACCTTCATTTGTTCTGGATCTTGTTTTAATGTTTTGCCGGAAAAATGTGAAATGTTTTAAAAGAGAAAGGAATTAATGTGAAATTTCTTTTTTAAACTTGGAAAATCCGCTACCAAAACTCATAATTCGTTAAGAGAAGTATACGGCGGCAGTGGCTGTTTATTACGTACGCGGATTTTTGAGTGGTTAAAATGTTTCCAAGATGGCCAAGAAGACATTGAAGATTATGTTCGCCCAGGTCTCACTTACACGTCAACTACGAAGTAAATTTTCGACATTAATGGGGTTGTGTACTTTCACTGTGTTCCTGAAGGTCAAACTATTAATTACCATTACTACCTTGAGATCCTTACTCAACTCCGTGAAAAAATATGAAAAAAAAACGACCTGGATTGTCGAAAAACAAGTCATGGATTATTCATCAGGACAACGCACAGCCTCACACTGCATTGTCTGTCAAGATATTTCTAGCCACGTACAACATCCCAGTCTTGGACCACCTGCTTTAATCGCAGGATCTGACACCATGTGACTTTTATCTGTTCAACCAAATCAAATCTGCATTAAAAACAATCAGATTTTAGACCGTTGAAGCTGTGAAAGAGAAAGCGGCAAGCGTCATGAAAGAGCTCACAGAGGACGACTTCCAGCACTGTTTAAGGAGGTCCGGGACACAAAAATCTTCAAATTTTAATTTTTTTATTGGATTAAAACTTTCTCTGCCGTTTTTTGCTTAAAATGATGTTTAAATAATGTTTCTATCTTAATTAGAACAGGAAATATTATTTTTTTCATTTTGGTTTGTTTTCAAAATCTGCCTTTCAAGCTATGGTTGTCAAGGAAACGAGTTCTTGTGAAATTGCGTTTTTCTTCATGATAGGTTTTTTCACTATTTCTCATATTTAAGTTCCTATAATAGGGTGGGTCGAAAAAACCGAAATATTTGTAATCGAAATGTAGTAGAGCGGAAAAGTTGCCTTTTGTAATAATGAATAAATTCGTAAAATATTACACTGATCGGTTAATATCTTTTACCGACGCAAGGGGGCCAAATTTTCCAAAAATCGTAAAAAACATGTTTTTTTCAATATTTTTTGTTAATTATCCAAACGTACGAATACAATTTCTTATAGGACGCAATAGCTACTTGAAGATATAAGAAATGTCCCGGTAAACATTCATTATGATAAAGTCATATCTTTTACTGCCGCAAAGGGACCATATTTTTAAAAAAATTGTCAACATTTCAAATTTTCATTTTTTCTAAATTTTTATAATTTCTATAATATGTCTAGAAGTAAATAAATTTACTTCATATCTATTAATATGTCATAATTTTTGTTAACTATTTGTTATAGACTGGGAAATAAAAGCGGTAATCATTCATTTTTCTTGACGATTGCTTCATATAATGCTGTTTTACTACGTATCACAGTTCATATACCACAAATCACAAAAAATGATATTAAATGAACAAAATATTTTAGTATTTTATTAATTAAAATACAGAGATGTTTCACCGAAACGGATTAAATAAACTTAAAATGAAGAAGTATTTAAAGTAATTGAATTGTTATAATATGACTTGCTTCCAAATAAAGTCATTGTTCCTCGAGAGGGCGAAATTGATCATATGTGATCCTCCCTCTGTTCTGGTCCACAAACTTTACCAGCCCTTCAGTGATTAGTTTCACGTATCTTTCTACTGATTGATTGGTACAAGCAAAATTATAATAGCTAGTATGTTTAATCAAACATTCTAAACACACCAGCGTCGTTAGATCATCAGTCGATAGACAAACCGTAACAGCTGGTTTCGTTAGTTTACAGTTTTGCCACTTTACTAAATCCATACAATTTTATGCTTCAAAGTTCAAGTCTGAAATGGCGAAGTGATGGATGGCACTATTCGTGTCCACAGAACTTCGTGCTTTGGCTATTTTCTTTATGACTGGGTTCCTGATGTCCTCTCCTTCATATGCTATCATTCCAATGAGGCTATTTTCAAAATTTTCGAAACAGGCATTTCGTGAAATTACAGGAACTGTAAGTTTTTGTAGATGATGTGGCAAGTAACGGTGGTTACTAATTATAGTCCACAGAATCTGAAAAACATGGAGTCATTTTAATTGTGAACCAATTAATGCAGTACACTTTCAGGATGTACTCATTGAGTACATCCTGAAAGTGTACAGGATTAGCCGACTGCCAAAGTTGAAAATTGCCAAAGCTCGAAGTTCTGGGGACACGAATAGTGCCATCCGTTATTTCGTCATTCCAGACTTGAACTTTGAAGTTTAAAATTGTATGGTTTTAGACGAATCGCAAAATTGTAAACTAACGAATCCACCTATTACGGTTTGTCTATCAACTGACGATCTAACAACGCTGGTGAGTTTAGAATGTTATTAAAGATACCAGCTATTATAAATTTCCTTGTCCCACTCAATCAGTAGAAAGATGCGTGAAATTAGTCACTGAAGTGTAGGTAAAGTGTAAAGTTTGTGGACCAGAACAGAGTGAGGACCACATATGATAAATTTCGGCCTCTCGAGGAAACAATGGCTTTATTAGAAAGAAAGTGGTTTATTTAATCCGTTTCGGTTAAACATCTCTGTATTTTAATTAATAAAATACTAGAACATTTTGTTCATTTTATACCATTTTTGTGATTTGTGGTATATGAACTGCTGATATCTAGTAAAACAACAGTAGATGAAGAGATCGCCAATAACAATAAATGATTACTGATTTTATTTTCCAGTCTGTGACAAATAGTTAAGAGAACTTATGATATATTAATAGATATAAAGTAAATTTATTTACTTCTAGACATATTATAAAAATTATAAAAATTAAAAAAAAAATGAAAATTTGAAATTTTTACGATTATCTTTAAAAATATGGTCCCTTTGCGACAGTAAAATATATGATTTTATCATAACGAACATTTACCGGGACATTTCTTATATCGTCATGTAGCTATTGCGTCCTATTAGAAATTGTATTCGTACGTTTGAATAATTAAAAAAAAATATGAAAAAAACATGTTTTTTTGCGATTTTTTGAAACTTTGGCCCCCTTGCGGCGGTAAAAGATATTAACCGATCGGTATAATATTTTACGAATTTATTCTTTATTACAAAAGGCAACTTTTCCGCTCTATTACATTTCGATTGTAAATATTTCGGTTTTTTCGACCCACCCTATATAACACGAGAACCGTTAAAGATACAGGGTTGAAACTCGGAACATATCTTTTACAATTATTTTACTTTACTTTTGAGCCAGCATATTTGAAAAAAAATATTTACTTTTAAAAATATGATTTTTTTTTTTTTAAGTTGCACCACTTTTTTGTAATTTTTTCGTTATATATTTTAAATTTTTTTTAATTAATATTTTTTTTTAAATGCTGGCTCTAAATAAAAAAAATATATATTTCTGTTTATTTAAATGAAAAGCAATTTAAATTCTACAAACAATATTTCGAGTTATAACGATTTTAAGCTATACCACTTTTTTCATAAATTTTTAATTTAAAAATTTTTTAAAAAAGCTATGAGAAGTTTTATCGTTTAATTTTGTTTACAAATGATATGGTTAACCATCACAAAAAAATTCAAAATTTTAACTCAATAAATAAATTTTTTTTTGAAAATGTGTCCCGGACCCCCTTAAAACAATGGAGAACTCGCATGGAGAGTTGTAGAGATAAAGAAGGGGTGTATATTGAAGGGTATAATATTTAAATATCTATAAATTTAAAATAAACTATTTTACATAATGAATCTCGTTATTTAATAACCACTCCTTGTATATTCAATGTTACAAATGTTTTCATGATGCCAGTGTAAAATTTGTTCTCTTCGAGGGATTATTATGCTTTTCCTCATCATGCCAGTCAGTATGATGACAGCAGTGGCGTGGCGCCCGGTCATCGCTGGATGCGGCGATGACCAAGCAATATTTTAAAACTCTTAATAAGCTTTTAAAACTCTACGATCCAGTTTTAGCAGAACATTTGGAGTTCATGTATAAGTGAGGGTAAGATTTAAAGTTTCTTTTTTGAACATTCAACCATTGAATTTTAGAGTTAATAATTTTTCACCACAAACTTAAATAATTGCGATGACCACCGAAAATTTTCACGCCACGCCACTGGATGACAGTGTGTTGCGATGCACCACTCTACGTAGCATACAGTAAAGAATGCACCTACAAATCATCCGCGATGTGCTTTGTGTACTCAGAGGTATTAATTTTTTAGGTACCTAATTTGTGTCTTTTGATAATATATGCTTAATAATAAAGTTAAGGATGGACTACTGTGCTCCATTTTACCTAATTGTATGAAGTATTCGAAATAATGTTTAAATAATTCTAAATTTGAAGTTTAATAATAACATGTCATTTGGAATATATAAATCAAATAATCCAATGAAAGATTATAGAAGCAGCAAACATGCTGAATTAAACGTTAAGGAAGTAAATGTACTTCCACTTTCTTTTTCTGTTATTATTGTTTACTTGTAAATATTGTTTAAATTTTGTAAACAAATAATTATTTAGTTTTAGTTAATTTTTGTAATTATTTTATCATCAAAGTATCTGCATAATCAATTTGAAGTTAAATTATATTTTTGTTCATTTTTCAGGTACTTTTGATTTACTTTTTCTCGACAATTTAATTATAGATATTTCAGTAAATTTCCAATGTTAATTTTAATTATAATTAGTAGTGGCGGAAGTTTCAAAGGTGATAGGGGCATGGTAAAAATCATAACCATTTTTTTTTATTTATTTTTTTTTTTTTATTATTATTGATCACATTATTTTTAACGCGAGAGTTGATATTATTAAGTTTAAATCTCACGTTACCTTAATTCTTGAACGTTTAAAATTTCGATCGCAATTAATGTATTTTTTTAAATAAATGAATTGTACAAACACGAATTGACAGCGGCATTTGGTAAAAGATGGGTAGAAGATATATAGTAAATCCAGCTATAGAAATAAGGTGTTCTTTTCTGTCCAGTAAGTACCCGTCAGTATGTGAATGTCTAGAGATAACAGTCTCAAAAAGCATCCAATTAGTTTGATACGTGATAAATATTTTGGTGAGATACTCGTTGTATAACATTTCATTTAATATGGTTCTTTTGTTTGAACAATATTGAAATTTCCTTTTCTATCAAAATATTTTTCAATGGAAATTAACACGATTTTAAAGTTTCATCAATCGTTGAAAAGAAAGTGGGCCAGTTGTATAATTGCTTTAAACGTTAAATTATAAATACTATTTATCTATAGGAATGTCTTAAAGGAATTCATTCGTTTCGAAAATTTCACAATCCATTTATCAGAAATTTGAAAATCCGTATATTTAAAAGAAAGTCTGGATTGGGGATTAATAAACGCACAGCCCAAACTACTGAACCTAAAATCTTGAAAATTGGAGCCAAAATACTCCTTATAGAGTGCCGCTAAGAAAGGATTTTCTAAAATTCCACTCCTAGGAGGGGTAAAAAAGAAAACGAACTTTTAAAATATTCCTTAAAAATCTGATTTTATAGTTATTTTTCAACTACTAACATATTTTAGAGTATTTTTCGATGCTGAATCTAATGGCACTAACCAAGTTCGTTTAAGTCTAATAGTTCATGAGATATTTAATATTTTTCTAATTTGGCGATGTCTTTGGCGCCAAAACCTCAAATTTTCAAATGATAATTTCTAAAAATACATCTGTTAATATATCAACGGAATAAATTCAAATTGAATAATATTTTAATCAATTCTTTTGTTTAAATAATAAAAACAACTATGTCAGTTAGGAAAAATTGCAAACGCCTCAAGAAAATTAAAACTAAAACTTAAAAAGAAAACTGTGGTATTTTTTGTTTTACCAGTACCATGTCAAAATGTATGGTATCGCGCCATTTATTTCAACCCTAAGCGCGCAAAGGATTTTTTTCGCAAACCGTGCTAAACATTAACATTGGCTATTTATTAAACGTGAATATTTTTTATGATTATTATTCAATAGTAATCTCGCGAAACTTTTAATTTGTTATTTTTTTAATAGAAAATATTTATTATTAATTAAAACTTGCATTTATTACTGATACTGACAAGGATTTTGTCATATGGCAGTCATATGATGATGAGGAAGCTGCAATAAAATTATTTGAGAACTTAGGAATTATACATATAAAAATGTTTTGTTCAAAAAATCATGAATGTCTTCATTCAAAAAATGAAATGTTTACTGCAATGTGAGACATATGTATTACGTACGCCATGCTGCAGTACTAAGAGGCATTTACAGTTTAAAGACTGCAGTTTAAATTGACTATATTTATTACTTGCAAAATAGTTTTTTGCTCTTTTATTTTAAGTACTTATTTTTATTGATTTTAAAAAAAGGTAGGTCAAAGTCTGAAATTTTTCAAAAGTTATATTTTCAAATTATCATTTTTTATCAAAAAAATTATTTTTTTTTCAAATGTTTCAGTTCATTTTGTGCTAACTATTACGCTTGGCGACGATGGTATTGGTACAATGGAAAAATACCAAAACAGTTACTGATTTTATTTCAAATGCAAAGAAAAAGGGTTTAAAGAGAACGAAATATTGCAAAATGAAAACATTTAATTCAAATATTAAAAAAAAAAATGTTTGTAGGCTTTAAAAAAGTTTTCATTTTCAAAAGTTTAAGTTTGAATTTGGTGATTTGTTGTTTGCTCCTGGATAAGAAGAAAAAATGGGTACTTTTATGCTAACCAAGCGTAAGTTTCGCCAATAACGTTTTTGAAATCGCAAATAACAGCACTTACATATATTTACATCATCATTTACTATATATGTAAAACGCAAAATCCTATTTCATTCATTCTAATTGATTTTAACTCTGATTCTACTGAGCAGAATTTTGTAGAACTTACACTGTTAGATAGTGTATTTGGTTTATAAATGGTTTAATGTAAAAAGCATCGTTCTAAGTTGCTTAATAATAGCTACCAGGGTTCTAAAATTAGATGATTCGATTATGAAAGATTTCAAGTTTTACTGAATGGATTTTAATCAGTGTTGGGTATGAGCGCGTTCATTGAACGAAAGTTCACGAACTTAGTTCACTTTCTGTGAACTTTGAGTTGAACTTGACTCACTTTTTCAAAAACGAACGTGAACTGAACGAAAACTCAAAAAATCCGTGAGTTTGAACGAAATTTACAACTCAAACTCAATTTTTTTCATAACTTATTTTTAAAATTTTCCAGCCGTTAAGAACACGTTTTTTCCGATTCAAATTCCATTTAAAGGCCTAAACGGACTCGGGACGGGTTGAGTCTGATCATCAGTTTTTCTGGGTTGTGCCCGGCCGGACCGAACCGGACTTATTTCTGGACCTGTTCTTTATTCTTCCTAGAAGTCTGCACCGACAGAAATTATCTGGCCCGGTCGCCCCTGCTTGTATGAAAATTATTGCCCCGTACCAGTCTGACTCATGCAAAAATCTGTTTAAGAGTGTTCTCAAATCCAAAAGGGCAACTTTCTGACATACGTTTTAATTTATTTTTGTTCGATAATGCATGAAACTAGATGGTGTTGTTGTTCAGAAACTGTGTAATTGAGCTGTTTTTTTTTTTTCCTTTTTTTGCAAACTCAATAGATCTTTCAGAAAATAGCATCAAAGTGAGCGTTTTGAACCGAATTTCCGCGCGAAGGAAGAAAGAGCACTCAAGAGCGGGCGAAAAACGTGTTTGTCACGTGATCAAAAACGCTTATAACTCAATAGGTAATTGATTGATCAAAAAATGGAAAAAACAGTTCTATTCCAAATCGTTTCCTTGGCCAGGCTTTCCAGTTTTATACCTTTCCGTTAAAAAATGAATTTGTAAATGTGTCAAAACGTTTTGCGCTTGTTGAGCAAAGCAGTTAAGAACAGCCTTAAGGAACAACCTACCTTGGGTTAACAATTTTTTCCGAAAATACATATATTTTTAAATTACCATTATTCTACAATTAACATTCTCCTTAAAGAATAGTAGTACATATACATTTCTAGAGGTGGGGATACAGTACTGTAAAACATGTTATAAGTGTATGATGAGTTCCTGTTTTAAACGGAAAAATTTCTTTATCGGTGGATCTGGATCTTCAAATTGGATATATAATCCGTTTGAAAATAAATAATACATTTGCAAGAGACCGCAGACCTGGAGAAAAAGGAACTTAACTATAACGATTTTTTCCCTCTCCTATGTGATTCCGTCTTAGAAGGTTTTTCGATATAGAATTTTTCAGATTTTTAAGTTTTCAAGTCGTGTAAATAGATTAATGGTATTGATAATAATTCAGATATTTACATACAAATAGAGATCCATTAAAAAATCAATATAGTTTACAATGGGATAAATAGAAAGAAATGTAGTAGAATGTGTACGTTCCATAAGAATTATTCTAGAGCAGTGGTTCCTAACCTTTTATTGGCCACGCCCCACCGAAGCATCTGTTAAGTCGCGATGGCCACCCTCCGTTTTCCCACACACAAATTCTGTAACAGATATATCTTATCATTTTAAAATGAAGTCTATTAACCTGAAGGAAGCCTAAAGCAGCCTTAACAATTATTCATTTCGCATTTATCTTATCAAATTATGAATTTTTTATCATAAATGTGTTTTTAACAAAATTCTACAAATGAGGCGATACATCTTCACTTTTATGCACAAAAGAGTTTTGTTTTGCCTTTCCAACTTACCTAAATATTTAACAAAAGTGTAATACGGTCTGCATTTTTATCTTCACAAAATGCTGGAGAGACTCACATTTAGCATTAAAATTGATAACAAAAAACGTACAATTTTTTCTATGAATAACAAAATACACAAGAAGCATTAAGATTTATAAAGTTTATAGTACCACATTTAGATATTCCAAATATTTTTTTCGTTTAAATAGGTTCAAAACAGTAAAATTTAGATATACTTTTAAGTAGTTTTATTTGACAAAGTTGATTACGTAATTCCGTATTACGTACTTTTTTATTACATATTTTAAATTTGAAAACAAGTCGACTATTAGAAACTTACTAAAATTCTCTTTGTAAATTTACTTTGCGGAGGCAGGAGGGGGTGGGGGGAGGGGGCTAAAATCTATGTTTGCCCCGGGTACAAAAGAGGCTAGTATCGTCACTGAAACCCGTTTCCTATTTATTTCCATCAATTTGTCATAACTTCTAGCTAAATTAATTACGTATATTTCCCCCCCCCCTTTTCCGCCTGGTGGGTGGTTCTGTATAACCCAAAATGTAATATATTTATCGAGAATTTAAAAATGCTATTGAATTACAAATCACTTCTAAAACAATGCCTGAAAATTTCGTGTTTTTATGTTTAAAAAGGCGTCCATGGATATGTCAAAAAGTTTCGCATTGGCAAGCATAGAAAGTTATTTTTTTTTTCTTTTTATTGTTTTCATTTCTCTCTCTCTCTCTCTCTCTCTCTCTCTCTCTCTCTCTCTCTCTCTCTCTCTATGTTATTTTTTCACTTACATCTTCTACAGGAAAAGAATGATTTTTTTAAAATGTATAAAAGTTCTTAAAATTTTTGGCTACAACAAAAGTTAGATCTAACATTGTTTTATATAATTTACTGCTGTATGTTTCATTTGTCCTTGAGAATTTTTTCAAAACAGAGCAATTATGTAATTAAAAAGGAAATTTAAAAAATAAATGAGATAAACTGAAAAAAATATATCTATTTAAAACACTGATTCAATAAATTGAAAAGAAAAATTCTGCACATTATAATTCTTATTTTTGTTGCAATCTTTTCCTTTTAGCGAACATCTGGGTATTTTTCGAATGTCTTTTAAAAACGGAAGAAAAGTGCAATGGAGGGATGACTTTCACTTACATTTGTCACCGTCTTGTTAAATGTTTTGTACAATGCAGGGCTCGCTTTTGTACTTTCTTATCAGCGAATCCGAATTCACCATAGGTGGCCGAGGCCGAACAAGGCTATTATCTAGGAGGCCCTAAGCTAAATGGTTATATGTGGTTAGCGGCGGTCAGTTCCATGAATTTGCGCGTGGGAAACAATTTCTCATGTTCTTATATCTGTAAACAAGCCTTGATAAAAATAAGAATTTGTATTGATTTTGTTTACTATATTTTTTTACTTAGCAACATAATGTGTTTGTTTGGGGAGGGGTATTCTCAACACATGCTGTGGATGGCTCCACAGAATAAATAATTATTACTGTGTTTTATCACAGAACAATTGAAAAAACTTTCCATTTCTATTCTATTATTATCTTTAATGAAATAATATAAATGAGCATATGGATATGAAATAATATATAATATATAATTTTTGAATATAATTTCCAAATTATTTCCTTTTCAAATTCGATTAATAATATTTAAAAATATCATATATGAAGAACTTTTTTTATATCGTTTTACATACGAAATATAACTAAGTATGATTAAATTATAATGTTTATAGGATTTTTTTTAAAAAGAAGTTATTGTTATTTCGGAACTTGACTAATGTAATCTGAGTATCATTTTTAACCCAAATTTTACTAGGTCCTTAACCCTCTCGGCACCGATTTTTTTTTCCAATTTTGGGGAAAATTACTTTTACGCTAACAAAATTAAAAGTAACTATCGAAATCACAGAAGATACAGTTTACTGAAATTTAACGAATGTGTTCTTTACAGAAACCTAACGAATGTAGTTATGTTGCGTGTTTTTCATATAAAAATAGTCTAAGGAAGAATATTTTAAGACGTTTGGAAAATGTCGTATTACAACCAGATTAAACAAACGTAAATAAAAAAATTAGTAGAATTTTTTTTTAATCTTTTATCACAAATTACTAATTCGTTAAATGAGTCCCTATTTTAAATTTAAAGAGTGAAACATATGTTTGAATTAAAAGAAACGCCAACGGTCTACTAATAATTAATAAAACTTTTATTAAAATTATTATTATTAAATGTTGAAACATAAGTAAAGTAATAATAGTAAATGTATCGACATATGATATCACTATTAGGTACTGAAATTAACAAAAATATTTTCTTTCTTTCAAATATTGGAATTCGAAGTAGGAGCCTCATTTGAGGCTCAGGGTGACGAGAGGGTTAATAGGATGAATATTCTGTCAAATTTCAGGCCAAACATCAAAATTTTAGTTTAAATATACATTTTTTAAAAATTAAGTAACAGAAATAAAACTAAACACGCATTAAAATTAATTAAAAAAAAATCTTTATAAATTGTAAAAGGTTGATCTACTTTGTTATTATTAGAAACACGATGCTAGTAGTAAAACATGGATTTTGACGAATCTAAATTACTAATAGCATAATTTTAACTGTAGGTACTTAGTAATTCATACACATTTTGTATGAAATAGAAAATCATTATCTTTGTCAATCCGCTTTTTAAAATTTATTATTTTTTTCAATTTAGGAAATTTGGTTCAACACAAAAAAATTAGATTTTTCATTTTTTTTCCCTATTATTTATTTATTTTATTTTATTTATTTATTTTTACCGTTTACCTTAAACATATCAAACTGGCTTTCTGTAAGTCGCGATGGATAATTATTTCCATAAAACTATAAAGAATATACTCCTTTTCTACTGTTAAGTAATATTGTTATCCTTCGTTAGATTCAATATTAATGACCCCATTTTAATGTTTATTGTTTCTCATAATACAAATGATCTATGACTTAAATTAGCCTTCGATCAAGTAAATTTTATTGGGGGGAGCTTGTGTATCCATTGATCAACGGATTTGTAAGAATGGGTCTTTTTCTGAAGCCAGTTTCCCAGTCCTAAAATTACTTGGTATAGCTTAAATTACGAATTAAAATGTATATTTAAAAAAAAAAAATTAAATTGAACTGAAATTAAAATGAAAAATTTCTTGATCAACGCAAAATGTAATAATCCGCTTGAAAAAAAAAAGACATCCTGCTAAAAAATGAACCTAACTATAACGATTTTTTTTCTCTTGTGATTCCGTCTTAGAAAGTTTTCCTGTATAGAATTTTTCAGATTTTTTAGTCTCCAAGCCATGTAAATGGATTATTGATATTAATAATAATTCAGATATTTACATACAAATAAAAATTCATTAAAAAATCAATGTGGTTTACAATAGGATATGGTGAAAGAAATATAGGAGAACCAGTATTTTGAAACGGATGTGCTTAGACTATTTATGTAGCCTGAGGAACTTTTTTTTTTTAATGAAGAATATAAACATGAAAAAGAGACTGTAATAATAATTTTATATTTGTCAGAACTTTTTAAACATATCGACGTAAAAAATATCTATACAGGCTGTAGCTGATGCATTTATGCGTCATTTATAGAAACTATTATTAAGAAATTCTAAATTCTTCCCAGAAAGTTTGAATAATTATTTTTGATTATTATAAGTATAAATATTTCGTGAATAAAATGAAGGGAAAGGGCCCGAGGCCCGAGAAACAAAATAGACGGGCCGGTCCGGCAAAAAAAATTGAACGGGCCTGTCGGACCGAGCCGGGCCGATAAAAAAATTAAGCGGGCCTACCGACCCGCTATAAAAAATTTTAATCGAAGCCGTATGAGCCATTTTCAATTAATGTAATTTTCGCGAGAATAAGTATAAATGTGCGTCACGAGCCGATGCTGGTTTGACAACATCAATACAAAAATGTAACATGTCCAGCGTAGAGATCAGCATCGGACAGTTGCATGGTGTCAGGGCCCGGGCTTCATTTTTTCAGCAGACTCGTGCCGGGCCGAAATCAAGCTTGCATTTTTTTGCTGCATAGTCGAGCAGGGCTAGAACTAGGCTTTATTGTTCTCAAGATGTGTAGGGAAGGCAATATGTTTTGTAAAAATATTAATAGCGATAATGAACTTATGTTAGCGGAATCTTTGGAAATATACCTAAAAGTGATAAGATCGATGTAATAGTAAAATCTATTCATCGTTGTCCGGTCATCCAAGGCTGTCGTATAGATGGCTGGTGATTTCCCCAGCATGGTTTATTAGTGATAAATTCCAGACCCATGTATCGGCCGGAGTAGCTCAGTGGTTAGAGCAGCAGTCTTGTATACTGTGGTCCCGGGTTCGATTCCTGGCTCTGGCTAATTTTTCACTACAGTTGGGTTTATTGTATTTATTGTATGTATGTCTGTATAATATTTATATATACCTTTAACTGATGAATGCAGGCGTTATTTATGTGTGTATGTGTGTTTTAATATATATTGTAGTATGTGTGTTTTATTATATACCTAAAAGTGGTTCTCAAATTCACTGCTCAACAATGAGAAATTTTCTGACTTATTTTTAACTGTAAAGACATAAAATTGACAGGCCTGACTATTGAAGGAATTGGAATCGAATAGCGCTTTCCATTTTTGATAAATAAATTACTTATCAAGATATAAGATATTCTTGTCACGTGACTGCTTGTTTTTCTCCTTTCCCGTGCTATCGCTTCCAGAAATTTGGTTCAAACATTTAACTTTGACAGTATATTTTCTCAAAGATATATTGCCTTTATCAAAAATGGGAAACGTTATTCGATTACATAGATTCTGAATAAGAACACCTGCCAATCTTGTGCGTTTCTGAAAAGAAATGAATTCAGAAATGTACCAGAAAGTAGCTCCTTTGGATTTGAGAAAAGCCTTAATAAATGGCAGAGAAATAGTTTAACAAATCTCCTTTTTACTATACAGCTTCAAATGTTATCATGTTTTCAACACCCCTCCCCCTTTTTTTTTTCTAAACTACATTAATTATTTAATGAATCCTTGTTTGAATGTTGAAACGTCTAAGACCCTAAGAATGCTAATGTTGCTCTCGTGTATTTTCGTGTATTTTTTGTGTATCTTGCAAACACATAGTAATTTTAAAATATGCTGTAAAATTATCCCATAAATATGTATGGGGTCTTTAAAAGAATCTTAACTGTATGTTTAAAAAAATCTGAATTTTTTGTAGAAATTGAGTCGGGCTGGATCGGGCCTGATTTAATTGATTTTTCCACGTGCCGGACCTGTTTTCACTGATTTTTATACGGCCCGGGCCCGGGCCTGGAAATTCCGGCCCGTTCAGACCTCTAGGCTCTGCTTTCAGGAACACTAAAAAAGGCTCTACCGCTTCAAAGGACTTGGCATTAGAGGTTGACTTCTGGTTCGGGTCGGTTTCAGATTGAGTTTTCACTCTTGCATGTCGGGTTCGGATAGATCCGATTTTTCAAAAGAATGTCGAAAATAAAGTTTAAAAATCTATATGCAATAAGACCTACAGTTAAGCTCCGGTATCTTGGCATTTCACGCGCGGAGATTCGGGCGATTCTATTCTGGATAATCGGAAAAAGGTTGTAACGTACTGGAGAGATGGCATCCATAATTGGCGCGTTAGCCGAAAATAGTGACAACCATAAGCGGATTCTTTTATTTTTTTTTTTTATATATTTTTTATAAATGTAATGTTTAACTGTGGTCGTTTCTGATAGCAATAATTTTATTAATAATTATGATATTTAAAAACTTAAACGATGCTTCTGATAATAAAAATGATGATACTAATTATCGGAATGAACTGTAAAAGCACCTAGACATATTTTCAACAATGGTAATTCTTTATATATAAGAATTAATGCGGATCATTTCATAATGTTTCAGATAAATTTATTAATGATTTTATAATTAAAAAGATGCTTCTGAATTTTTAAAAAATGCCTACATTATGTTAGGATGTTTTCATTCTGTATATAGATCTTTTTTTTTTTTTTTCTAACTAAATTTAAAATGTTAGACATTTATGTAGATTAATAGCTATTACACGTGATTTTAATTTTAAAGAAGAATAAATGCATTGATTAAGGAAAAAATTCACTTACGATAATTAAACACATGTACAATTAACCAACTCTTTATCTCATTTTAAAGTAGATAAAATTTGTTATGCTCCCAGTTTGCATATTTTTATTTTTATATATAGGATCATATAAATGCATTTCAAGAGCTCGAAATTTGATACACTTTCCCTAAGATTAATTAGAGAATGGATTCATTTCCTTCTAATTTTATTTTATTATCTCTATTTATTCTATTTTACATTTATTCCATTCATGCATATTGAGATATTTTTAACTATAGATTTCGATATTTAAAAAAAAATTATATACAAAGTATCAGAAACGGATAATTGATTAATTCCGATATTTTTCATTGGCTTTTCTATAGTACCTTTAAAAAATTAGGGAGGAGAGTGGGGGGGGGGGGGGGATTTTATGTTTAATTAATGGCATTGGCTTTTTGAATTATTTGTTTATTTAATCAATCGATGGTGCATTGATAGGAATAACTTGAGCGTCTATCAGATTTTACGACTAGTGCTGAGGGACCATCTGAACTACACTTGATGTGACTCTGCATGGTTGCAGTATTAAATTAAGTTATTATAAAACCTTGTATTATATTTTAAGAATGTACACTAGGGATGTTAATGTTAAATCTATGAGAGCATTCACTTCAAATGTATCACTTATATTTTTAAATGATTTTTTTTTCTTTTCTTTTTCTTTTTCTTTTTTTTTTTTTTTTTTTTTTTTTTTTTCCGTAGAATAGCTGAGGTTGATCTCTAACCGGGCTAGTTTTTACTTTTTCGATTTCGGGCGCTTTTTTTAATGAGTACACTTTCAATTTCAGAACCGACTCCGAAAGTGAAAGTAGCTTTATGTATTATAAAAGAAATCTAAAAATCTTTATACTAAAACTTTATGAAAATCGAAAAGTAACCCGTTTATAGATCGACCTCAGCTATTCTAGGGGAAAATCATTTAAAAATGTTAAAATGCAAGCGAGAAATTTTAAAAGAATGTTCCTTTCCTCCTCAAAAATTTCACCACTTTTGAAATCCCATTTCGCTCCTTGGAATGAATAATTTTCTTTTTTCGTGGCATTTTGTTAAGGCGAATATAGTTGACAAAGATCGATAATAATAATT
This sequence comes from Maratus speciosus, assembly GCA_963932465.1. Taxonomy (NCBI): domain Eukaryota; kingdom Metazoa; phylum Arthropoda; class Arachnida; order Araneae; family Salticidae; genus Maratus; species Maratus speciosus. The sequence goes on from OZ010792.1 coordinate 309,376,067, forward strand.
TAAAAGACAAAGAGCAAGATCAACCTCAACTAAAAGCTACGATCTGAAATAGTAAAATCACCACGGAACAAGGAATATACATTTTACAGTTATTTCCAACTTCTTAGAAATCACAGATAATAGAGTAAACTTGTACTGGTGGTGAAAATCCCTATTTCCGGGATTTGGCGGATTGTCCGTTCGCCAATTACGCACTTGTACTTGGCAACCTTTGACCCTGAAACCCCTGGTCAGAAATAGATTCTCCCAAGGTCATCTGCCGAGATACCAGAGCTTAACAGTACATAGCGGACACACACAAAAAGCGTTACATCTCTATTTAGAAAACACGTTTCAACTTTTAACACAATTATATATTTGTATTGTACGCTTTTACCGCTGAATACTGGACATCTTACAATCTATACACATGCAATATATAAACGCGTGCACAAACTATCACAAACACTATATATGTGTTGTGTGTAAAAAACGAATTATAATATTTTCCATGTTACGAGAGAAAAAAAATGGTTCTTAAATGTACCGTAAAAGAAGAATAATCTACGATTGCATTTCTTATATAGTACATTTTATTTCTGAAGCAGTAATTGAATATATACTCATTCATACTGAAATACATTTGTATTTTCTTCTGGGAAATAATTCTTCTAAACTTTTAGAGGAAATCCCAACAACCCGATTAGCAAAAAACTTAAATCTGTCCCATAAGAATTATTCTAGAGGGAACCCAACCCACAGAAAAAAAAATTAGAGTAAACCCGTCCCGAAAAAAAAAAAAAAAAAAAAAAAAAAAAAAAAAAGTACAACCCGATCCGATGCAGGACTCTATTCAACGATCCTGAGATGTTTGCTTATTCATAGGTTTTTGAGTATTAAAGAATATAAATATGTACATTTGTTTATATAAAAGATAAATTTTTTATTAAACATGTAATTATAGATTATTTTCAATGAAAAAACAAGATTTACTTCCTTTTCATTTCGGGTTCGGTTCGGGTTGCAAGTAGAAGAATTTCGCGTTCGGATCAGGTGCGGATGTGCAGTTGCGGGTCGTCGAAATTTTTTTTGTCGGGTTGCGATTCGAAGAAATTTCTTTGGTGGATTCGGGTCGGGCTGACTTGACTATAAATGAAATTTTCGGGTTCGTGTTGGGTCTACAACCCGACCCGCTCAGAACTGTACCTGCCCTCCTGAAGTGCCTGTTTAAGATAAATTTTAAACAGTTAAAGTTAAAACAAAAACATAATTAACAAGTAAGAAAAAATCGTGCGTCAAGCATAGATTATGAAACACTTTCCAACACATTGAGAATAATGTAACAAAACTGCACTGTTTAAAAATTAAAATATTACGTCTAATTCAACCCTATGGAAATGCATAATACATTTCAGAACCCAATTTCAGCTGTTCCCATCCACAATCGGAAAATTTTCACTTAAGAGCTACATATACTTCAGTTGAAAATTTACCTTCAGCAATTTACTCTAATAATGAGAACGGTGCGTGAATACTTTTGTGCAGCCCTGTATTTGAGGTATAGAATTTATATATAACGGGTAAGATGCAAAAAATTAATTAAATTTAAAAGCGCATACCGAATTTTAAAGCGTGCACTCCAGCAATTATTACTCAAAGACAGTACTGTACTGTCACCGATTTATTTTATGTGTCCCTGTAAATGAATAAAAAATGCTATGAATGTCCTGTTCTAACGGGATCGTAGTGAAATTCAGTGATTTATATCAGTTTCAAGAACATTTGATAAAGCATAATGTCATTAAAATACTTTGCGAACGATTTTCCCCCATATACCATAATGTAATAGAATACTTTTGAGTGCCCCTGTAAATGAACGATTAATCCTACATACTTCATATACAATACCAAACATGCTTGGGTGACCCTAAATAACCTTTAACAATTTCATGAAAATCCGAGTATATTTACGGGACAGACGGACTGACGGCCAGACAAACCGAATGCATAAACACTTTTCAACTTTGTTGGAAAGTGTTAAAAATTGTCTTCCACTGGGTGTTCAGGGCGCAAATTTCTCATTGCTGGTTTTCTTGGTGTTTAATTTTTTTGCGTCACTTACGACGAGTAAATTTTACTCTTTTTTTTTTTTTTTTTTTTTTCCCCAAGATCATCAGAAATAGAGCCCTGTGCGGGTCGAGTGCTGCTAGACTCGAACCCGAAAATTCCATTTGAAATCAACACGCAACTCGACCCGAACGCACCAAAATAATTTTCGTCGACCAGCAACCCGACCCGAAACCGAAATGAAAGGAAAGTAAATTATGATTAATGCAATTGTGAAAAGAAATCAAGAATTATATATAAAAAAAGTGCTGGGACAAATTTTACTCATATTTTTAATGGATACGAGAGAGCCGTGGCTGTTCAATGATCTTCATATGAGCTGGGTTAAACTGGGGCTGAAAATTTCTGCCTCTTCAGACCTCAAGAAGAATGCAGTCCAGCCCCGAGTTGGGCCGGAAAATAAATCCAGTCCCTGCCCATCTCGGTCTGAACCTCTAGAAAAAAGTAATCCCTACACTGCAAATGGAGGCGTCTTAAATTCAGACACATATGTGACTGAAAAAGTAATTCAGACATTTAAGTGTCTAAATGTGAAATTTCAGACATCATAGATGTCTAAATTTAAGACACATAAGTGTCTAACTATGAGCATGTTATAAATGAACGGAGAAAAATGTCTGAATAATAGTGACATGTCTGAAATTAAGACATTTAGAAATTTAGACACTTAAGTGTCTGAATGCGATACAATTGTATCATATGAGTGATGACTGTACGTACAATTGTATTGCAATATGTATATCAGCGCTATCAGAAAATATTTCCGAATGGATGAAAGATACTTAAAATACTCTTTCATCCATTTAATTTAGTATTTATTTATAAATGAAGAAATCGTGGGACATCTGAGAAAATTAGAAAAGTTCGCTTACTAAGGTTTGGAGCTAAGTTATTTTTGGCGCAATAATAATTAAATAATTGCTTTTCACAAAATATAAATTTTTCCAAAAATTACTTGTTATCATGATCGTATACAGAATCGCTCACCTAAATACTAAGAGTTATGAGTAGAGGGAGAAAGAAACGTACTTAGGAGCAAGATTTTAGAACATACAGTAAAACCTCCCTAAAGCGACCACGTTCGTTCCAATGAAAAGTGATCGCTCCGAGAGGTGGTCTCTTAATGGAGGTCATGTTTAAATCTAGATTTTAATTTTTAAAAAAAGGTAACAATTAATGTTACTAAAATTTATTTTTCACGTTAGTAAAAGAAATTATAAAAATTTAAGTATCAAAACAAAAGTTAATTATATAAATTAATTACTGCAGAGTTTAAAAAATGAATACATTGACGTTTGCTTTGATTTTACGGTGTTATATTTTATAACTTTTGTTTCCAAGTCTTTTCGAAGTCACGTCAATAAATGCGTTTTTTTTTTTTTTTTTTTTTTTTTTTTTTTTTTTTTTTTTGACGGGAACAAATAAAGACGATTTGATTAAATTATGTATTTCTTTGAGAGTTTCCCGGCAAAATAGGGCAGGGGAATTTATCGACCGTCATTCTTAATTTGTCATCAGAGTTCAATTTATTACCTAAAAAGGCACAAAGGGGTTTAAATATTTAAAAGTTACCGGAATAAAAAAAAATCTAAACTTAGTTTAGAAGTTTGATGAATAATGCGTACTCCGGAACTATTTTTCTAATAAAATCTTCTTCAAGCGACCAGGAAAAAACGGGATTTTTTTCATTTTCTTCAAAGAAATGGGTCACTCATGGAGGGAGTTCAACTGGGATGGTCTCTGAATGGAGGTATAATTAGTATTGAGCCTGTGGGAATAAATTTCGTTCCATGAAAAAAATGGTCGTTCAGAGAGGTGGTCGCTTACTGGAGGTGGTCGCTTAGTGGAGGTGGTCGCTTAATGGAGGTGGTCGCACAGAGAGATTTCACTGTATATGCCTGGGGTCCACAGCCCAGTCCGCTTTTGTAAAATGCAGAATATAAACATGAAGTAGGCTAAACTAAGAATTTATGCCAGAACTCCTCGTGTAAGACAATTTTTAAGAAATTTAAAAATTAAGAAATATTAATCGTTTAAAAATATGTTTCTAACGATATTTTTCACAATGGAGAACTGATTTCTTTTTCTCTCTCCTCTCTCTGTCTTTTTTTTTTTTTTTTTTTTTTTTTGAACTGCCCCTCCTCATTTAAGATAAATTTGATATATATGAACACTAACAGAAGAACAGAATTAAAATCGTCTTCTACGAGAAGTTAAGGTTAGGGGGGGGGGGGGGGCTCCTCTGGAGAAAAATTCTTAGCAGCATTTTCTCTTAGCGTTTAATTAATATATTGCTATTTGGAAGAGAAAAAAGTATTTTTTAAATAATCAAACGTATAGAAAATATAATTAATTAAATTTCAGGGATGGACAATTGCTCTCTTCATGACCACCGAAAATTCGATATGTTATTTTCTAGTTTTACAATAAAATCTTTATTTAAAGTATGTTTTCTATATGTCTAAAAATAAAAAAACTGCAAAAACTATACTCAAATAAATGTAACACATTAAGAAAAATACCTAATAAAGAAAATAAAACTTTTGTTATTTCTTCTTATTCAGTGATTTATTTCTCGCTGATAAAAAGTTCAAATGAAGCTCATCAAGCCTTTTATAACGGTTTATAAACAGTAGGCTGAGATCAGCGACCGCAGTGGTAATTAAAATGCTGATTTCGCCATTTTCTCTTTGTTCAAATTTCAAATACGTCCGTTGGCAACTGGCGCGTTAAAACGATTCTTTCAATGAGGTAGTAATCTGTTTAACAAAGTTGCCCGCAATTTTTTTATGTGTAACATTATTTATATTCTGTGACTGTGTCATATACATAGCTGGAACAGTTTTTTGGAATAATTCACTTATGGAATAATATACGCGATTATTATAAAAATGATACGTTGAGTAATGTGTGCCATCCACATAGATGTATATGCAACTTACTAATACACAGCTTATAAAGTGCATCTTTGGAATTTCAGTAATTGTTCTTGAGAGATTGGAGAATAAGAAAGTGCGTGTGAAATATGATTCGAAAAAGCGAATTGAATTAAATTCTGCTTTATATTAAATTATATCATTATGAAAAAAATATGTTGAATAATGAAAAGAAAAATGTCCTCGTTATATATTTTTCAATTATCAGCATTCATCTGAATATTTAGTGAAATATGTAAGGAGAAAGTGTCTATATTTTTGTGTTACCGTTTATATTACATGGATTTACTTTATTACATTTAAGGAAATACTAAAAAGGTAAGAATGTGATTATTTACAAAAATATAATTTTTATTTGGAAATAGAAATTTTCCTTGAACAATATTAATTATGTGATATTAATTATTTAAATCACTTTTTAAAGAATACATGTGTTTATCATATTTGTATCTTTCTATATAGAATAAATATTTTTCAGTATTACAGTGTTTTTTATTATTTTCGACTAAATTTATTTCATTTTCAGGATTAATTAACTAACTTGCTTGATAATTCTTAAAGCATTCGATTTATAAATAAATGTTTTTCATATAAAATAATATCATCATTGCTTAAATCATTGCTTAAGCATTAAAAGTTATTGCTTGTGTACATTGACACCCAAATTTGTCAACATTTTTAGTATTATATTTTTGTCAAAAAAAAAAAAAAAAAAAAGCAGTTGCAGCACTATATAGTTTTTGTTGTGGATACAAGCTATTAATCTGACTATAAAAATGTCAGTAAATATTAGCCATTTAATATAATGCCATTTTTTAATAGTTAATTTTATTAAAAATATTTTTCTATAATAGCTATATAATGATTTACAATAAAATAAGTAAGGAAATAAATCATTATTTACTTTGTTTAATTGCTTAAAATTATATTTAAGTTTTGTACAACTTCAGATATTGAAAAATTTATTAATATTGATTTATTGATTGTTAAAAAGAAATTACAGATTTAGAACGGAAAAAAGACTTTATTTTCATATTTTAGTGCATTTTTCACATGAAATTGGGGGGATTTTTTTTCAACGTTTGTTCATTTTTATAAAAGATACAGAAATAACAATTAAATATGTATTTTTAATGCAAAATAAGTTTTGAAATTAGATGTTATTTCTCTTGCATGTTATTAAAAATATATATATGTTTAACTTTTTAAAGATAGCTTAGTAGCTCTGGTGATTACCATATGTAAAAGAAATTGCCTACATGGCAAAATATAATTAAAAAGATCAAGTTATTAAATGATATTGTTATTAATAAACCCTTCCGTTGTAATTTCTAGTTACAGATAATATTAACATGATTTCGTATATGAATTTTTATGTTTAATGACAGATCATTTAATTCTTTTACATTTTCGAAATTAATGTTTTCATGTAACAAAATTAAATTTATGTATAGGAAATGCTATGAACATTTTTGCTTCAAGTGGAGGGCATAAAACTTGAAAAATAATTATAAAAGTATCAGAATTGGAGCTATCGTGAAATTTTTAATGTTTTATAAATACATTTTAAATTGTTCCTTTGTAAAGCTTTATTAAAAAGTTCGAAATTTCTACAGTATTTAATTGCACGATGAAAGAATTTTTTTTAGACTATGGAAACTTGTTCAAAGTAAAATAACTACATTTATATGTATTTCCTGTGTTTCATCTGTATAACATATTTAAATTTTAAGACACAGAAATTTTCTGACAACTTTCAACGTCAAAATTATTCTGATTTTTTATAGGATTATTTTTTATTATCACCGGAGAATGCATCCATTTGCGCAAAGCAATTTATTGTACTTATTATATATCATATTGCATACTTTTAGATTAGGATGAAGTTAATGACAAAGGATATATTTATCCAAACATATATTTACATGTTCATATATATATATATATATATATTAAGTCATCAATGTGTTTAAATTTTTGTTGCTGTATATGTAGTAGGGGGAAGAGGGGGGGGGGTAATCAATGTAAGCCGCTGGTACTGGAACTTATTAGAACCACATTTCCTATACTGTCAAAAAAAAAAAAAAAAAAAAAAAACATTTTCTAACTTTTTTAGAATATATTTATAACTGTATATATTAAATAAAACCTCTCAATAGCAGACACCCTAGGACCGTAGAATTTGCCCGCTATTTAGAGGTTTTATTTTCATATGTAAAAAAAGTCCAGAGTGTACAAATACCCAGCATACTGAGTACAAATTACACAAAATATGCTTCAATATATTATTAATCTGCTTTTCAATCCACGAATGTTGTGGATTGAAAAAAGTGATCGCTATATAGGTGTCTGCTATTCGAGAATGCCCGTTATTACTGTAGCATACAGTAAAACTTCTATAACCGGTCACTCCCGAATAGCGGACAGCTCTATTTAGAAAAATATAAAGCGGGGTAGTGTTTCTTCTAGAAGCAGGAACTGATTAAAACATGGAAACTGATCCGCGGCCCTGCCCCCTCACCTTCCCATCGATTTTTGTGGCCCCAAATTTGGTATGCAATTTTACGAATTCAATTTTTTTATATATGTTTAGGTTTTTTAGTATTATAACCACATACAAAATTATCATATTAGGATTATAATTTCAGGAGATATTAATAAAAATATGAAAATGCAATTTAACATTAGAAGCTCGAAATTTTGAATGCTTATAATTCGAAAACTTATCATTCAAATGACTAGAAATTTCGTTTCAAGGCATAGTTTGAACCGAAGATTTAAAATATAGTGTCAAAATTGGGTGCATCCATTGGAAAAAAAACAAAGTTTGGTCTAATTTTGATTTGTAGATGGCCCCTATGCAAATTTTAAATACATCATTTAAAAGTAGACTTTATTTCCAGACGATTGGTACCAGTAACTTTCTTCTATTATTGTTGTCTTCTAGTTGCAGAGTTAGTAGGAGGTGTTTATTTTTTTTTCGACGACTGTTCCAATCATGTGGATAAGAAATCGCTTTTGCGACTGATACTGCTTGTGTGATCGCAAGCAACGTGGGGAGCAGAAATGAAGGGTACTCAAATCATAATGAAGGATTTCTGTGTCCATTGATATTTACTATATTATTTATCGTTTGAAAAGAGCCAAATAAACAAGAAGTCCATCCAGAATCTTATAACTACTGCTCGTCTCAGGCGCCGATGTGCGGTTGTCAAATGTTTAAGCATTTCTTGGTAATGATAAATAGCATAATAATAAAAACGAAGGGGGATAAAGAAAAGTAAGTGTTTCGTGCTCAAATTTTTTTTAATGTTCGGATCTCATATGCTGATAATTTTGTGAAATCTAGTGCTACATTTTATTTAACACAGAAATAAAAATCCAAAAAATGCTTAAACTAATTGACTGGGAATATCTAATTTAAATAGAAAAAAATTGCACAACAAAGAAGGGATGGAATTCTTTCCGAAGAAGTGAATCATTTTTTATAAATGGGAATAATTTGTTACCATAAAGCAGAGCTGATTGCAGCATGGACAAACTGGGCTTTTTCTAGGGGACGTTAGCTTTACGGGCCCACAAATTTGGTATGAAATTTCCATAAAGCTGATATTTTAAATTTGTTTTGATCTTATACTTATTTTAATAAATATTTTGTACTTTTAGAATATGATTAGGTTAAAGAAAAGGATATATTTATCCAAATATGTATTTGATGGCATCGAGCAGTCTTAATTTTTTTTTTTTTGTAGCAATATATGAAGGTTGCGGTGGTGGGGGGGGGGAGGGGCGAATAAATACTAGGTCTTTGGGCTGGAATTAATTTAATAAGCATTTTTGATGCCGTAGGGCATATATGAAATCACATAAATACATATTTAGGTGAATATATTTATAGATATTATCCTATTCTAAAACTACAGAATACTGATTACGATCATAATAAAGTCAAAACTGATATAAAATATCAGCTTTATAAAAATTTTGTACCCAATTTGGGGTACCCTAAAATCAGGGGGGAGAGAAGCATCCTAGTTTTACCACGCTGCAATTAGCTCTGCTTTATGGCAACAAATTATTCTCATTTATAAAAAATGATTCAATGTGGTCAAATATGGCTGCGTATATGACTTAGAAAGAAAAGTGGTCAAAGATGGCTTCATATTGGCAAAAAAAAAGGCTCAAAGATGGCCGCAATTAAGACACTTGAAATGTCTGAAATTCAGACGCAAGAAGTGTCTAAAAATTTTAAGACACTTTAAAACGTCTGAAAATCGAACACTCCAGTTTCAGTCACTTATGTGTTTGAAATTCAGACGCAAGAAGTGTCTGAAAATTTTCAGACATTTTAAAGCGTCTGAAAATTGAACACTGCGTTTCAGACACTTAAGTGTCTGAATTTCAGACATTTCAGTTTACAGTGTAAACCAAGCTCGGAGCGAGTGTCTAGAAGGAAAATTGGGCCGGGCCCATGAAGACCCTTACATCGAATAACCAAAAGATTAGTTCACAAAATTTTGTAAATTTGGACGATAAAATTCTAATATATATTTAAAAAAAAAAAAAAAAAAAAAAAAAAAAAAAAAAAAAACGAGTTTTTAGTGAACTTCGCTCACTTACATAGATGAGTTTGAGTTGAACGAGTTCGTTTGAAAAATTTTGAATTTGAACGTGAACTTGACTCAATTTTAAGAAATTGAGTTTGAGTTTGAATTAGTTCGTTTTTTTTGTGAGCGCACCCAACACTGATTTTAATGGCCATTGCACAGTTAGTTGCATAATATTTCAGAGATTTTTTCAATATTTATCATATCATTCTAAATTAATTGCGGAAAAAGTTCTCAGTGGTATAGTAAAGAAAATTGGAGGATATGCGCTACAGTCAGATGATATATACTAGAGAGTACATATGCTATAGTTATGGAAGTTGTGCAGAGTTTCTTTAAAAATCCAGAAGTGCTGCGGCGTATACCTATCTCTACATCCCTGAGAGTTCTATAATAAGGTTAAGGTGATTATAAAATCTATTTTTAACTATCTCAATAAATATAAAATTCAAAGAGAAATCTCATTCTGGCCGCTTATAACTTCAGTGCAGCTGAATAGATTTTGATGGGACTTGCATTGTTAGTTGGATAATTTTTCAGAAAAGATGTTACTATAAAACCTAACGTTCTATGTTGATTAGTTAAATAATTATGGGGAAAGTTCTAAATGAGATGAACCCAATTTCGAAAGATTTTTTTTAAGTTCCTCTGAATGAATTTTTGTGTAATTTAAAGTGTTAATTAGTTCATTTTTAGGGAAGGTTTCGGTACAGTTTCCAGTTTAAAAGATTCTGCTAAGTGGATGTCGAAAGAACTTGATCGGATAGTTTATTTTTCAGGGAATGATTTAGTATAAAACACATAACATTTGCTTGGTGTTGCTTGGTCGTCAGGTGGCTTTATAGTAGAATTGTGGCTGGAAGTTCTAGAAACAGGCAAACCCAATTATTATGAACGATTAGCCTTTCAATAAGTCCAATTAACTGATTCTGATGAGACTTGCATTGATAATTTTTCGCGAACGCTTTTAGTACATTACATAATGTTCTATCTTCCTTTACCGGATGTTGTATTTTCTGACTCAAATTCCAAACTCTTTGGTGAGAAGTAAAAAAGACAAGCTGTGTGAACTAAAGTGACCCATTTTTTTGTTTACGATTTCATTTTTATGTTTTTTGTTGTTCCATGAATTTACGGCAGACGAGATGTACGAATTTAAAAATTGAAGATGTTTAAAGATAGTATATGTACCGTTTTTAGTGTTAGTTTTTGTCTATTAAATGTTTTGTTTCGTACAACAGTGTTTATATTCTTCGAAGTAAATACCTTAACGAGATCAGCCACAATAAAGGCGTAGAATTCACGACTCAGGTGAGAAAGTTCTAGATTTATAAGATACTTCTATATTTTTTATATATCATTTTGGCGCCCAACGTGGGGCTTTTATTTGGTTGAAATATTATTTGATAAGTATTTATTTCCTTTGAGAATATTAAAATGGAAAATTTAGATGCATTGAAGTCGAAACGTAAAGTTATTAAATCTAGCGCAACGAAGCTCATGAATAATATCAATGATATGTTTGAAAAATCCGATAGTACAATTGATATGTTTTGGTTAGAAGAATCGTTTGCACAAATTAATGATAAAGAAAATCAATTTCTTGAATTATGTAAGAATATTGAGGGAGAAAAAAAAGATTTAAAAAGCTTGGAGTCAGATTTTGAATCCAACCAAGAGTATAGGGAAAAGTTTATTTCCGTTAAAACTAAATTAAATCGTAAAATGAAGGATTTACAGAAAGAAGAAAATATCGCTTCAAATTCGGCGGTTGCCCCTAGTGATATGAACGCCTATTTGCCTCTTATGGCCAAACATGGGATTCGCGTTAACCTGCCTAAGTTGAATATTGAGAAATTTGATGGTAATTTAGAGAACTGGCAAGAATTTTACAGTCAGTTTAAATCAGCTATTCATGACAATGATGAAATAAGCAAAATAGATAAATTTACATATTTGAAAAGTCTCCTAAAATCAGAGGCGCAAACTGCCATTCAAGGATTATTAGTTTCTGAAGAAAATTATGATATGGCTGTAAATATTTTAGAGAGTCGCTACGGAAAAAAAGAAATGTTGATCAGGTCACATATTAATAAGTTATTAAATTTGCCACCCGTCCGTAATTCTTCTAATTTGAAAGAATTGCGCAATTTGTACGATACTTGCGAAATACATATACGCAGTTTGAAATCATTAGGAATCGAGTTAGAAAGTTATGGAAGTTTATTATTTCCTATAATAACAAAGTTAATACCGAATAGTTTAATGTTGAATTATAACAGAGAAAATAAAGATGAAGCAGAATCGTGGAATGTTTCGAAGCTATTAGATCATTTGGGAGCGGAAATCGAAACAAGAAATCGCACATTTTCGTTTGGCAAGAAAGAATCAGATGACGATACAAGATTTGGGAACAAAGTAGTTGTAAAAAAAGAATTTTCAGATAGGGATTTTGCTAATAGTAAATCATTTAAGCACAAAATGCCTACGGCAGCTACATTGAATACGAATGTTGAAAATAAATGCGTATTCTGTTCAGAAAGCCATGATATAGAAACTTGTTCTAAAACAATAGAAGAGAAGAAAAATGCTATAAAGAGTCAAGCAAGATGTTTTTTATGTTTGAAGCGATTTCACCTAGTTAAAAATTGTAAGTCTAAAAATAGATGTAAATTTTGTTTTCGGAGGCATAATTCAGTGATTTGTGAAGAAAGCGAGAATAAAGGGGAAATAACAGAGACATTAGTTTCATCAATTCAAAATGGGAACGTAACACGAGATATTTATTTGCAAACCGCTACTGCATTAGCTATCGGAAAAGAACATAAATCGAAATTACGTCTATTATATGACTTAGGGTCGCAGAGATCATTTATATTGAGTAACGTTGCAGAAAAATTAGGTTTACAAGTAGTGGGAGAAGAGGATGTTACAATTCACGCTTTTGGCTCTAAAGTTGCGATAAATCAGAAACGTAAGCGATACAGAATTCTTTTGAAAAATCCCGAAATGCTGAATAAAAGTATTACGATTGAAATGTTAGAGACACCTGAAATTAGTGAAGCTTTACTTGCCGTACCCGAGAAGAAAATACGAGATTTTGTATATAGAAATAAATTGCAATTAGCTGATAGAACCTATGGAGATTCAAAATATTTTCGATTATCTATTTTGATCGGAAGTGATTACTATTGGAAAATGGTTACAGGGAAGCTTCGTAGACTTTCAGATGATCTCGTACTTTCTGAAACAATTTTAGGATGGACTGTTAATGGTTCTATTGCGTCTAAAGATGCTAATATTTTACAAACTTCAATTAGTGTCATGAAAGCTGTTTCGAAGCATGTTGAGTTGGATAGGAATACCGATGTAAATAATACTTTAAAGGCTTTCTGGGAGTTAGAAACTATGGGTATAAAACCAGAAAAAGAACAATCTGATATAGAGAATGCAGTTTTTGAAAATTATAATAAAACTGTTACATTTAAGAATAATGTGTATCAAGTGCAGTTGCCCTGGAATGAAAGAGTTGTTGAATTAACGGATAATTATGAGTTAGCGAGAAAAAGGCTATATAGTTTAAATAAGAAATTTGAAAAATGTCCAGAATTTTATGAAAAATATGCCAATGTTATAGATAATTATTTAGAGAAAGGAATGGCAGAAGTTGTTAATTCGGAGCCAAACTCAGTATCTTACTATATGCCTCACCAAGCAGTTATACATGAAGACAAAGCAACTACCAAACTTAGAGTCGTTTTCGATGCGTCCTCTCATTCTTCCGAATCTATTTCGTTGAATCACTGTTTACATGCGGGTCCAAATTTAAATCCAGATATACTCGATGTTTTACTTCGATTTCGATTACATAAAATTGCAATCACTGGGGATATTGAACAGGCATATTTGCAAATTAGTTTAGATCCTGCAGATAGAGATGCTGTTAGATTTTTATGGATTGAAAATTCTTCTAATCCAGGGTCAAATTTGAAGTTGAAAACATTACGAATGACCAGAGTTTTATTCGGAGCGAAGCCTAGTTCATTTCTGTTATCTGCAACTATAAAACATCATATCAAGAAATACAAATCCACATTTCCAGATACGGTTGATCTGCTCAATGATTGTCTGTACGTTGATGATTTACTCGCTGGTGTAAATGAAGAATCACAAGGTTTGAAGGTATATGCTGAGGTTAAGACCATTTTGAAAGAGGCTAATTTCAATATGCGCAAGTGGACTACAAATTCCGAAAGTCTTCAATCGCAATTTGACTTAAAAGAAGAAACTAGCCATGAAAAATCTACTCATACAAAGGTTCTAGGTTATAAATGGAATACCCAAGAAGATTATTTCAAAGTCGAATTACAGAATCTTTTGAAATTTGACGATAAGAATAACGGTGTAACCAAAAGAGAAGTTTTAAAGATGATAGGAAGAATATATGATACCATAGGAATTTTGAACCCTTTTACGGTAACTGCAAGAATTCTTATGCAAGAAATTTGGAAAGAAGGTCTGAATTGGGAAGATAAATTAAATGAAGATATGCACAATAAATGGATTAAGTGGTGCAAGCAACTAAGTTCTGTTGAAGCTGCAAAGATTGCAAGATATTATTTTGGTGACTATTCAAAAGATGCGATTCAAGATCTACAATTGCACTGTTTTAACGACGCAAGTTCCAAAGCTTATGGATCTGTTGTTTATCTAAGATATCGTGTTAACGAACAAATATTTACTAGTTTTGTCATTTCCAAAGTCAGAGTTGCTCCAGTCAAGAAATTATCTCTGCCAAGATTGGAACTAATGAGCGCACTAATAGGGACTAGAACAGCCTATGTTAATCAACGTCTTTTCAAAGAAATGAAAATCAGTCTACATTTCTGGACAGATTCAATGATTGTTCTGCATTGTATCAGAGGCAATGTTGAAGAATGGAAGCCATTTGTTCAGAATAGGATTCGAGAAATACAGCAAAAAAGAAATCCAAACTTGTGGTTGCATTTCCCTGGCTCAGAAAATCCAGCCGACCTGTTAACCAGAGGTGAAAAAGCAGAATCATTTTTGAAAAATGAAGCATGGTTTAACGGTCCCAAGTGGCTGAAAGAAAATGAAACATTTTGGCCTCAAGAAACGAAAGAAATTGTTATTAAAGGTATCGAAGTAGAGAAAAGATCATCAATGAAAACAAAAATTCTCCAAGCTAGCTGGGTGACTCAAGAAGAAAATACAATTTTTAAAATTGAAAATTACAGTACATTGACTAGAGTACTTCGCATCACCTGTTGGATATTCAGATTTGCGAACAATACAAAGATACGTGTAAGTAAACTTTCAGGACCTTTGAGTGTTGAAGAAATGTTGAAAGCCGAGAAATATTGGATAAAACAGACGCAAGAGAAATGCTTTCCAGAAGAAAGAGAAGCATTGTTTAAGAAGAAATTAATCCCAAGAAAATCAAAAATTCTAAATTTAAATCCGTTCTTAGATGAAGATGGAATCATGCGATTAAAAGGAAGACTCCAGAATTCAAATTTAAGTTATTCAGAAGCATATCCAATTATCCTTCCTAGCAAAAGTCATTTTACAGATCTTCAAATCAGAAGAGCTCATGAAGAAGTTGCTCATGCTGGAGTTGCCGAAACACTCGCCCAATTAAGAGAAAGTTTATGGATTATAAAGGGTAGGCAACAAGTAAAACGTATACTAAGGAGATGTATCATCTGTAAAAAATTCAGCACTAAACCTTACTGCCAAGACATTGCACCCCTTCCTCCAGATAGAATTAAAGAAGCATCACCGTTCGAAGTGACAGGAGCAGATTTCCTAGGTCTTTTATACCTCAAAAATAGTACCAAGATTTACGTTGTTTTATTTACATGCGCAGTAGTAAGAGCAGTGCATCTAGAAATTGTTATGAATTTAACAACGACCGAATTTTTAATGGCCTTTCGAAGATTCATCTCACGTCGTGGTATTTGCAAGATTATTTACACCGATAATGCTAAAACCTTCAAGAAAGCGGACAGGGATTTACAGCAGATATGGAATTTGATAAAGAATCCTGAGGTGCAAAATTATTTTAGTGAAAAAAGAATTGAATGGAAATTCATCGTAGAGAGAGCAGCGTGGTGGGGAGGATTCTACGAAAGATTGGTACGTTCAACGAAGATATGGCTTAAGAAAATCCTTGGAAGATGTTCATTAGACTACAAAGAATTTGAAACCACTTTACAGGAAGTGGAAGCTGTTTTGAATTCCCGCCCATTAACCTTTGTATCGAGTGATGTAAATGAGCCAACCCCCTTGTGTCCAGCACATTTCCTGGTAGGGAAAAGACTGACAGCTTTGACACCGGAAAAGATAAGGATCATTCCTTCTACCAAAAGTGAAGTAACTCGCAGATATAAATACAGATTAAACTTAGTAGAAAAATTTTGGTTGAAGTGGAAACAATTTTACCTAATGGATTTAAAATCTGTCCATTATACAGATCACTCCAAAGGCATACAAGTAAAAAAAGGAGCCGTTGTTCAAATTAAAGAAGACAATCAGCCAAGGGTTTTATGGAAATTAGGCATTGTCACAGATATTCATCCTGGTAGAGACGGAAAGGTTCGTGCATGCACTTTAAGACTGGCAACGGGCAATTTCATTCGGCGAGCAGTCCAACACCTATATCCATTGGAACTTGATTATGATAAAGAATAACTTATCTTTCTGGGCCGGAGGATGTTGTATTTTCTGACTCAAATTCCAAACTCTTTGGTGAGAAGTAAAAAAGACAAGCTGTGTGAACTAAAGTGACCCATTTTTTTGTTTACGATTTCATTTTTATGTTTTTTGTTGTTCCATGAATTTACGGCAGACGAGATGTACGAATTTAAAAATTGAAGATGTTTAAAGATAGTATATGTACCGTTTTTAGTGTTAGTTTTTGTATATTAAATGTTTTGTTTCGTACAACAGTGTTTATATTCTTCAAAGTAAATACCTTAACGAGATCAGCCACAATAAAGGCGTAGAATTCACGACTCAGGTGAGAAAGTTCTAGATTTATAAGATACTTCTATATTTTTTACCGAATCCTACACTAAATGATAAACCATAAAAGGTTATCCTTAACAGCCTAAATTTTGTATGAATAAAATATGTAATAGCTTAGTGATGTTCAGATTGTTTTCAGCAATTCAGTTGGGCATTCCAAGGAAATGTCCATATTGCTTTAAAACGCACGATCAAATTCAGAGGTGTATTTCGTTTGATTCAAGGTTTCTTTAAAAAAAAACGACCAGCGTAGCGGGCGAAGGCTGCTAGTAGTTGTATAACTTTTCGTAAAAATATGCGCATCCGTACAAAAAAAAATTAACATATTCCACTTTTTCACTTTTTGTAACGTTTTCAACTTATTTCTATTTCTTTTCCTTGACTGTTTCTTGACAACTCTATTTCTATCTAAAAAAGAAAATTCAAGAAAATCCCACTGTTTTGGCTCAACATTTTATTAGCGAAATAGCTTGTTTTCGGGGTGACGTTTGTGTCATTTATCTGTTGAACTAGATGAGGATAATTGCTCTTTCTTTAAATATCATATAAGGATCCTCCAAATGGTTTTCTCCAAACAAAAATTATAAAAACGTTGGGTCTAAATTAGCTAAGCCTCATAAGAAGAGTGTACATTTATATAAGCGTCTTTGTTAGACAAGATTTTATCTTATTTCTGTAACAGATTCAGATGTTTCAGAGTAGAAATGAAATAATTCTTTTAAAGGTAGGATAAAATTTCTGAAGAACAAAATGGTGACATTTGTTTATTTCGTTTCAAATACAAACTACTCGTCTATAAGTTATGCTGAGGTAACTGGAACCACGAGGTAATTAGGCCATAGGCTATTCTATAAAAAACCGTAGCAATTGTCAACATTGCACCCACATCTCTGCTTCTCGAAACAACAGTGTGTGAACTCAATAATAACTTTGTCTTTGCTGTGTTAGGTTGCCAAAGATTTAGGTTTAATTTTTTTAAAACAGCGTCAATTTGGTTGAAATTCTCGGCTTTTTATTAAAATAGGTAAGTTCTTCTAATAAACAATCTCTTTTTTAAGATCAGGCATATAAATACATTAATACTATTAGCTATTTATACATATTTAATTCGTGCTTCAAATGTAAGGCCAGTGTTTCAGGTACTCCATAATTTTTTCAAGAATTGGGTAACTGGGACATGTTTCAGGGGCCAATGATGACAGCTCACTTGCGATTTTAGACGTTTTGTTAAATATCTAGAAAAATACACGAGGAATTATCCGTAAACGTCAACCTGTAAACAGCATTGTAGACATCATATATTTCCGCGAAGATTTTTTCCCGAAATTCCTTAGGGGACCGTCAACAAATTGAAGAATAAGGAATATCTTTTGGATAATCCTGTAAAAAATAATGTCGCTAAAGCCTTGATAGTGTAGCACATGATTGGTAGGCTTCTTGTAATAAATTATGTTCATTTTTATGAGGATAACACGTATATTCGTAGCGAAATTAAGGTTTTTATAAAAGAAATCCCAAATTTCACCAGGTTTTTTGCCTATAATTTGCAGAGTTCTTCTTAAAAAATAATGTTCTTTTCAGGAACTATGACAAGCAACATTGTACAGAATACCCTGCTATAAGCATGCTAATCAGCATGAAAAAATAATAAATATTGGATGACAAATGAGTAGTTTCACTAAATAATGCTTCACTGCGCAAGCGCGAATGCAATCAAAATATAATGTGTATAATGTCTTAGCTAAACGTATAGAGCAACTTTTGTGAAAGTCTCGCAATCATAGCTCGAATATTCTGAAAGTGGTCGTAATAAGCTTGAAATTCGTTGTTCCCAAAAGGAAGTAAAAATATGAGAGGCTGTATTCATATATCCGTTGATTAGTGTCAATATTGCGTACACAATATTGCACGTACTACTTTATTTGGATACAGACCCTTATCTGTTTTGGAAACAACGGATTTCGAGCTTATGCCATCGACGATCTCTTTCAGAATTTTTAAGCTATGTTTATGAGACTTTCACAAAAGTTGCTCTATATATTTAGCCAATATATTATGCACATCATATTTGATTTCATTCGCGCACGAGCAGTGAAACAATATTTAGTGAACCTGCTCATTTTTCATCCAATATTTATTATTTTTCAATTCTGATTACTGGGTATTGAGTACAATATTATTTGTTATGGTTCCTGAAAAGAACATTCTTTTATATTAAGAACTCTGCAAGTTATAAGAAAAACACTTATTGAAATTTGGGATTGATTTTTTAAAAACATTATTTTCTCTATGAGCATACGAGCTAGCCTCAGAATAATGAGCACAGTTTATTACAAAACGTTCCTAAGCATGTTCTACAGTTTCAACACTTTTACAACATTAAATTTTACAGGGTTATCCAAGAGGTATTCGTTTTTCTTCAATTTATAGACGGTCCCCTACGGGCTTTCGGGTGAAAATCTTCGCGGAAATACACGATGTCTAATGTGTTGCATATACGTCAGAAGTTTCAGGATAATCCCTCATGCATTTTTCTAGATATTTAACAAATCGCCTAAATTCGCAAGTGACCGGTCATCATTGGCAATATTGTGTATGTAATTGGATAACCACAATTCTTGTTTCATTTCGCACTTTTTGTTTGCAAAAATATAACAGTAGATTTAGAGGTAAGGCCGTTTGACTTATCCTTATATAACTTATCATGTGGACTATTGTTTGTGTAAAATGGTGTAATTTCTTCTGTAAATATTGTCGTAAGACATTCTCTTATAGCATGAGGAGTTGATTTTAACATTTTTTCCCTTCTTATTTTTATTTTCCAGTTGTAAGAAAAACTTGCTACAATCATACATCCTTCAATAAAACTTCATTTCCAGTCTCGGAATGTAGTCTTTTTGCCTTATTTGTTTTCCATGTGGATGTACTCATTGACGGGGTTTCCTTTTCTGTTTAATAACGTTTTTTTTTGCACTTAGAAATATTTATGTCATATGTTTGACATTTAAAAAAATTATAAAGAATAAAAAAAATTTTCCTCGCAAAGCGAAAAAACATATCTTCCGATCCATAGCTGATTTACCTACTCCGTTTTGAATGAAAGATAAATTTGGAAGTATCAGACAATAATGTTAGTTACAAATAATAAACTGTTGCCAGAAATCTCCCCACCCATAAAAATTGCATTTTTAAAATTCTTTATGAAAATCGTAACAAAATTGTTTGAAAACCCTCAGATTATATATTGATATTAGTTCAAAACTTAATGTACAGAAAAATAAGCTTACTGTGTTATACATCGTCATGTAAGGTTATTATGGTTCACACTCTATGCTTTATTACAAAAGAGTAATATGTACCTCAAATATAGAGACACAGAGAGCTATGTTGTGTATTATAAACACAGATAAAACTGAATCATAAATAAAATATAAACTCGGAAAACAGTAATGCTAACTATAAAGAAAGAGATTATATAGTTTGCTTAAAATAACAACCGGAACTTTCTCTGACAATAAATTCTTAAGGCGATACTTGAGCTAGACCCTATAATAAAACTCCGCATGAAACTGCACGACCAATTATTTCTCATAACGAAGAAAACAAATATTTTTCTTCAACATCGTCCAATAAAAATAATCTGAATATTATTTCAATATATTAAACTAAAGTTTTCTCTGCTAAAAAACATTGGAGAAAAACACAAAAGTATGTACAAAGTATAAAAAGTTATGAAAGTTTCATTTTTGTTTGTACGTAATGTCTTAAATATGACACCGATTTTTAAATTCAGTAATTCATGAACTTTAAGAAATGTCAGAAAAAAAGTGACCATTTTGTAATGTACAGTCGTGGGAAAAAAAGTAAACACCCCCTACTAACTCCTCAGCAAATTATCGTAGAAGAAAGTTACTGGTGCCGAACGATTGCAAATAAAGTCTACTTTTAAATGATGTATATAAAATGTGCTTAGGGGGCCATCTACATATAAAAACAAACCATAACTTTGTTTTTTTTCAATAAAAGTACACAATTCTGTCAGCATAAATGAACTCTGCGCCCTTCAATTAGCCTAAAAACAAATTTTTATGCAATTCGTACCATAAGTTTCCGAGAAATTATTTATTTCAAAACGAGCGCATTAAGGGCTGTATCCAAATTGAAGTTCCGTACTTGATTATTAACCGACAGAGCCCCCTTCTTGATCAAGGCATCTTAAGCGCCACTCATGCAGTCAGTGAAGACTGCTAGATTACAGGATAGCATAAGAAATTTCAAAATATCTAATCAGTTCTATCATAGACGGCCCCTTAAACCCTTATTTTGCCGTTTTTTAAGCATAATTTGAAAACTACTTGGAAGAAAAATGTAAAATTTTGGATTTCCATAAAGCAGGACTTAATAAATCTAAATCCATCAAAAAATTGTAGGTTGCAGTTCATAATTTTTTCGAATATTATTTCATAATTCTGAATTCATATCATAAAATTATAAAAATTTCAAATTCAGCGTGTTTATGTTTGGGTATATTAGTATTATTGCTACAAGAAAAATTAGCACATTCGGAGCATAATTCCAGGAGCTATGAATAAAAATATGAAAATGTAATTTAACATTACAAGCACTAAATTTTGAATGTTTATAGTTCAAAAACTTATCATTCAAATGACTTGAAATTTGGTTTCTAGGCATATTTTGAACCAAAGATTTGAATATTTCGTTAAATTGCCATTGAAAAAAATGACGTTTGGATTCGTTTTAATATGTAGATGACCCCCTAAGAAATTTTTATATTCATCATTTAAAAGTAGACTTTATTTCCAATCGTTCGGTACCGGTAACTTTCGTCTAAGATAATCTGTTGAGGAGTTAGTAGGGGGTGTTTACTTTTTTTTTCCACGACTGTACATAGTTCATAAATTTTGTACAGACCAATTTAAAGGGTAGTTCCAATTTTCGTGTTTCATGTCGTTGCGCTGTTTTTAAGAATAAGATTAATTAAACTAATGTATAAAATATGATAAAAAAAACTACTCAGATTTTATTGTTCCATTTGTTTAAATATCAAGATCAAGAAGATATTTCCGCTTCGAAGATAGTTTGAGAATTCTTGCAAGTTAGATATTAGTTAAAAGTTAGCTTGATGGTTTAATTTTTGTTTATACGTAATGTCCCAAGTATGATACCGATTTTTTTAATTAAATAATTTATTAACTTTTATAAATAATGGGATGAAATAAGGGACATTTTTATAAAGTAGCTCATAAATTTTGCACTCAAGAATTTTAACGGCAGATCCGATTGTCATCATTATATCTCTCCTTAGTCTCCAGGCATGTCTCCTACGGATTACGCGAATTTGGAATTTAAAACAAGCTCTTTATAAGAGGCATTCCAAAACATTGGATAGACTCTTAAATATTGCGGTTGAGGTGAGTAACTAAATCAACCTAGATATTTTAAGAAACTCTTTGCTATCTTGGAAATCAAAATGTAATATGATAGTTTAATAAAAGTACTAACATACTGAATACATCAGAAAATAAAATTCCTATATTTGTTTATTATATGTTTCGCAATCTAGTTACAAAAATATGTGAACGATCTCTGTATATATACAAAACTTTCGTTAAAATAAAATTGCAAATTCGAACATTTTTCACAAATATAGAAACAATTAAAGAAATAACCTTTTGTTTTTCATAATGTTTGTAAAATTAGTGTGTTAAAAAATATGAAGAATGCGAATGAAAATTTTTCTCCAATATTTTTAAAATTTCAGCTATGGGATTCATCAGACATTAAATAATAATTAGCTTTCAATGCGTTTACAATTTACTTATAGTGGAATATGATACTTTAAAATTGGACTCAAGATAGTGTAAATAGTTCCATAATTATTAATTAGCAAACAACAAATCTTTATTGTAGTGAATTATACTTTGTTATTATTTATCCAAATTATGTTGAATTTAAAAAAAATTCTATTTTCAAAATAAGTGACATGCAGCAAGAAAATATTAATCACTAATTTATTCAATTAATTAAAGTTTCAAATAATCGTTTCTTAAATAGCATACAATGGTTGTGTCATCATTTTGCCCGCAGCATAAAATTTGCTGCTTTGCCAGCAAAGGCCCAACAATGGACCAACCGTTCGCTGCTCAGAATCCCGCTCATATACGCCCCAAATAAGAGGGATCTTTGCACCTACCTTTTTCAATCATTTGCAAACAATTTCCCAACTGTTTACATAAACTGTCAAATATGATCCAATAATCTGTAGTACTTGAGTTATAAAGAGTGCATAGGAAAGGGTTTATTTTTCAAGAAATAACTCTTAACAGATAAAGAGAACTTTGAACTGAATTATAGACCAAATGTCTACCTTTAGTAAAACGACTATGTGCTGTAATATAAATCTGGACTGCAGGACCCCTGGTAGCGAAATTTGGAAGTAATCGACACTATTAATAAATTGTGAGAAATAGTTAAAAAAGTCCATTAAAATAGACGCAAAATGTCAATTTTCGGTCAAACAAGCAGTGATAGAGATTATGGTGCAGTTCTTATTTTAGGAACTGATGAAACAATTTCTGTTTTTCTTTTTTTACATGGTTTTGATGATTATTAACACGGAATATGATCATTCCTCAAAAAATCTAAATAAAAAATTTCACCGTTTAAATATTTTGTGAAAAAATGATCGAAGTTATTTTTAATTTAATGTTACTTATCTATAACTGATTTTCTGGAAAAAAAAGTTGAAATATAAATAAATAAATAGGGTAATTGAAAATAAATGGAACAAAAAGGTGAAGCAACGTTAAACTGATGTAATGGATTTAATTAGAAAATAAAAATATAATATGAAAGTACAACTATACAAGTTTTGAAAGTACAACTATACACGTTTTACCTGAACAGCGAAAAGTCACAAAGATCGAAATCGTCACAAGAGGCAATGTTACTCAAAACGGCGGCGTCCCCGCTACAGAAACCTTACTGTATGTTAAAATGTGCAGAAATGTCATCTGTTGTCGTTGTTCAGAAACATTTTTGGACCAAAATTTCTAAAGAAGCATCATCTTAACATCAGAAGGTGGATGAAGCAGTTTGAGGAGACGGGGTGCTTATGCAATGGAAAAAGCAAGGGACAACCACCTATCAAAAGCTAAGTGGTGGAGAACATTCGTGAAACATTTGTACACAGTCCCACAAAATCAACGAATTTTTCCTTTTGGGGGTACGCGAAAGATAAAGTGTAGGACTGGACTTACAGCAGTTTTTTTCTTTGGACTTATAGCAATTAAAGCTGCGGATAAGTTGCGTATTGGATTCAATAACACCGGACATGCGCAAAAGTTTCGCATGAATTGAATTACTGTAGGGATGCACAACCTGTGGCCCGCGATGGGTTAACGTGTGGCCCGCAAATTTCGTCAATTTATAATTGGAAAAAATTATAATTTTTGTTCATAGGTCGCAGGAAAAAATCCCGAAATTCGTCAATTTGCAAAATTTCGTCAGTGAGTTAAGAATCTCGAATTTTGTTGATCGGATGCGGAAAAATTGCGAATTTCGTTGATCGGGTGCAGAGAAATAGTGAATTTTGTCAGTCGTGCTCGAAAAAAGTGCGAACTTTGTTGGTCGCGCAAGGAAAAATCGCAAATTCTTTCTATCAAATGCGGAAAAATCGCAAATTACATTGATCGGCACGAATCATTTTGATCATTTTCGCGCACGAAAAAATCGTCAATTTTGTTGATGAGGCGCGAAAAATTTGCAAATTTTGTTGATCGGCTGCAAAAAAATCCCGAGTTTCGCCAGTCATGAGAAAAATTGGCGAATTTCAACGTGGAGGGGGGGAGGGAAATTGAGAATTTCGTCGATTAGAAGCGGAAAAATCTCAAATTTTCCTGATCGGCTGCAAAAAAATCGCGTGTTTTGTATGTTTATCGCGAATTTCGTTGGTCGGGTTCCAAAAACCGCAGATTTTGTCAATCAGGCGCAGAAAAATGGCAAATTGCATTTGTGAGGTACGGAAAAATTGCGAATTTTCTCGATGAGGCGCGGAAAAATTGAAAATTTCATTTATTAGCTGTGGAAAAATCCCGAGTTTCGTCAGTTTATAGCGAGAAAATAATCAGGAATTTCGTCATTTTACTGCAGAAAAAGGTAAAATTTTCATCAGTGTCAGTTAAGAATCGTGAATTTCGTTGATCGGACACAGAAAAATTGCGATTTTTTTGGTTGGGATCGGAAAATTCACAAATTTTGTTGGTTGGGCACGGGAAAATCGCGCCTTTTTGTCGATCAAGCGTGGAAAAGTCGCAAATTTCATTGATCGGGCACGAAAAAAATAGCAATCTTTGTTGATGATGCGCGAAAAAATTGTAAATTTTGTTGATCAGTTGCGGAAAAATCGTGAATTTCGTTAATCGCGAGAAAAATTCGCAAATTTTGATAACTTTGCCACGGGAAAATTGTGAATGTCGTCGATAGAGTGCACAAAAGTCGTGAATCTGGTCAATTAGGAGCGGAAATTTTCAAATGTCGTCGATCGGCGACGGAAAAATCGCGTGTTTTGTCGGTTTATCGCGAATTTCGCCAATTTGCCTCGGGAAAATCGCGAATTTCTTTAGTCGGGGTCGGAAAAATCGCGGATTGTGTCGATCAGGCACGGAAAAATGGGAAATATCGTTTGTGAGACAGAGAAAATTTGCGAAATTTCTCAATGAGGCGCCGAAAAATTGAAAATTTCATTGATCAGCTGTGGAAAAATCATGTGTTTCGTCAGTTTATTGCGAGAAAATAATCACGAATTTCCTAAATTAATCGCGAGAAAAAATTGAAATTTTCGTTAGTGTCAGTTAAGAATCGTGAATTTCGTTGATCGGGCGCTGAAAATCGCGAATTTCGTCGATCACAGACGGAAAGATAGCGAATTTCGTCAATCCGGTAAGGAAAAATAGCGAACTTTATCGACCAGCTTAGAAAAATTGAAAATTTTGTCGATCAGGCGAAAAAAAATCGCAAATTTCGTAGATCGGATG
Source organism: Maratus speciosus (assembly GCA_963932465.1). NCBI lineage: Eukaryota > Metazoa > Arthropoda > Arachnida > Araneae > Salticidae > Maratus > Maratus speciosus. The sequence goes on from OZ010792.1 coordinate 309,401,822, forward strand.
CTGGAAAATTGCGCATTTCGTTGATCAGGTGCGGAAAAATCTCAAATTTCTTTGATCGACTCCTCCTCTCTCGGTTCATAAAGTTAAATTTTTTTTCGGCATTAGCACTTTTATGCCTATATTTGTTTTTTAGCACTTTTAATAAAACAAAATCTACTCGCCCGATTAAAGTTAAGAAATACTACTACTTCTTCAAAATGATCCTTTCTATATATCTGTTATATATACAAACATAAACTGTTAATATATCCTTGCCAAATGAATTGGATGTGTTGACTGGGTAGAGGAACCTAGGGAGTTAAAACTCCCCCTCCCCCGCCCTCTGAAACCTTATTTTTTATCTGATTGTAGGCCACATATCACCTCCCCGAAATAGAATTTTCACCGTGTTACTGATGTGGCCCTTGACAACTCAGACATTTTTGTAAGTGGCCCTTCTTAAAAGGTTGTGCACCCCTAAATTACTGCATAGATGATTGCTCAGGTATGGGAGAGGACCACATCGCACATATTTAGACACTTGTATAGTAAGAGTTTCACGTTAAATTTTTATTTCAAAAATAAACATATTACTGCAGTCACAGGTATCTTTTCTTTTCTTACCATTAATTTTTAATCACCCTGTATTACTAAATATACAAAAAAAATATTGTTAGGCATTTCTGAGGAAATGGAATATAAATAGTGGCTGTTTTTCATAAAGTTTGAGGGTGTACCCATTCCTGTAAATTTCATGTTTTCAGACTTACTTCATTTATTTTATACAATATTTTTTGTTTTACAATATCCGTACGCTTTAACATTCCTTTTTTCGTCTTTCCTTAAAAATGTTTTTTTATAACCATGCAAGCACTTTCTTGAGAGGCCTATTTAGTTTGCTTACTTGTTTATTTTGCTCATAAACGAATTACTTTTAGCATCTGCTACAGTAAACAAAATCCTTTATCATTTCGTATCACTTGCGTTCATAAAAAGCAAGCATCCAAGACAAATGTTTTTGAGATAGGAGATGTGTATCCATAACGGAGGATCATCGATGCTTGATCTGAATTATGTAGTACGGAATGAACAGAATATTTTGTGTCACCATGGTTACGAAACGTCCTTAGAGTAATACATCTTTTATTATGAACAGTTTTTTTGTACATTGTAAATCTTTATTTTCATTAAAAAATGGGCTTTAAAGGTGTTGTTTAGGAATTTTAATTCCATTTTGTAGATTCTCTAAATTTGAGAGAATTTAATTATTATTATTATTTGGGAGGGTTTGAGAAGGTGCAGCCGGTATTACTTTTTAATCGTGAATGTGAAATAATTTTAGTACGTTCTTCTGATTAAAAACAAAATATAATAAACGGTCAAGTGCGAGCATTACTCGCGCACAGAGGGTTCCGTAGAATAAATATATGAGTTTGTAATTGTATTATTAAAAAAAAAAAAAAAAAAAAAAAAAAGGTTGCTTAAAGAATACTAACACTTTTTAAAAAACTATATAACGTAGGGTTGGATATAACTGTATATATTAGAAAAGTGTAATCGGGTATACCATGAAAGTTCAAAGAGATATATGGAACAATATCAAATATAGCTATCCGTATAATTCTTTTTTTAATACTAGGACTTCCCTCAGAGGGATTAGTCTGAGCGATATTACTGAGAACATAGATTTAATAATAACATGTGGAAGCAAAGAAAATGAGATGTTATCTTTAATTGTCCATATACTGTGAAAAATTGAAATGCTGAAAATAAACGAATTGTAGAATTACAAAATCTTATATATAAATTCGTATACACTGTTTAAAAAAAATGGGAAATCAAACCATTCAAGACAGCCATGCATGGATATAAAATTGAAAGTACGCAATATATTAAAAGTAAAATAGAAAATGAAACACAAATTTACTTATATCGGAATTTTAACTGTATAAAATGATGTCAAGAGCATAATCAGACGCCCCGCACCAATTTGAGTAACTTTAAATGACAAATATATGATGCTAAAAAAGAATGGACTATACTTTATATGGTGTGTGCTCCCCCGGAATAGTTAATATTGTACAATATCTGTTTTCCACGGATGCAATGAGGTTGTCGATAACATTTAAGGAATTCTCTTCTCAAAATCTAATATAGTATCAAAGTACCGAATACATCAAAAGTGGCATGCAATGCTTCGTTAGAGTGTATTTTAGATATGCTCGATCGGATTTAAATGATGAGTGTATGCTGGCCACTACATACGCTGTATTGTTTTGTTTTCAAACATATTCTGCTCAAGTTGAGCTGTATTTCGCATGTATTAAATAAAAGAAATCGGCAATGATTACAACATAAAGTATGACACAAGATCTGAATATATCGTCTGCATAACTTTTGAGCTGTCAAAGTGTCATTTGAAGTAATTTACAAATCCATACATATTTATTCAGCAAATCATGCAAGCTAACATACGCCAATATGAACCCGATTACAAAATTTCACCAGCATAAGTTAATATATAAAAAATCTACTAATGGTAATTGAGAATATGACCTTATGATAAAATGTCTAGAAAAATGAATCGGATAAAAAATTCATATCACATTTAAAACGGCACTTCCCTCTGTTAGTGGCCTTGGCGAGAGAGAGAAAAGCCTAGAGAAGGAACACTTTAACAAGTACTTTCGGGCAACCTACTCACTGTTTCATACAGGTCTTTATTCAATATTTACACAATTTATTTAATGATAGGTGGGTATCTATCAGTTTTGTTGCATTTAAATCGCATGTTTCGCAGAGGAAATGCAGCATTATGGTATATTTAAAGTTGCAGTACCTAATAATTCCAAATTAATGGTAATTGAGATCGCTTTCCGTTAATTTCATCTTTTTAAATTTTAAATTTTTTAGAAACCATTCATAGAGACAATTGTATATTTTAAAACTAACCCGAAGGAAAATTTCAAGATTTTGGGCTCAGCAGTAACAGAGAAATAGAAAATTTTTGAAATTTTTTTGTTTCTGTACTGTTTTTTATAGCGACATTTTTAGAAATTGTTCTATTGCGAAAATTTACGTCATGATAAATATAGCAATGTCAATTTTCATTATTATATTCCTAACAGTTCCATGTTCTTCGTTACTTAGATCATCTTTAGATCTTTTTCCGCTTAGTTTAGTCTTTCTATTTTTTAGAATTCGTTCTACAACGAGCATTTACATCTTATTAATTCCTACCATGCCAAAGTTCCAGTTTCTAACCCCAACAGTATCCCAAAAATTTCAGTATTCCAAATAAATCATAGTTTAGAATCTTTCTAGAAATTTTTACGTTTATCCGTCAAATTGAACCTTTTAGAGAGCGTTCATTACGAGTATTTACATCTTAAAAGTCACTACAGCACCAAATTTAAAGTTTCTAACCCAATCAATATCGCAGAAATCACAATTTTAGAACTTTTTTTGCTCCTGGTGCGATGTTGGTTCTTGCACTGACATAAAATAGTCTTTTTTTCGGAGCAGAGATGACCACCAACATTTTTTTAAGTTGGCTATGTAGTTTCAGAGATAACACCTCACAAACGTACAAGCATTAATAATATTATATACTTTATAATATTATAACGCTTTATAATATTAGCATTAGATGTACAGATACAAAAGCCATTTATCTGTTACAAGTTAAAGTGCCGGCGTTGCCCAGAATTTGAAGGATGTTTGTTCTGAAAAATCAATTTCAAAATTTAACATACAACACAAAACAAACATTAAAAAAATCAGTCGAAATGTTGTTGAATGAATCATATGAAAACGCTATATAAAAATGTATAAATGTATATAACAGACGCAAAAGAATACAGCTATAAATGAACTTATTTCAATTTATAATTGGAGCAATAATGTTAAAATACGCCAATATTTCCCTAATCGGGTTTTTATTATGCTTTAATACATTTTTCACACTCATATGACGTTATACTATATCCACCATGCCCTTTATATTTCCAATATGACGTAATATTTTCCTCTTTCACGTGGAAACCTTGAAATAGAAAAGTTATGAAGTTATATTCACTTTCATTTAAATTCGTCAAACCATTTATTTCATTTTCATATTTCACGTGAATATCTTGCAATAGAAAAGTTATCACGTAATATTCACTTTTTTTTAAAATTCGGCAAACTATTTATTTCATTTTCATTTTTCACGTGGAAATCTTGCAGTAGAAAATTAATTGTTGTAGTAATAATTTTATTGTGTTTTTTAATTGTTGGCAACTGCTATAACGAAAAATGTTTAAATTTGATAAGAAATTGCTGTTAAATTTGTGGTTTTTTATTAATTAAAAATTAACTATAAGTTATTTCGATTCCGGATTACTTTAGTTGTCTCGGCCATGTTTTAATACACATGTACGTATCTCTTCACAATTTTGGCTTCCAAATTGTGGATTTTTTATAGAATTACAAACAGACAGATAGACAAGTTTTCATTTTTATATATCTCTCTATTCTATGAAAAGTAACTAAAGCTGTCACCGCCGCCGCCGGTTTTGAATTTTTTGTGACCGGAGGTCTTTCTTCATTAATATTAAGAAAACTATTGCATACAAATATATGAAAATCGGTGGTATTATAGCGAAATGTTTGATCAACACACTAATCCATACAGTTTTCAAATCGAAGAATTATTTTAAGATATATTTAATGCTAAAGTTGGACAAAATCATTCCATTAAAAAAATTTATAAGAGCAAAAGCTATACATGGGAATTTAATCATTTTTAGATCATTTTATTCAATAGAAGATCCCGGTCTGCAGATTTCATTAATATTTTTTTTTTTATTATTTGACTCATTTTTTGAGGTTTTATTTCTATTTTAAATTCAAATATTCAGCATTTTGACAGATATTTTTTACATATTTTAGAAAATGGTATTAATTTAAACTGTTGCCAACTGTATAAACAGCGCAAACAATAATGTTTGCCTCAGATTAAAAAAAAACTACACGTTACTATTATAAACAGAAAAAAAACCTTCAAATTACAATTAAATAATTAGGTAAAAAAAGCAGGCACTTATTGGAAATTACGCCATAAAAACTATATTTACATGTGAATTTTAAAAGAGAAAGGATATTGTAAAATAAATTCATTAACACGCGTTAGAAATCTGAAATAGAACAAATTACGTCACATTACACTTATTATGCAAAATGAACAAAAAATAGTATTGCAAAACAGTTTAAATTTAAAAATTGCGCGAGACAAAATATTAGAGGTTAAGTAATAGATTTTTTCAAAATTTTATTATTTGTCGTTTGATGTAAGGTGTTCAGCTATAAGCATGCAAATTTTTATGTTTCAACATAATTAGGGGCTGAGTTAGAAAAATTGCTTTAAATACACAAGTTAGAGCCCAGAGGGTTAAATATTAGACTTTTTCAAAATTTTATTATTTGATGTTTGATGTGAGGTGTTCAGCTATAAGTATGCAAAATTTCATCTCTCCAACTTAATTAGGCTGGGTTAGAAAAATTGCTTAAAATACACAAGTTAGATCCCAGAGGATTAAGTAATAGACTTTTTCAAAATTTTATTATTTGTCGTTAGATGTGAGGTGTTCAGCTATAAGTATGCAAAATGTCATGTCTCCAACTTAATTAGGGGCTGAGTTAGAAAAATTGCTTAAAATACAGAAGTTAGAGACCGGAGGGTTAAATATGACTTTTTCAAAAATTTACGATTTATCGTGTTATCGCAAGTGTTCAGCTATAAGTATGCAAACTTTCATGTCTCCAACTTAATTAGGGGCTGAGTTAGAAAAATTGCTTAAAATACACAAGTTAGAAAACATAGGGTTAAATATTAGACCTTTTTCAAAATTTTATTATTTGTCGTTTGATGTGAGGTGTTCAGCTATAAGTATGCAAAATTTCATGTCTCCAACTTAATTAGGGGCTGAGTAAGAAAAATTGCTTAAAATACAGAAGTTAGAGACTGGAGGGTTAAATATATGACTTTTTCAAAATTTTATGATTTATCGTGTTATCGCAAGTTTTCAGCTATAAGTATGCAAACTTTCAATTCTCCAACTTAGTTAGGGGATGAATTAGAAAAATTGCTTAAAATACATAAGTTAGAGCCCAGAGGGTTAAATATCAGACATTTTTCAAAATTTTATTATTTGTCGTTTGATGTGAGGATTTCAGCTATAAGTATGCGAAATTTTGATGTATCCAATTTAATTAGGGGCTGAGTTAGAAAAATTGTTTAAAATGCATAAGTTAGAGCCCAGAGGGTTAAATATTAGACTTTTTAAAAATTTTATTATTTGTCGTTTGATGTGAGGTGTTCAGCTATAAGTATGCAAAATTTCATGTCTCCAACTTAATTAGGGGCTGAGTTAGAAAAATTGCTTAAAATACAGAAGTTAGAGACCGGAGGGTTAAATATGACTTTTTTCAAAATTTTATGATTTATCGTGTTATCGCAAGTGTTCAGCTATAAGTATGCAAACTTTTATGTCTCCAACTTAATTAGGGGCTGAGTTAGAAAAATTGCTTTAAATACACAAGTTAGAGCCCAAAGGGTTAAATATTAAGCCTTTTCCAAAATTTTATTATTTGTCGCTTGATGTGAGATGTTCAGCTATAAGTATGCAAAATTTCATGTCTCCAACTTAATTAAATTAGGGGCTGAGTTAGAAAAATTGCTTAAAATACACAAATTAGAGCCCAGAGGGTTAAATATTAGACTTTTTCAAAATTTTATTATTTGCCGTTTGATGTGTGGTGTTCAGCTATAAGTATGCAAATTTTCAAGTCTCCGACATATATAGTTTCTGAGAACGGGCTCTGTGACAGACTGACAAATAGACAGACAAAGGAGTGAGACAGGTAGGGTTGCGTTAGATGGACGAAACTCTAAAAAACATGCTGCGGATGACTGTAACAACATCCTAAAATTACATTACCATCAGCGATCTACCAATCCCGAATTTAGTTTATATTCGTTTCATATATTCTTATTCTTTTGTGCGGCCCTGTAAAATAATTATCAATATTATATACAGTAAAACCTCTGAATAGCGGACACCCCGAGAATGCAGAATTTGGCCTCTATTTAGAGGTGACCTCTACTGAGAGTAAAACATGTACAGTTATTTAAGAGTTGGTGATCGAAAAAATGTCCGCTAAATAGAGGTATCCGCTAATCGGGTGTGTCCGCTATGGAGGTTTTACCAGTAAAATGGCCGAATAGCGAACACCTCGGGAGGGCAGAATTTGTCCTCTATTTGGAGGTGTTCGCTACTGAGAGTAAAAAATGTACAGTTATTTAAGGGTTGGTAATCGAAAAAATGCCCGCTAAATAGAGGTGTCCACTAATCGGGAGTGTCCGTTATGGAGGTTTTACTGCATAATAATATCATCCTTTACAAGAAAATTGCATGCTGTATGATAGACAGACAGACATCCAGAGAAAGATAACCTCCGGATCAATAAACACTCATGTCTTTTGTTTTAATCATCCACAATTGTATGTCATACAACATGCCAGATTTTATACAACAGGCTAAAAACGGTCACCGTGTTACGGAATACTGTATTATTATTTGTTTGACCACCAAAACTGGTTGCCACGGGTTGTTGCAAGGTTTGTGATCACGTGGTTGAAACTGATCTATTCAATATTACTGCGTGCGTATTTTTTTTTTTTTATTTGCTCCATGTGTTCAAACCAGTTGTCTACGAAAACATCAACCGGTGAAAGTGACGCACACCAAATTTCTGTGACGTATGCAGAAAAATTGTGCTTTTTTAAGAGTTTTTTCGCATATAATTTTTAAACGGTTTGTAACTTATTTTTCATAGTAGATGCATTCAGTAGGCGACCCTCATAGGTACCTTCTGGTGCAATCAGAAACGAAATCCGACAAATATTTTTTGAGTTATGCTTGACGAAAGGTTTTTATTAGGCTTTTTCTTTAGTAGGACATGGCGTTAATATCCATCGTAGTAGTAAAGTGTCCGGACAGTAATATTTCGCTGAGTATTAGCCTTCGCTTCGCTCAGACAATTATCCTAATCTGTTTATGATGAACTTAATTCGGTACTGGCAATAAAGGCAGTGCATAGTTAAACTTCATTTGGCATTTCATGAAACTAAATTCAGCGTAGTAATAACCTTTATTTCTACAGGGTATCTAAAACAAAATCTTTGTTCAAAGTTTAAATTTGGCATTGTGCTAAGCGCGCTTCGTATTGAGGTCTCAAAGTTGCAACGCCGCCTTGGTCAGTGCCGCGTTTTTCCAGATAGGTGTTTAATTAACTTTTAAAGTCACTCGAGACGTATTGAGAGATACAATCAATGAAAACTATCGCGAACCCCACAGTATTTATGCGATACATTCTAATTAAATATTTCGAGGGCGATGCCCTTAAAAAACGGACACCTAATTTTAATTCCAAAACAGACAAATAGCACCAAGAATATTTAATTAAAATTTTCCTTTTATCATGTACGTGAAAATAAGAAAGTTCGCATTTCCTAATAAATTCGTTTATAAATTCTGGTGTCAGTTCATTATTTCATAAGTTTACAAATAGAATTTCTCCGTGCCGGAAAGGATTAAGTGGTCGCGGGACTCTTAAAGCTTCAAAAGTAAAGAAATTTTAATTTTTTTAGATGTTAAACTCCTATATTTTCTGAATATTTTGATATAATTGTTTCCTTGAAATTCCCATTAGAACAGAAGTTTTGGCTTTTAGAAATATACCCGCTCAATAGCTGAAGCGGCGTTTCCGAAACTTTAAAGTCATTATTTTCCAAATGGCGTTTTTGGGTATAACGCGCAGGATACCTCAAAAACTTCTGAATATTTTTTCATGAAATTTTCAAAACATATATTCCATGTTATTCTGTATAAACTGAACCTAAAATTTCCTTTTTCTTGTTCAAAAAAATATTTTTTTAGGTGATTTTACTGTTGAAATTTTCAAAATTTTGTACTAGCTAAATGCATCATTGCATTAAAAATATAAAAATGCTTTAAATACAAATTTATTTAAGTTTAAGGAAATTATTATAATCTGAAGTATAAGTAAGCACCAAAATTTTCATTCTAGTTGAAATATTTATTTTGTAATCCTGCGCGTAAACTGTTATGCCAATTTTTTGTTCGACAAATGTCTAACAGTTTTGAGCCCCTATAAATACTAATTCTGTATCTTGCAATTTTTTAAATACATGAAACGAAACAACATACTTCTATCTTTCATTCCAATTAAAATTGTTTTTTAAAATCATATACATTTTAAGACATTAAATGTTGAAAATGGTCTTTTTTTTTTCTTTTTTTTCCACTTTTTAGAGTCCCGAGACCCCTTAAATTAGTATGTTTTTAACAATTTGACGTTTATTGCTTTTATACTATTACTGGGCATTACATTACACATATATATCATTAAAAGTCGTTAACTAGGCATAGAGTACGCCGCCCTGTCCTTGTGTATGTCCAAACTGACCGTACCTTTATGGCTAATATCTCAGCTAATTACCGATGATTTTTTTCGAAAATCGTTATCAACGATGCTTTTATTCTTCTGCAACGATAGGTATATTCAGCGATGCTCAACAATTTTTCTGAATGCCCGTAAATCGAAATTTGTGTATAACAGAAAAATGCTAATTATTCAAAAACTATGTGACCTAGGGTAATCGCTATAATTTCCGGCAAGGTTTATATTAACGTCTACTATCTCCAATTTTTCCCGTAATTTTAGATTCAGTAGATTCGGAATTAGATGGGAGGGGGGGGGGGGGTCATATTTTTGCGCTACATTTTCACAATATCTTTGAAAATATAATACCTAAAATTAAAAGGAATGTATTTTTGAGTTCAGCGTTACAAATGCTTTCACAGGATACCCCACATGATATACAAAGAAAAGATTTTTTTTTTCAAGTAGCGTAATTAGCCCCTCTACTTTTTTACTAAATATATTTACGAATGTTTATTAATCTGAAAATATGTGGGTCAATGGTCTTTATTACTTCCCCGAATTTGAACATTCCACGTTCCATAGTTTACGATTAAAATGGCAGTGACTAACAGACAGACAGACTGACAGACACAGGAGTGATCTTATAATGGTTCCGTTTTTACTTTTTAAGTACGGAACCCTAAAAACTGATTTTTATTGTTTTCTAAAGAAAACCTCATTGAATTCGTAAAGAAATTTTAAAGTAATTCTAGGAAATAAAAGATATAGTTTCAAAAAAGATATGAATTAAGTGGGCACAGGGCCTTAAAATTTTCAAAAAATCAGTTTTCGGTTTTTGCTTAATTCTGAATGTATCTTAAATCTGAAGCTTTATTTTCATTACAAAATGGGCTTTAAAGGGGTTGTTTAGTAGTTTTAATTTCATTTTGTAGATTCTGTAAATTTGAGAGAATTTTATTATTATTATTATTATTTGGGTGGATTTGAGAAGGCGAAGTCGCTATTATTTTTTAATTGTTAATGTGAAATAACTTTAGTACGTTCTTCTGATTAAAAACAAAATATAAACACTAATTTCGATTTTTTTCTAAAGAAAATGTCATTGATTCGTATAGAAATTTTAAAGTCATTCTAGGAAATAAAAGATATAGTTTCAAAAAAGATATGAATTAAGGGGGCACAGGACCTTAAAATTTTCAAAAAATCAGTTTTCGGTTTTTGCTTAATTCTGAATGTATCTTAAATCTGAAGCTTTATTTTCATTACAAAATGGACTTTAGAGGCGTTGTTTAGTAGTTTTAATTCCATTTTGTAGATTCTCTAAATTTGAGAGAATTTTATTATTATTATTATTTGAGTGGGTTTGAGAAGGCGAAGCCGGTATTATTTTTTAATTGTGAATGCGAAATAACTTTAGTACGTTCTTCTGATTAAAAACAAAATATAAAAACTAATTTTGATTTTTTTTTTTAAAGAAAATGTCATTGATTCGTATAGAAATTTTAAAGTCATTCTAGGAAATAAAAGATATAGTTTCAAAAAGGATATGAATTAAGGGGGCACAGGACCTTAAAATTTTCAAAAAATCAGTTTTCGGTTTTTGCTTAATTCTGAATGTTTCAAAAATGTTTAAAAATATGCAAAAACCACATTCAAAAATCTTCATTATTTCTTGAGATATAATCATTTCTAGACGGTGAGTATAATGGAAGGTCCGTACACTCTAAAAAAAAAATACTGCTAGTTTGGAAAAATAGTTGCCCTTATCGTACCGGAATAATTTCCGACACAGCTCGGAATAAAATCCGTAAAAATAAGGAAATAGTCAGTAAAACGGTATTTTACTGATTTTATTCCGATTTTACGTATTTTATTCCGAACTGGGTTGGAAATTATTCCGGTACGATAAGGGCAACTATTTTTCCGATTCCTACCGGAAAACTGGCAGTATTTTTTTTTTTTTTTTTTTTTTTTTTTTTTTTTTTTTTTTTTTTTTTTTTTTTTTTTTTTTTACAGTGTAGATATTGATATAAAGCGTTTTCTCAAATTAGCAAATTTGGAGTTTGCACGCAGTGTTACTTTTAAATTTTGTAAGCTACAGCTTTAAAAAAATTAACCAAATATGCGTTTCTTTATAGTCTACAGGCTAAAAACAAAAAAATTCACATATTTTGATTATTTATTTTTTTGCATTTGAAAAACTTATTTTTGAACTTTTTTTTTTAATTTTGTGCTAAAATTAAATTTTAAACGAAACTTTTTGCGTATATTTTTGTTTTAAGTTAGAAGTATGTATGTTATGATTCTATTTTGTTCAAAAATTGTTTTCTTTACGCATAGTTTAGAGTTTTATCATGCACGCAGCTTTAATCACGCATTAGCGAGATGAATTTTTAAATTTAAAATTTAAATATTAATTTTGTACATACAACATTTATTTTTCTGGATAATGTAGTTAAGCTTATATATTTTAGGCAGGAAGGGGAAAAATCTTAATTGCATATTGTTTGTGTTTTGGTACTTTGAAGAAGGCGATGTTTCTGATTGTTTCGACAAACTCAAAGGTCCTGTGCCCCCCTTAAAAAAAGATGAAAACAAACTCGAAATATGGAAAGTAAAAACTTCATTAAAAAATGTTGGCTGTATTTAAAAAAGATAAATACTAACTCGAAAAATGTAAAGTAAAAATTTCATTGCATTAGCACTAACTGTTGGCAGGAATCTATTGATGTACTCATTTGAAAACTGATGTACTACGTTACTGAAATACTCGATAACATCATCCTTATCGAAAACAAGGCCTCCAATATTAATCACTTGCCTGTGACGCCCGAACCCAGTTCGGGTAACGGAAATGCGGCAATTTTGGAATGTCCTACCTGAGTTCGGGCAAAAGAAAAATAAGTGTTTCAATTCAAATTTATTCGCTGTTCAAATATTTCCTTCGTTGTCGTAAAACTGATGAAAAGGGAAAGAGGATACGAGGCGAGACTTGAGTTTATTGTAAAGACTGTGATGTAGGCTTGTGTGCCGTGCCATGTTTTCGTAGGGAAGACCGGGGCAAGACGAAGAGTGGGGCAAGATGACGAATGCCTTAATATTTCCGTTTTCCATTAGGTGGCAGCATCAACCGGACACTATTGGCTCCCCTATCGGTCGTTCGTTAAACAATAGTATAAAAACGCTGAAATCGCCCTTTTTGTGTTAGTTGTGAAGCTTTGATTGTTTACCGCTGCCACCTTATAACTTTTATGCAAGTGTAAATAAGCTCTGCTACTGATACAGGTAAGATATATCATTTCTCTTTAATATTTATGAGTAGCTTAGCTTAAATACTACCTATTACCATGAATAAATGTCAATTAATCGCCTTCCTTCATGGCAATGAAAAATATAACTAAGCAATTTCATATTAAATATTTTGGTAACTTTGAAAAGTCAAGTTTAATTTTCTTAATATATCTTCTTTGTTAATATAGTTTTAACAGCAACATTTAAAAATTATTCCATTTACAATATTTTTAGATATGTATTATGCTATATTCAAACAAAGTAATTTAATGGATTCTTAATACCCGGAAATCAAAAGACGATTAACTAAGTTATCATCCACATTGAAATGTGTCTTTATAAAGTGATTTAATGTTTCAACAACTTAGCATCTTACATTTTCCAAACTCTTTTCTTCAATCAATTAAATATCATGACACTTTTCTCATTCATCCAATTTTATGATAATAAAAGTCTATATTTTAATAATTGAGGCATCAGGAAGTTAATAATTTTTTTTTTATTATATGTCGAAATAACATTAAAATCGGTATATTGTATTGTCTAAAAATAGAAAAAAAGTTTCCAATGACTTTTATAATGATATATATTTTACATTTTTAGTGAAACGGATCCATTTTCTGCATAGAAATTTATTTGAAGCAAATGCAACTGCTTTATATCCCCACTTATTCAAGCACTGTTTAAGGACTGGCGTTTCCTGTTCTTTATGCATTCTCCATTCTTCGCTTTTATTCCAAAATAGCATCCATTATGTCTGTATTATATTTAATGGGCATATACTAATATTTTTCATATTTGAGTTGCCTTTAGAAGTTTACTATTCATTTAATTAACTAAATAAGTCATACTTTGTTCATTTGTTATTATGATGCAAACATTGAGATATAATAAGGTCAAAATGTATTTGCATTCAGTCATTTGTGAAAGATGTTCACTATTTACAGTCAGCATTCTACGGCTTGTAACTAAATTTAAACAATAATCATACAAGAAATGCTTTGAAATAAGTTTGTTATTTATTTTCCAGCGGTCAGTTTATATACACTATCCATCACATATGAAAGTAATTAGATTTTTTCCAACGCAGTATCATAACTGATAGTAATTAATTTCGCCTAGAGTGCATTAAAAAATATTCCTAGCTGAAATAAACGGCCTACGACACGGTATCCTCGCATAAAATGTCAATATATTTATGGTACAGCAAACTGCAAAATATCACGCGACATTGGAGACCAAAGTTTGCTCGACTTGATAGGTGGTGCAAAGTAAGGGTGTGACAGGGCCATGGAAATGATTTGACGATTTCTGTGGGCACATTATGCATATAAAAAATTAATAATTTTTATTGTTTAGTTATTTACATGCAATGTTCGTTTGTACCACATCATATTTCCATTATAATATTTTTCCATGTTGCAATTGCGCTGTCAAATTTTGGAAAGCACGTAAGGACCTCTGATGGACACACAGAACGGCGCGCTTCGCGAATTCCGCGGCGGTCACCCATCCATCCCCGACCGCTATTAACGCATATTAGACCACGCCGATTAAATATTTTTGAAAATTTTAAAACTTCGATTATATCATTAATATGGTGTAATTAAGTAGATACTAGCAAAATTTTGAAAAAAAGTTTTTAATTTTTTACGTAACTACCTGTCCTATAAACAGGACATATTAGTAGGACACATGGTAAGGACAGATAACATGCATATATAAACTAATTTTATGAGCTAATATTTTATTTTACTTTAAAAATACTGTTTATGTTGTGCAAAAATACTCTATGATTTCTCCAATAAAAAAATAATAATAATGGTAAAATTCTAGATTATAAGATCACAATTTTTAAAGGATTTTTTAAATAGAATTTTTTCAATTACATTTCATTTGATTACTTTTTTGTTTATATTTTATACTTTTATGTATTTTAAAGACGTCATAACAAAATGCATCCAGAAAATCCTTACCAATTTTATTTTTAAAAATGCTTTATTAGCTGTCCTATTCATAGTACAGCGGTCCAAAATGGGTTAAACGACCATTAAGTTTGTAGCCGCAACGATCGTCCGATGGTTTCAGCGCCAAGAACCCGTTCCTTACCGCTCTTTGATGTCTTTAATTTAATGAATTTCGCTTTTAAATTTGCCGCTGACGCTTCTTTATTTTTTATCCTGGTCCGGTCATGAGTCGAAAAGACTGTAAAGACTCCGGTCAGGTACGAAGGACCCCCAGGCTCTGCGAATTTCCCTATCATAGAATACGTGAAATGAGGCGTTCTACGTGCCTGTCCTAAGTCCTTTCACTTTCTTTTCAACACTGACCACTTTCTGACATCTGTCCGCCCGGAATAAAAGAAAATATAAAAAGTCGTCACCGGACAAATTTAAAAGCGAAATTCAAAAAAGTAAAAACAGCGAAATCTGGCGAGAGATGGGCTCGGAATAAATGAGTTATAAACGCTACGTACTTGGTTTTCAATACCAAACATGCAATAGTAAATTTCAATAATCAGTTGCATGGGAAAAACCGAATTCATGAACACTTCTAAACTTTGTTGGAAGGTGTTAAAAATACTGTAAAAATTATTTGAAGAACTTAATCTGAAAATGCATTTGAATTACTATTTATAAAAGATTACTCTTGCATAAAAGTATTCACTTGGATTGAAAGTAAAGAACAGAGACAATGCTCACAGAACATATTTAATAAATATGATGCGGCAATTTTTTTTGTTCTAGAACTAATAACCCAAAAATATGATGCTAAGAAAGAAATGTATATGTTTCAAATTCTAGTGTTTGTTATTCTCAAGTATGCAATATTTCATTTTAAAAAATGCAATTTTTCACATTGAAATAGAAATAAGTAATAGAAGTTGGGATTAATAGAAATCATTTTCAATTCCTAAATTCGCAATTTCGGATGAAATTCTTTGAAGTGCAACAAACGGCAGATAATTATTCTTTGGATTCATTCTATTCTGGAATTCATTTAAAGATAATTGTTTAATCATAGCTGAAAAGGCAAAGCAATATTTATGAAATGTTTGTCATATCCTGCTGTTGCCCGCTAGCCTGTATAATTAATCATCTTATTAAATATGTTAAGTACTGGGAATAAAGTGGTGTTTTCCCCAAAACTTTGTCAGAAAATGAGAAAGGAAGACAGAGAGTAATTGAACGCGTTTTAGTTCTTTTATCTTAAATAGAAAGATAAATTAAATGAGGTAAGAGTTATTCTATAGTTAATAACATATGTAAATTTTGTACTTTCCGTATGCTAACATCTAATTCTTGGAAGATTTTATTCATTAATGCGGCTTAATATTTTCTGTTGTATTATAAGAGTCTAATTATTTTGTGCGTTTAAATTGCTCATTACCAATCTAAATGTAATAATATTTAAAAACTAAAATGAAAAGACAATTTGTCATTAATAAAGTTCAAAGGAAACCAAATTATCTGCGGTAATGACATGCACAGATTTAGAATATTTTGATTAGCCTTAACCAATTTTGTCCGTATTGCAATAAAGTGGATGCCTTAATGGGACTTTTGAAAAGGAAACCAAATTATCGTTCTCGTGCAAGGAAATCCTGAGAACCTTACCCACTCACCTTTCAATGGCTGTGCGTATTTCGAATCCACTAATCTTGGGTCGATACCCACTCTTCGGATTTTGTGCCTGACTGGGATAGTGAATATCACAGACACTATAACACTGTGTAAAGCAAATCGTTCTTAAACTTTTTTCTGTTTCAAATAAACCATGTGTTATCATCGTAACAAAACAAGTCACTTAAATTTTGCTTATATCAATTTATAATCAATTTTAATTCATAAATAAGACAAATCAGACATTAAGTTTATAGACACATAACAATTTTATTAACCCTCATTCCAACATGTTACTGATGGAGATCCCTCTTAAATGTTTACAAATGTAACTGCCCCTAAACTTATCAACCAATCTTTACTTTTTAAAAATAACTATTCTTTAATTCTAACTTTTATACACATTTTTTTTTTAAATTCGGACAGAATAATATCTCACATATAATTTTAGTTTATTCTGAAGATTAAATCATGTTCATTTACATTTATTTTAACATAAGTTTAAAAATACTTATTCAACCCTTATATATCTGATACATTTAACGAATTTTGTTATTTTTTAAAGTATTATGATTTTCTGCTTTTAGGTAGATTTCATATGAAATACTACCTATTGGGATCGTTCCTATGTTGGAATTTCTGAAATTTTTTTGCAGTTCCGATCATGACTTCTAGAACCCAAACCCACCCTCAGTAAAAAACTTTATCTATCTATCTATCTATCTATCTGTCTATCTATCTATCTATATCACATTCTTCTGGACACGATAACTTTCGTAATTCTGCATCAATCTCTTCCAAACTGATACATAAAATCAATGGGCATAAAATCTTGGTCAAGTTCGTTAATGGGCAAAATCGGACCAAGGTTATTTATATTATAGGGAGGGGTTTTGTGAAAACCGAAAACCCCCCATAACTTCTTAATTTTTGTACGTATCGAATCAGATTAAAGTTTTTATTACTTCTAAACATAGGGCTAAAATTTTATGTATCACAGATTTTTGCTAAAGTTAAAAATGGGCTCAAGGGGAGCACAAAATAGGGTTTTTGGGAGAAAAAAATTCATAACTTCGTCAATTCTCAAGATATCAATTCCAATTAATTTTATTATAAATTTCCTTAATATTATCTGCAACTTTTATATTCACAAGTTTTTTATAGGACCAATTCGTACCGCAAAAAAAATTAAAAACGAAAACAAAAAGGGGGTTTGAAGAAGTGAAAAATCCATAGCTCCGTCAATTCAAAAGATATAAATTCCCCATGAATTTATCATATACCTTCTTAATATTGTCTACAACATCTATATAGAGAAGTTTTGGATAGGACCAATTCTTACAGCAAAAACAAATTAAAAATACATAACGGTTGAAGAAAAAAATCGTCTAAGTATTCAAAAACAATTCAAATCCAAACTGCTTATTTTCTGACTCATTTTACAATTCATTTTTGCTCTCAAAGGCTTCCAATTAGTGCGTTTTCTTACACAGAAACTATATAATGTACCGTAATGGTCGATTTTTTGATAGAGGCAGAAAATATTTTAAAAAATGCTGTTAAAGTGGGCATTTTGAACCGAATTTCCCGAAGCGGATTGTGTTTGAAAAATCATGGCATTAAGGATGCACTCAAATCCAAACTGCTTATTTTCTGACTCATTTTTAAATTCATTTTTGCTCTCAAACGCATTTAATTGGTAGATTCGCTTATTTAGAAACTATATAATTTACCGCAATGATCGATTTTTTCATAGAGGCAGAATATATTTAAAAAAATGATGACAAAGTGGGCATTTTGAACTGAATTTCCCGAGGCAATTGTGTTAGAAACGAATAACATTGTCCTTCTGAGAAAATAATTGTTTATATATAAAGTTTTAATTAATTGAACGAAAAATAAAAACACTGGTCGCTTACAAATCTCTTCAAAAATCACGTCAGCAAGTTTCATATTTTTTTTAGGTAGATTTCGTATGAAATACAACCTATTGGGATCGTTCCTATGTTGGAATTTCTGAAAAGTTTTTGCAGATGTACACCGATCATGACCCCTAAAACCCAAAACCACTCTCAGTAAAAAAACTTTATATATATATGTCAATTTCTTCTGGACACGATAACTTTCGCAATTCTGCACAAATCTCTTCCAAACTGATACATAAAATCAAGGGACATAAAATCTCTCTCGGTCAAGTTCGTTAATGGGCAAAAGCGGACAAAGGGGATGGAAATAGAGAGAGGTTTTGTGAAAACTGAAAAATCCCCATAACTTCTTAATTTTTGTACATATCAAATCAGTTTAAAATTTTTATTACTTCTAAAAATAGCGCCAAAAATTCATGCATCACAGATTTTTGATAAAATTAAAAATAGGATCAAGGGGCGCAAAAAATAGGGATTTTGGGAGAAAAAATTCCTTACTTCGTCAATTCTCAAGATATCAAATCCAATTAATTCATTATAAATCTCCTTAATATGATCTACAACTTTTATATTCACAAGTTTTTGATAGGACAAATTCGTACCGCAAAAAAAAAAAAAAAAAAAAAAAAAAAAAAAAAAAAAAAAAAAAAAAAAAAAATTATAAACGAAAACAAAAAGGTGGTTTGAAGAAGTAAAAAATCCATAACTCCGTCAATTCAAAAGATATAAAATCCCCATGAATTTATCCTATATCTTCTTAATATTGTTTTCAACATTTATATAGACAAGTTTTTGATAGGGACAATTCTTACAACAAAAACAAATTAAAAATACATAGCGGTTGAAGAAAAAAATCATCTTATTAAGGGTGCATTCAAATCCAAACTGCTTATTTTCTTACTCATTTTTAAATTCATTTTTGCTCTCAAACGCATCCAATTGCTAGATTCTCTTATTCAGAAACTATATAATGTATAGTAATGATCGATTTTTTTGATAGAAGCAGAATATATTTTTAAAAAATGATGTCAAAGTGGGCATTTTGAACAGAATTTCCGGAAGCGATTGTGTTAGAAACAAAAAATATTGCCCTACTGAGAAAATAATTGTTTATTAATCAAGTTTTAATTAATTGAAAGAAAAATAAAAACACAGATCGCTTATAAATCTTTTCAAATATTATGTCAACATGTTTCATATATTTTTTTAAAATTAAAAATGAATCTGAAAATGTGCCAGAAAATTTCGAGTTGTTGAGCATGGAAAATATTTTTTTTTTAATATCGCCTTAACATGATTCTGATAAAACCAGCTATTTTATAAAAATTAAATAAAAACTCGTCAAAAGCAGACAGATAAAACTGTTAAAGTGGATTTATATCTAATAATGATTTAGTTTTTGTTGGTGAAATTAGTATACTTAACTTCGAAATCTGCCTCTGCCTGTAGGCCGGGCCGGCAGGGATTTTATTCTTTTTGTAATTAATTAGTATAAAGTAATCCTTTAACATTCGCGAGTTTTCAGTATTCGCGAAATAACGAATGAAGAATATTTCAATATTCGTAAATAGTTAACTTGTTTATTCGCGTATATTATTTTATAAAGAATATTTTTAACAATGTAAACACACTTTGTTTTAACAATTCCATGCATTACGTGTCATTGGACACCTGCATTATTCTGTATAGAATAAGTTCCTGAATAGTTTAATGAGTGTTTTATTCGTGCGGTGAAGAAATACCTCTCATCTAAAAATATTGCGTTTAAAATTCTGTTCCTCATTGACAATACGCCTGCACATCATCGTAGTTTAAAAGAGTCCATCCCAAAGTTGAAGTGTTTTTCTCCTCTAATACGACTTTGCTGATCCAACTAGACCAAGAAACATAGCTGCTTTCAAATCTTACTAAACAAAAATTTCGTTCAAAAGAATGTTTTATCCACTGAAGAAAATTCAGAAGTCACATCGGGTTGGACAAAATTCAACTTAGCAGACTGTGTTACCGAAATCGATGCATCATTGAGGGAACTTAATGAAAGCTCAATCAATGTTGTTGGAAAATACTTGTTCCAAGCAGGTAAAAAAAGAAAACCAAATTCCTTTAGTTTCCAAACCTCTTGATGAAATTTCAGAACTGGCTCATCAGTTCGGAGGTGATGGTTTCGACAACATAAAGAGAGAATACGTGGAAGATCTGATAAAATCCCATGACAACGGACTTACTGAAGATAATCCATAAGGAAACATTACAGAACCAGACAATGACGCTGATGATGAGCAGGGATTTTGAGGCTACAGGTAAATGTTTTTCTTTCTTTGTTATGTTGACTTTTTTAATATCCTAATTTTTCTAAAATTCAAATTTTTTATTACAGGTAAAATATTTTCTACAGAACTTGTCGGTAAAATTTTAAAACTCCAGCAACAAGTTGTTGAAGAAGCAATTTTGCAATGGTGAGGAGTCTTATATTTTAAAAAAAAATTGAGGTCGCATCCTTAACTTACCGGGTGTCCTAAAAAGGACTGACTAATTTTAAAATTCAATAACTTGCAAACGGTGACAGATATTTAAAAAATTCTTGCATGAGCGTTATGTATGATGGGAGGAGTTTTTTTTACTGTGATTCTCGAATTTAGTTCGAATTACAAACAATAGATAGCACTGCGAGCAATATGTGCTAAATCTAGGCCCGATTTTTGGTACTTAAAAACCCACTCAATATATTTTAATCTCTTTTTTTGGCATGGGAGGAGAGGAAGGCGAGAAAAACAAACAGCTTGAATTTAGACCCTATTGCTTCACTCAGTTGCCGAGATTCCAATTATGCAAGTGCACGCTATACAAATATAAGAAATGGTGAAGAAAAATATCCAAAATAGTGCGATACACGACTTGAAGATGAATGATCTAGAATCAGGAAGAAAAAAAAAACATTACAGTCACCGTTAAAAGCCAAAGAATTTATCGTCTGACATATTTTCGTGGAAAAAGATCAAACTTTTGAATAAAAATATTTTTATTTTGAATTTAAAAATGGAAGCATCAAAAGAAATAGTTCAGTTGCAGTTATAGCAACAAAATTTATCGTATGTTATTATGGAAAATATTAAAATAAAAATGTACTATTGTTTGTCATTCGAACTAAATTTAAGATTCACCGTAAAAAAAAAAAAAACTACTGGCACCATACATAACCCTGCTGCAAGAATTTTTTAAATATCTGTCACCGTTTGCAAGTTATTAGATTTTAAAACCAGTCAGTCCTTTTTAGGACACCCGATATATTGAAATTCATAAACAAAAGATCTGTTCTGCCAAATAAACATATCACTAAATTTTTTCAGCCATGAACTAGCAAATAATTTTTTAACAATATGTCTATGATTGCTCAAATTTATTTACAGCATGTACTTTTTAATGCTTAATAAATATACTTTTACGATTCAATTGCTTTTTTCGTTAAAAAATTCGTAATATTCGTAATTCCCCTTTTATGCACGGGAAGATAGTCTCAACATTCGCGATTCTTACATTCGCAGAGGTCTCTGATAACCTAATCCTCGCAAATATTAAGTGATTACTGTATATTACAATCACAATTCATCATTTTTGTATTTCAATTGAAAGACTGTTTTTGCGCAAATGTTTCATTCATAACACTTAGTTTACTTAACATCGCCATCAACTAGCAAATAAATTTTGCACAATATGTTTATGATTATTCAAATTTATTTACATCATATATTTTTAATTTTAAATAGATATACTTTTACGTTTCAGTTGCTTTTTTTCGTTAAAAAATCGTAAAATTTAGCCCCCTTTTATTCACGAAAAGATAGTCTCAACATTCGCGATTTTGACATTCGCAGAGGTTTCCACTCACCTAATCCGCGCGAATATTAAGTGATTACTGTATATTATAATCTACAATTCATCATTTTTGTTTTTCAATTTAAAGACTTTTTTGTGCAAACGTTCAGTTCACAACACATAATTGAAAATGTATTAAACACATTATTCGCTTTGGCATTCACACACATTTTTATACGTTATTGATCATTTTATTTCACAAGCAAGAATAAAATGCAGTGAAACCGAAAATTACAGTATCCTCTATAAATGAGAATTACAGAATGTTTACGTAAGCAAGACTCCTATTGCCATAAAAATGGCCTTCTCGAAGCAATATCACAATTTATAAAAAGCATACATTTTCAAAAGTGACGTCAAGCCTATCAGTTTAGAAAAGGGTTTTGATTACGTAAAAAAGATGCAATTTTTAATGATTTTTATTGTAAAGTCTTTTAAATATGTTACAAAAATAAATATATGACAGTTTTAATAACAATTAAAATGCTAGTTTTGTTAATTTAGATTTACAATATTTTTCTTGAGCATCTTTTATTTTGCAATTTTACGATGTAGAATATTTAAAACTTTGTATGGAAGCTCGAAAGTCCCGATGATGCATTAGCACAACTTTTTCTTATTATATGCAATCAGAATTTCAGATTTTTTTTTATTATTATTGAAAGATAACTTTTTATTTCTGCTCAAGCTTTCGTTTCCGCATTTGAAACGCAGAAATTGCTTTCGTGCTATTCTAATAACAATTTTGCAAAGGCAGATTTATAGCCTGTTGTTATATATTCATAATATAAGCACTAGTTTATGAAATATGCCATATTTTCTTAAAAGCAATTTTAAAGAAGAAATATTTACGAATATATTAATTTATGTTGGTTTAATTATAACTTTTGTATATTGTAGTATAACTTTTGTATATTATAGTATAACTTTTCTTTAATTATAACTTTATATATAACATAAGGATTTCCCAAATAAAAAGTGGACACGTGCGTCATTATGACTGCAGTTATAACAGCGCCACCAAACAGGGATATAAAGGGCGGTAGGAGGTATGCACCGCATACTATGTTCAACAGTGAATCCTGTTAGCGGTACAGGAAATTGATCAAAAGTAAAATCGCGCCATACATGGATGCTCCAGATCGGAAAAATGCGCGGTAGTATGGTTTTCGATTGCAGAAGGTCAGCTAAATTAAGACATCTGTTGGCGAATGGTGGCAGCCTATGCCTAGAACTGTTTAGGTAGAACGGCTGTGAACAACTGGTGTAAAAGGTTTCGTGAAGGGCGACAAATGATATCGGTCTGCCAAGACCGGACCAAGCTAACATCCTGATCACCAACGATTGCATTACCGCCGTTAATGAAATGTTCAGAGCTAATTGAAGAGTTCGAACCTGTGACATCAAGACGAAGTCAACCTGAGTAAAGGAACGGTTCACAACATCATCCGCCAACATTGTTCCGATCTGGACGCATCCATCTATGGCACGACTTTACTTTTGATCAATTTCCTCGACCGTGAATAGGTTTCACTATTGAACGCCGTATGTGGTGTACAACTCCTACTGCCCTTTATATCCTTGTTCGGTGACACTGCTATAGCTGCAGTCATTCTGACGTAGTCGCATGTGTCCACTTTTCATTCGGGAAACTCTTATATATATATATATATATCATTATCATAGAAACGTACAAAACGATGTTACGAAATAGTTATTATAAAAATAATTGAATTTGGGAATGTGTAATAATTAAGTTAATGATGCAATACAATCAATAAATAAAATAAATATATTTTTCATAAAAATTATGTGTCCACAGACAATGGGAAATCAGTTAAGCTAACTGTGTTGGCAGATTTTAGAATATATCGAGTCTGTGTATATATATATATATATATATTTCATGATAATAATTCATTTTTTATTTGGTGCTTTTTAACAGTAATCTCAAAATAAATTTGAAGCATAATATTAAGAATTTGTAGTTTTATTTAATAAATAAGTAATGTTATAATAAATTAATTCATATTCATTAATTAAAAAATAATGACTGATAAAAAATTGAACGAAGGTAGAAATTGAAAACTTTAACGTGAAAAGGGAATTTGTTTGCTATTAATTGTATGCAGAAGTAGATTGCATCACTGATCTGAGAAAAAAAATATTATGATTTCATAAAAAAACTGTAACAAATCATGAACGTAAATAAACAGTTCCATATGCTCAATATAAAGACGTATAAGGAACGTAATATTGCAGAATCAATGTAAGAAACATATTATATTAATTGTACAAAACCTAATTAAACACTATAGTTCTGTCTCGTATTTAACGTTTTACATTTAATTGAAAATAAAAAGTTAAAGAAAATAATAGAAATCAGATTTGAGGATATCATTACTGTGAACATTGTGGTTTCGAACATAATATCTAAATAATGGAATAACCAAGTTTTAATGAAATATCTTCACCACCAAGGAAAATCCTGTCCTGATGATATATAACTTCAAATCAATGTAAAAACATTTTTTATACGCTTTTAAAAATATAATACTAACAATGTAGATTTCTGTAAGAATTAAAAAATTGATAAGCTCTGATTGAATACATACCATCAAAAATGCCCAGATTAAAAAAAAAAAATCTTCTAAAACATACAATAAGATATAGTATATGTTTTAAACACATTTATAAAAACTAAACATTAACGCAATATGAAATATTACATGGAAATATTTGTACATCTAGTTTATCTAATCGCTACCTTTTTCCTTCAAAGTAAAATATCATTATTTAATAAGAAAATTTTAAATATGGCTTTCGTAATTTTCTATAAGATACAGAACTTATTAGAACATACATTGTAAAAAAAAAAAAAAAAAAAAATCTGCAAAACTAGTTTTTGTAAAGCTTACAGAAATCTGTATGCTTAATAAAATTTTATGGGTGACCAGGGATAATTGCATGATTATTTTTCGTTACAGTTACATAAAGTGTTCTAAGAATCTCAGTTTCCAAGCAAAATCTTAATAACCTTACCGATTTTTTTTCAGTGTAAACGTAAATCTCTTACATGATTTATTTTTTTTGTTGAGTTGCCTAAAATGTTCTAGGCATCCCAGTTTACTAGAAAATTCTTCGTAATCTCATAGATTTTTTGATACAGTGTACATCAAAATGCAAAATTTTTATAATATACTCAAAACAAATAGGGCTATCGAACTTGTAAATTCCCATATTTCTTATACAAGGTAGTTCAGAACTGTATATCAAAAATATAGAGGCAGGTAGAGGGGACCTTAATAAGCAGATTTCGTACAGGAATGTGGGTTCGGAGATTCAGTGTTCAGGCAGTAGAGAGCGCTGTTGAATGCGGCGGATGAAAGCTTTTCGTTGGCTAGAATCGTATTTTCCCGCACGGATTTTGAACAATATGCATTATTACACAGTTAGCCGACACGTATTTGATGTTAATGCTAAAAAATATAAAGGTATCTTATATATCTAAAACTTTCTCACCTGAGTCGTGAATTCTACTCCTTTATTGTGGCTGATCTCGCTAAGGTATTTACTTCGAAGAATATAAACACTGCTGTACGAAACAAAACATTTAATAGACAAAAACTAACACTAAAAACGGTACATATACTATCTTTAAACATCTTCAATTTTTTAATTCGTACATCTCGTCTGCAGTAAATTCATGGAACAAAAAATGACATCAAAATTAAATCGTAAACAAAAATGGGTCATTTTAGTTCACACAGCTTGCTTTTTTACTTCGCACCAAAGAGTTTGGAAATTGAGTCGGAAATTACAACATCCTCCGGCCCAGAAAGATATGTTATTCTTTATAATAGTCAAGTTCCAATGGATATAGGTGTTGGACTGCTCGCCGAATGAAATTGCCTGTTGCCAGTCTTAAAGTGCATGCACGAACCTTTCCGTTCTACCAGGATGAATATCTGTAATAATGCCCAATTTCCACAAAAGCCTTGACTGATTGTGTTTTTTAATTTGAACAACGGGTCCCTTTTTTACTTGTACGCCTTTGGAGTGATCTGTATAATGGACAGATTTTAAATCCATTAGGTAAAATTGTTTCCACTTCAACCAAAATTTTTCTACTAAGTTTAATCTGTATCTATATCTGTGAGTTACTTCACTTTTGGTAGAAGGAATGATCCTTATCTTTTCCGGTGGCAAAGCTGTCAGTCTTTTTCCTACCAGGAAATGTGCTGGACACAAGGGGGTTGGCTCATTTACATCACTAGATACAAAGGTTAATGGGCGGGAATTCAAAACAGCTTCCACTTCCTGTAAAGTGGTTTCAAATTCTTTGTAGTCTAATGAAGATCTTCCAAGGATTTTCTTAAGGCATATCTTCGTTGAACGTACCAATCTTTCGTAGAATCCTCCCCACCACGCTGCTCTCCCTACGATGAATTTCCATTCAATTCTTTTTTCACTAAAATAATTTTGCACCTCAGGATTCTTTATCAAATTCCATATCTGCTGTAAATCCCTGTCCGCTTTCTTGAAGGTTTTAGCATTATCGGTGTAAATAATCTTGCAAATACCACGACGTGAGATGAATCTTCGAAAGGCCATTAAAAATTCGGTCGTTGTTAAATTCATAACAATTTCTAGATGCACTGCTCTTGCTACTGCGCATGTAAATAAAACAACGTAAATCTTGGTACTATTTTTGAGGTATAAAGGACCTAGGAAATCTGCTCCTGTCACTTCGAACCGTGATGCTTCTTTAATTCTATCTAGAGGAAGGGGTGCAATGTCTTGGCAGTAAGGTTTAGTGCTGAATTTTTTACAGATGATACATCGCCTTAGTATACGTTTTACTTGTTGCCTACCCTTTATAATCCATAAACTTTCTCTTAATTAGGCGAGTGTTTCGGCAACTCCAACATGAGCTACTTCTTCATGAGCTCTTCTGATTTGAAGATCTGTAAAATGACTTTTGCTAGGGAGTATAATTGGATGTGCTTCTGAATAACTTAAATTTGAATTCTGGAGTCTTCCTTTTAATCGCATGATTCCATCTTCATCTAAGAACGGATTTAAATTTAGAATTTTTGATTTTCTTGGGATTAATTTCTTCTTAAAGAATGCTTCTCTTTCTTCTGGAAAGTATTTCTCTTGCGTCTGTTTTATCCAATATTTCTCGGCTTTTAGCATTTCTTCAGCGGTCAAAGGTCCTGAAAGTTTACTTACACGTATCTTTGTATTGTTCGCAAATCTGAATATCCAACAGGTGATGCGAAATACTCTAGTCAATGTACTGTAATTTTCAATTTTAAAAATTGTATTTTCTTCTTGAGCCACACAGCTAGCTTGGAGATTGATGATCTTTTCTCTACTTCGACACCTTTGATATCAATTTCTTTCGTTTCTTGAGGCCAAAATGTTTCATTTTCTTTCAGCCACTTGGGACCGTTAAACCATGCTTCATTTTTCAAAAATGATTCTGCCTTTTCACCTCTAGTTAACAGGTCGGCTGGATTTTCTGAGCCAGGGCAATGCGACCACAAGTTTGGATTTGTTTTTTGCTGTATTTCTCGAATCCTATTCCGAACAAATGGCTTCCATTCTTCAACATTGCCTCTTATCCAATGCAGAACAATCATTAAATCTGTCCAGAAATGTAGACTGATTTTCATTTCTTTGAAAAGATGTTGATTAACATAGGCTGTTAGTCTAGTCCCTACTAGTGCGCTCATTAGTTCCAATCTTGGCAGAGATAATTTCTTGACTGGAGCAACTCTGACTTTGGAAATGACAAAACTAGTAAATATTTGTTCGTTAACACGATATCTTAGATAAACAACAGATCCATAAGCTTTGGAACTTGCGTCGTTAAAACAGTGTAATTGTAGATCTTGAATCGCCTCTTTTGAATAGTCACCAAAATAATATCTTGCAATCTTTACAGCTTCAATAGAACTTAGTTGCTTACACCACTTAATCCATTTATTGTGCATATCTTCATTCAATTTATCTTCCCAATTCAGACCTTCTTTCCAAATTTCTTGCATAAGTATTCTTGCAGTTACAGTAAAAGGGTTTAAAATTCCTATGGGATCATATATTCTTCCTATCATCTTTAAAACTTCTCTTTTGGTTACACCGTTATTCTTATCGTCAAATTTCAAAAGATTCTGTAATTCGACTTTCAAATAATCTTCTTGGGTATTCCATTTATAACCTAGAACCTTTGTATAAACAGAGTCTTTAGGGACAGTTTCTTCCTTTAGGTCAAATTTCGATTGAAGACTTTCGGAATTTGTAGTGCACTTGCGCATATTGAAATTAGCCTCTTTTAAAATGGTCTTAACCTCAGCATATACCTTCAAACCTTGTGATTCTTCATTTACACCAGCGAGTAAATCATCAACATACAGACAATCATTAAGCAGATCGAACGTATCTGGAAATGTGGATTTGTATTTCCTGATATGATGTTTTATCGTTGCAGATAACAGAAATGAACTAGGCTTCGCTCCGAATAAAACTCTGGTCATTCGTAATGTTTTCAACTTTAAATTTGACCCTGGATTAGAAGAATTTTCAATCCATAAAAATCTAACAACATCTCTATCTGCAGGATCTAAACTAATTTGCAAATATGCTTGTTCAGTATCGCCAGTGATTGCAATTTTATGTAATCGAAACCGAAGTAAAACATCGAGTATATCTGGATTTAAATTTGGACCCGCATGTAAACAGTAATTCAACGAAATAGATTCGGAAGAATGAGAAGACGCATCGAAAACTACTCTAAGTTTGGTAGTTGTTTTGTCTTCACGTATAACTGCTTGATGAGGCATATAGTAAGATACTGAGTTTGGCTTCGAATTAACAACTTCTGCCATTCCTTTCTCTAAATAATTATCTATAACATTGGCATATTTTTCATAAAATTCTGGACATTTCTCAAATTTCTTATTTTAACTATATAGTCTTTTTCTCGCTAACTCATAATTATTCGTTAATTCAACAACTCTTTCATTCCAGGGCAACTGCACTTCATACTTATTATTCTTAAATTTAACAATTTTATTATAATTTTCCAAAACTGCATTCTCTATATCAGATTGCTCCTTTTCTGGTTTTATTCCCATAGTTTCTAACTCCCAGAAAGCCTTTAAAGTATTATTTACGTCGGTACTCTTATCCAACTCAATATGCTCCGAAACAGTTTTCATAACACTGATTGAAGTTTGTAAAATATTAGCATCTTTAGACGCAGTAGAACCATTAACAGTCCATCCTAAAATTGTTTCAAAAAGTACAAGATCATCTGAAAGTCTACGAAGCTTTCCTGTTACCATTTTCCAATAATAATCACTTCTTATCAAAATAGATAATCGAAAATATTTTGAATCTTCATAGGTTCTATCAGCTAATTGCAATTTATTTCTATATACAAAATCTCGTATTTTCTTCTCGGATACGGCAAGAAAAGCTTCACTAATTTCAGGTGTCTCTAACACTTCAATCGTAATACTTTTATTCAGCATTTCGGGATTTTTCAAAAGAATTCTGTATCGCTTACGTTTCTGATTTATCGCGGCTTTAGAGCAAAAAGCGTGAATTGTAACATCTTCTTCTCCCACTACTTGTAAACCTAATTTTTCTGCAACGTTACTCAATATAAATGATCCCTGCGACCCTAAGTCATATAATAGACGCAATTTTGATTTATGTTCTTTTCCGATAGCTAACGTAGTAGTGGTTTGCAAATAAATATCTCGTGTTACTTTCCCATTTTGAATTGATGAAACTAGTGTATCTGTGATTTCCCCTTTATTCTCGCTTTCTTCACAAATCGCTGAATTATGCCTCCGAAAACAAAATTTATATCTAATTTTAGACTTACAATTTTTAACTAGGTGAAATCCCTTCAAACATAGGAAACATCTTGCTTGGCTCTTTATAGCATTTTTCTTCTCTTCTATAGTTTTAGAACAAGTTTCTATATCATGACTTTCTGAACAGAATAGGCATTTATTTTCAACATTCGTATTCAAAGTAGCCGACGTAGGCATTTTGTGCTTAAATGATTTACTATTAACAAAATCCCTATCTGAAAATTCTTTTTTTACAACTACTTTGTTCCCAAATATTGTGTCGTCATCTGATTCTTTCTTGCCAAACGAAAATGTGCGATCTCTTGTTTCAATTTCCGCTCTCAAATAATCTAATAGCTTTGAAACATTCCACGATTCTGCTTCATCTTTATTTTCTCTGTTATAATTCAACATTAAACTATTCGGTATTAACTTTGTTATTATAGGAAATAATAAACTTCCATAACTTTCTAACTCGATTCCTAATGATTTCAAACTGCGTATATGTATTTCGCAAGTATCATACAAATTACGCAATTCTTTCAAATTAGAAGAATTACGGACAGATGGCAAATTTAATAACTTATTAATGTGAGATCTGATTAACATTTCTTTTTTTCCGTAGCAACTCTCTAAAATATTTACAGCCATATCATAATTTTCTTCAGAAACTAATAATCCTTGAATGGCAGTTTGCGCCTCATATTTTAGGAGACTTTTCAAATATGTAAATTTATCTATTTTACTTATTTCACCATTGTCATGGATAGCTGATTTAAACTGACTGTAAAATTCTTGCCAGTTCTCTAAATTACCATCGAATTTCTCAATATTCAACTTAGGCAGGTTAACGCGAATCCCATGTTTGGCCATAAAAGGCAAATTGGCGTTCATATCACTAGGGGCAACCGCCGAATTTGAAGCGATATTACTTTCTTCTTTCTGTAAATCCTTCATTGTACGATTTAATTTAGTTTTAACGGAAATAAACTTTTCCCTATACTCTTGGTTGGATTCAAAATCCGATTCTAAACTTTTCAAATCTTTTATTTCTCTCTCAATATTCTTACATAATTCAAGAAATTGATTTTCTTTATCATTAATTTGTGCAAACGATTCTTCTAACCAAAGCATATCAATTGTACTATCGGATTTTTCAAATACATCATTGACATTATTCATGAGCTTCGTTGCGCTAGATTTAATAACTTTACGTTTCGACTTCAATACATCTAAATTTTCCATTTTAATATTCTCAAAGGAAATAAATACTTATCAAATAATATTTCAACCAAATAAAAGCGCGACGTATGGGCGCCAAAATAATACTAAAAAATATAAAGGTATCTTATAAATCTAAAACTTTCTCACCTGAGTCGTGAATTCTACACGTTTATTGTGGCTGATCTCGTTAAGGTATTTACTTCGAAGAATATGAACACTGCTGTACGAAACAAAACATTTAATAGACAAGAACTAACACTAAAAACGGTACATATACTATCTTTAAACATCTTCAATTTTTAAATTCGTACATCTCGTCTGCAGTAAATTCATGGAACAAAAAATGACATCAAAATTAAATCTTAAACAAAAATGGGTCATTTTAGTTCACACAGCTTGCTTTTTTACTTCGCACCAAAGAGTTTGGAAATTGAGTCGGAAATTACAACAGATGTATTGGATTGCGCAAGAAAATCTATTGGCTGATCAAAGGATTTAATTAATGATTCCCGGGTAGGATTCTGCCGGATCCTTGGACATTTGATCGCCTTCATTTTGTTTGTGCGAGAGTGGATAGTTTTATGCTTCCAGACGTGATATGGTCATTGTAAAATATCGGAGAATTTCTGCTGTGGAATAAGCAGTATTACGCACAGTAGAAGATAGTCCTTCGATAATCTCAAAGATGTTGGACATGCATTGGGTGTGAGCCAATTCCTTGTGCATGTGCAGCCCCATGTATGAAATGCATGTTGGAAGGTTCCGCATTGGTGTAACGATGCATATTGCTCAAACTCCGTGAAGGAATGACGATTCAAGCCAGCGTAATACTTTCATCAACCGAACTTAACAGCGCCCTCTACTGCCTCAACGGTGCATTTCTGCAACCATATTGCTGTGTGAAATGTGCTTATTTAGGTCCCCTCTACCTGCCTTTGCATTTCTGACATATAGTTCTGAACCACCTTGTATAACTTTTCTGTAGCTGAAGCTGAAAAAGCTGAAATGTTTAGATAAAATGATGAACTATCACTATAAAAAATACTTTGTCTACCTTCCTAATGTTCTGCTTTTTGTCTCAAATATGTGCGCGCAGGCACAATAGCTACAACAGTGTTACTAGAAATGTGAGGAGCATCGTTTTATGCAAGCATATTTCATTTTTTCGCGAACAGGAGCAGAACTTGACAATATTTCAGACCTGAAGAATACTAAATCCATAGGGTAACTCTAGGATAGATGGCCATAGAGGAGAGATGTCCAGTCTAAATATCTCGAAAACTAGATCATAGATTGCAATATAAACATTGTTCCTATGGAATAGTTCAACGAGTTTATTTATTGCGAGGTGCAGCTGTGTTTATCGATTATGAAAAGTAGGTGTAATTTTAATGTCAATTAAACGGGTGGTTGATTTTTTTTTTTTGACTTAGGTATCTGGATGTTTTGCAGTACGTACATTATACATATTTTTTACTATATGGACTTTTAATGCACGTATACAATGTAATCTTTACTTCTAAAACTAAAACAAAGACGTACAATGGCTATTGATGCTTTAAATTGGACAACCATCAGTCCTTCAATTTCAGGAGAGATGGCCGCATGAAATCGAGGATAGATGGCCACCTTTAATCAATATTTCAAAATTATACTTAATGATGATTTTAATTAGATATAATTAAATTTAAAATAAATATATAACGTTTACGTTTGTAAATATATTAATTGATATAATTATTTGAAATTTTAACTAATATAAATATTTTAATAATAATGATGATAATATAATAAGACCTAACGATTTATTTGTTTCAGAAAATACTGAAGAACGTCGGAAACTTTCATAACAGAAACTGATAAAGGTGATAAATAAACTAAATTAACGTAATAAACCTACAATTAACGCGAGGAAAAAAAACACGACAATTCCAGTAGCGAAGAAAACAAAATACATTTAAATGATCATATTCTACAGATTCCGAGTAAATAGAAATGGATTAGGATCTCTGTGTTGGTTGTGCAAAACAATACAGTATCACATCCAAAAAGAATGTCCGGATATAGTGCATAAAGTGTCTGAAGTGTTTCCATGAAACGTGTACAAATTATCAAGACCTTTGCCAAGTATGTGGTAAGATTTTACGAAAAGTGAAGTATTGAAATTATACTTCAAATTTTGTTTATTCGAGTTTCCTTCGCTCATTTTCCATCATATAACTGCATCTTTACAAATTGTTATACATTTTTCATAATTAACTATAAGAAATGTGTTATTTTTTGCTATTTAAATTAAGTTTATCTTTTTTGCATTGTATGGCCATCTCTCCTTGGCTTTAAAGAGACATGGCCATCTGCCATTTTAATTTCAATTTTGTTTAACACTTTTTATTTTCAACGTTTAATTATTTTTTGCATAAAATATTATGAGTATATGTATAAGAATTTTAAATATGCATCAATATTTCTTGTATTTGCATTCTAAGAATTTTTATTTCAATCTTTATAAACTATGGCCATCTATTCTAGAGTTACCCTAATTTTAAACGCCGCGAACGACTTAAACGGTTTTTTATAAATACAAAACTATTATTCATTAATGACTGGAAAACTCCATTTTATTAATATAAAATGTACCTACTTATTATAACACAATTATAAACATGTATTTACTCTAACAATGTCAGAAATCTTTATTTAATCATAACAAAAGCCTTTAAATGTTGTTTAATTTTTAACTATAAAAGTTAGCACAGTTATTTCAAAATAATTGAAGTTTAATTACTTATAATGCAATTTTAGTGTAATAGTTTTATTATTCAAATTTGAATGTTGTTCATGGAGTTCCAATGACTCAATGCAGGGAGCTGTTTTTGTTTCAAGCCGAGATCAGCACTGAGTTTTAGTTGCTGTGGGAAATTAAAAAAACCCTTTTTGTGCAAATACGTTGTTGAAAATCAATTCAAATATTTTAGTCCTTTTTTTTCACCCAGAATTTGGCATTAGCATTATGTGAAATGACAAAACTTGAAAACTATCTTTAGGGATAAAAAATAGCATATAATATTTATTAACATAATTAGATTTTCGAAATCAGTTTCACCACAAATGTAATATAGAAATTTTTGCCTTATTTAACCATAGAAATATATTACAAACTCTTCGATTAATCGATGAAGGATTTTCAATCTGAAGAAAACAATTATTGGTAATGATTTATAATCGAAAATACAGATGCCATAATACGTGAAAATGCTTACGAATCTAATAAGCATCAATGTATATATATATATATATATATATCATTATATTTATATATAACTAGCTGCAATACCAGGCGTTGCCCGGGTTAGAATATATTGCACGCTTTATGACATGAGGACCAGTTTCCTTAAGAGATGTTTTTCAGCAATTTCAGCAGTGTTGTAATTCATTGCTTCGGCGTTGAATAAAGATATCACGATGGCTATATTTGTTATTCACAATTAACACTGCAACTGCATTAACTTGAGGTGCATTAAACCTTCGTTCATACTCACTAGCTGGTATTTTGTTGGCCAGAATGACGATCTTATATTTGTCTGCAACCATTCGTTCTAGTCTTAAACACATTGATCACCTGATTATGGTTATGGAATAGACGTTGTAACCCCTGAATAATTTCTCGTTCTAGCCCCAGAATGTGAGTGCAACGATAATCAATTTCCAGTTTTTCTCACTAACAAAATATATTTGTAGGAATTTCGGTGTTTCATTTGGTATGGGCATTAGCGCGCCTACTCGATGATAAATTTGCCCTTGGACTTTAAAAACTGGGCTGAAATTTTCTACGTTGCATATTGATGTAGCCCCGAACGAACTCATTTGAAAGCAAGAAATGTATCGACGATAATTTTGCATTTCCTAATATTCCTTTAAAAACGTAATTTAGAAAGTTTTTAAAGGGTTTTTTTAAACGCTTGTTATTCCTTTCAAACCCGAAGTGGTAGTGGCACCAGCTTAAAATGTAGATTGAGTAGTATCAGGAACTGTCACGATTGATTCGCAACCATTACTTTCGGAATAGATTCATTATTTTATTAGATTGCATAGAAATCGTAGCTTAGGACATTTTTAGAACGCTTTTCACTCCTTCCTTTCGCTTCACCCCTTTAAACCCTCTAAGTCTTTGGGGCGTAATATTCCGTTCACTAAGCTCCAGGTTTCACAGCAATACAAGCAATATTTAAGATAATATAATTCTATAGATTTAATGAATTTTAAATACATTGAAGAATGATTAATACTGTCAAGGATTACATTCATGTTTGTAATTGAGTTTTTTTTATAATGTTGAAAGAATCATATTTTCTTAGCATTTAAAACAAAATGCAAAGAAAGCAACATTACAATTTTACTCTTTTGAAAGACGCTCGGAGGGTTAAATTTCGAATTTATTTTCGACTGGTTCTTAGAGGGCTTTTATATTTTATAAGTAACTACCATGCCATATTTCAAGATTCTAGCCTCATCAGTATCACAGAAATCGCAATTTAGAACGTTTTCTTTCTCCTGCAACCTTCTAGTGGTAGTGGCACCTAAATAAAATATAGCTTATGTTTGAGCACGTTATATCACAACCCAATTGCAATCATTTTTTAAAAATCGGCTTGGTATTTCGTAAGATTGCGCAGAAATCGCAATTTCGAACTTTTTAGAAAGCTTTTCGCGCGTTTTCACCCCTTTTAGATGTCTAATTTTTTTACGAAATGTTCATAGAGATCATTTATATCTTATAATTAACTGCCATGCCAAATTTCATGTTTATAGGCTCTTCTGTAACACAAAAATCGCATTTTTAGAAAGTTTTTTGCTCCTGCACACCTTTGTCTAAATGGCATTGACATAATATATAGCCTGTGTTGGAACAGGGACTAACACCATCATTTTGACATCATTAGTTTTAAAATCAGTTCGGTAGTTCCAGACATTACCCCAGCGAAATAAACACTCAAACAAACAAACAAATCAAAAGTTTGTCTCAGAATGTAACGGAATTCTTTTGTGTGGCCCTGTAAATGAATAATAAATATTCTTTGCGCGGCATATGCTACAGAATGTATATTTAAATGCATTTCATAAAGCATTTCAATTTCATTATGTTCGAAAGGCTATAATATTAATAAAAACTATCTCAAACGATTTTTCCCCATAGGCCGTAATGTAATGAAATCTTTTGAGTGTCCCTGTAATCTCCCACTTCACCCACCACGAAAAAACTGACTTATTAACAGCAGGAGACCAAGGGCTATCTAACCACACCAACCGTGTATTGGTGGCAGTACGTGTTCATGGAGAAAAGTCTGGCTTTACCCACACACACTAGACTTTTATATATACGAGTTGGAACCCGTCGAAATTCGACGAATTAAAATGTTTAGTATGGATCTGTTAGATCGAATTTTTAAACCTACAAAAATAATTACGATAAAAAATTCATCTTGCATTGGTTATCTAACTCTTAAAACAGATAATGTTTTTAACCTAAAATTACCAAAATATTATTTCCAAAAACTTCAACTGCTTAAATTATTGAAAAATTAAACTGTATTAGAATACGTAATCAAGATAAGTAATTATGTTGAAGTTATTGATTGAGGCTCTTACATTTGTTTTTACGGGATGAAAAATCAGTAAAAAGGATTTCGCTTTGTCACATCATAAAATTTCCCCCCTTAAAATCTAAACTATACGTTATTTTCACATGCTCAAAATTTACATACGCTCCACTCAAATTCACAATTTAAAAGTATTTTAACGCACAATACATTATTAATTAAGGTATTTCCAAACTTAAAGTCACGTTTGTCTGATAAAACTTGTCGTGTGAACTTTCGCATAAAATTTAAGTTGCAATTTCAGTACCCGCGAAAATTTACCATTCAGAAACTTGCCTTTAGTTGCCATAGTTTTGGCCATTTAGTATTGGTCAAATATTTAGTTTTATCAAATAAAATGATTGTTTTGTTTTAAATATGACACAATTTTTACTCACTGAATCATTTTGCCTAGCGTCTCAAACCCAGTATCAGCGTAATGTAAAAATATTGAAATAACTTCTTCAATCTTTTGATTTATGAAGAAGAATGCGTGTTTTTTTTAATGGCTGACGTCATTTTCTGTTAAAAAATTCGAAAAAAGTTACTTTTATTTGTAATGTGAAAATGGCATCAATAAGGATATAGTCATGGTTTAATTATTTTTAATGATTATTTTCCCTTTACTTTTAATAGAAATGGTGTACTTTTGTTGCCACGATTAGAAAAATGGTATTAAAAATTACAAAAAATTAATATCTCAAAAATAAATTGAGATACAGCTTTCAAACAAATTGCATTTAAAAGAGCATTTTTTTCTTCATACGACGGTGCAAAAATTGAAAATATGCGATGTTTATAAGTTTAAAAATTTGCAGTAGAGAATTGCAAAACCGAAATTTTATTTCAAATTTCAAAGTGTTGCCATTCGCAAAATGACGTATGCGTTACGCACAGATATGTTTGTCCTTTATAATATAGATACTAGAGGGCTCTGCCCCTGCAAGCTACGCTCGGCAACCTCCGTTGAGACACCGCAGAATCTAAAAACACGCTAATCTGATGGATTTTAAAAATATTAGAGAAGATTGAATTATACTGAAAAAAGTTGTGCAGATCTCCCTGTAAACGGGTTTCCATTCAATTCCCTTTGATTGCAAAAATTTAAGGGCGAATCAGTTGCTGTTAAGACATCCAATGGTTGTTTACGTTTTTCATTAAAGAGGAACAGTTAAATATTTGAAAAGAAGCTAAAATAAAATAAATTAAGTATACAGAGTCTTTGTCTCCCGGTATTTTAAAACAATCTCTATAACAATAGCCTAAGTCATGTGACTATCATCAACAGTTCCAGGCTGACCACTTCACTTTTTATACTCTAGGTGCCATTTTGGTACTTTAAAGTTAGCCAAGCAGAGGTGATAAGTCGCCAAATATTATTCTATCGCCATCATTTCATCTATATTATAATAGTTCAAGTCATCAACTTCCATAAACAAATACGGTCTGAACCCTTCGCCATTCATATGACAGTTTGGCACAGATGTCATATACGTCCCATATTGGCGCGATTTTTTAACGACGCCAATTTGGGGAACGCCTCAATAGCTTAAACAACCACATCCGGCTTACTATATCAAGCAAAATAACTATACTTTGGCGCCAGTTAAGTGCCCGTTCCGTATACGGCATTGGCGTTAGAAAAAAATCGCGCCAATATAGGACCGTAAGTTTTCCATTTTGATAAAAAAAATCAACAATTTTTTTTCGAATAAAACTACATAAAATCTGCCATGGTTGTACAGAATTCTTTGTACTGTTACGCTAGCCGGATGCAAATCTCGCCAATAGCTTTTTTTCAACACTCCAGTTAGCATTTGTTTTCGAGTGGCAATATTGGCCAGATGCCATATACGCACAGCAGGTTTGGCGCAATTTTTTTTTTTTTTTTTTTTTTTTTTTTTTTACGAAAATTTGACGAAAACCTCGTTTCAAATACCAGTTACATATGCATTTTTGGTATTACTTAGTTATCCCGTCGACCAAAAATCTATCGCCAAACTATAAGATTAAATGCCAAAAGTCATTTTTGATGAACTCACTCACACAAACCCAACGAATCATCGGAAGATAGTTAAGTGGATAAAGAAAAGATGCGTTTTAAATGGAACAGAGAAGCCAACTACATACTAAATCAATCCAACTACAACAAAGGAGAAATTATAACGATACATCTTGTGAAAACAGTCGTAATAAAAAAATTGACGGATTAACGGCCATAGAACAAGCCCCACTCCAGTATTGCACAAGCCTTTTGAAATAGCTCGCAACAATGTTGCATAAATCGTGATAACAGCCATTAGGTTCCAATGGACTGTTCGCCATGTGCGCATTCACGTATCAAGGTGACATACAAAGGAAAATGAACCTATTAAGTGATCAAAGCCAACTCAAAGGGTCACAAATTAAAGACCACAAGTCGTCAACCCATCAGCGGCAAGTTCGCAAAGTGACAAAACCTCAAATTTAGACATCCACCATTAATAGGGTCATAAAGAAAAACAACCTACGATAGAGACAAGCATCTCACGGTATGTGAGAAGCATATATCTAATCAAGGAAAAGAAAAGACCCACAAGAATATGTCAAAATATTAAAAAGACAACCACCACGACAGTGACCAAATACCAAGACAAGGAAACCTCCTCAGAAGAACAAGTCCACTGGGTGAGATAAGTATATTATACTAGACAAATAAAATGAATTATTAAATTAAATGTTAATTTAGGTCAAACACAACCCCTATAGCTTATGTCTAAGTTACAACCTCAAGCAGCTAGCTCAATTAGAAATTAGTATATTAATCTCACTAGGTCAGCTCGTTATTCTCCTATCAATTCCCTCCTAGCTAAGTAATAGTATGCCAATTCATAGTTAACTTGCCATAAGATAATATAATAATAATAATAATAAATAATAAATAAAATCCTGATTCTAATATTAGAAATGATTAATTCATTATAAATTCATTTTAAATAGCCAGGCATTATTTAAGTAATCTAAAGTAAATTACTCTAGTTAGTTTAATGTCACCTAGTGGTACAGGATAATATTATAACAATATATATAATAAATGATAGTTAAGTAAATAGCTATAAGTAAGTTTTAAGTGTAATAACATATACAAACTAACCCCTTTCCCTTTCAGTTTTTTTTTTTTACTACCGCCTCTTTATTATTCGTAGTTGCACATAGGCTATAGCCTGCACAAGTCACCGGACCCTCTCCAGCGGGAAGTCTACGGAGTCAGTTTCTACGTGGTGGGGTACGGTAGATAGGCGGAGTCCCATCCCCCTGCACCGTTATGTTTGCCTAGCATTTCGGCCCAAAATTAACTTTCGGTGCAACTTGTCTATCTGCGGCGCTCCATTTTTTTTTCTTTTTTGCTTCCCACCCCCCTCCAAAATCCATTTTCTTACGACAAGTCTGCACCAACAATTCGGCTTCTAAACCCCAGGTCATTCAGTAGTAGTTCGGACAGCTGTGGCCCATTTGGTAGAGCATCGAATCCGCAGCTAAGGCCGGGGGATTGAGGCCTACTGTTGGCTATAATCCGCCATGTACGCTAATGCCGCCTGGTGCATGTAAAATCCGTCGTGGATGCAAAGTCCTCCAAGTTACCTGTGAATTATACCTCTGGGGGTGCCTTGCCAGGTGAAGGTCTCGTCATCTGATCAAGGTTCTAAATTACGAGACCAACATGAGTAGCAATGTGCAGGTGCCAAACAACAGGATTTAAAGTTAAGTAACCGGCAAAACAAAGTATACACAAACGAGCAATACTGTAGATAGGATGACGATCGAGGCAATGATGTCAGGTTTATTGACGCTTCGCGGCGATTGGGCGGTTTTTCGCCCCGATGCCAGGTACTAAACCCGTTAAGCTGAGGAAACCCGGCTGGTAGGGGCCTGGTCATCGGTTAGAAAGAAAGAAAGATTAAATGCCAATGATGAATGATCGTAAATGTCACATTCACTCTACTTTAAGCAAGTTACACGTGTTTACGTCATCAAGTGATTTTTATTTCGATTTTTTATTTGTATATTTATTAATATTATACTAATTTATTTGTTCTTTCATTATTTAAAATAAAAATTATGTCAATTTGTATAATTTGGCGAGTGTTTCGGCGATTTATATAATTTGGCGAAATTGGTCGACGGAATAACTAAGTAGTACCGTATTTTTTAATTATTTTCTATTATTTTCTAAAGGAAATATAAAAAAATAATTAATAATTATAGAACAAAATAATTTATATAATTTATAAACAGAAATAAAAGTAAATAAACATTTATTATCAAATAAACAACAATACCCGGGTTACCATGTCAACCTTTTCGGAAATATGAAAAAAAAAATATCTGTTTGGTTAAAATTTGAGTTGCCATCATTAGAAAAATGTATATAAAATTAGAAAAAAATCAATATTTCGAAAACTAATTCTAATTAAAAAATTCTAATACTAGGTTTGAGATCTGCGAATCAATGCTGATTTTTGGTGTTAATTTCATCGCAAAGTATTTCATATTTTAGGAGAAATCGCTTGAAACATAATCAGTTGTTTAATAGGTTGTTTAATTCATATATCCGTTTCATAAATTCGTTTCATTAGGATTATATATATATAGGGTAGATAGATTTAAAGTTTCACAACTAGATATTTAAAACTGCATTATCTATTAGAATTCTCAGAATATTTATATATATTATATTAGTAATAAAACAAATAAAAAAAGTGCCAAGTTAAACAGGTGGCATTGAGCTCACAAGCTATTCACACTAACTGTATATTATTCTCTTATTTCAAAGAATAATGTCCCTCGAAAAGTAAAGAAATCGACAAAAACCCCATTAAGCTAAACTAAGAGAGGGATTAGCTCCCCCATTATACTTAACGAATAAACTTCCAAATATAAACAATTCTAAGAATAAATCGGTATACCAAATTGCAGCAAATCGGATAATTCTGCATGAAAACCCATTTATCTAAATTAAAGGCGGATTATCCCTCCATTGTCCTCTTTATACTTAACTATTGAACCCCAAATCTAATCAGGGAAGCGTCTTATCAGAATGAATCTATATCCCAAATTTGGAGCAAATCGGATATTACTATCAAGAGTTATCGCGTTACGTACATACAGAATCTGTGGGCACATTAACCCTCACGCTTTGATAGCCTCTGAGCTAGAAATGTAAATAATCGAAAAAGTTTTCAGCGGACCACTAAATGTTTCTTCCGAACCACCGGTTTGAGACCACTGAATTAAATGATAGTAGCTAAAATTAAATATCAGGATTATACTACTCAGATGTATAAAGAATGAAAAAAAAAAGAAAAGACTTTTTATATAGAAAGTTACGATAATATCGAGTGGAAAACAATGCATGCTTCAGTTTCGCAGTGCCCACACACTGATGCTTAACACTGATCTTACTGGCGGAAATACACTACTGGCCATTACAATTGCTATACTAGGAAGAAATGCAGATAGAAAAATGATATTTATTGGACAAATATATTATACTAGGAATAACAAGTGATTAAATTTTCTAGAAATTTGGGTGCATATATCCTGAGAAATCAGTACCCAGATCAACAACCTCTGGCAGTAATAACAGCACTTGTATGATTGGTCATTGAGTCAAACAGAGATTGGATGGCATGCACAGGCACAGATGTCCATGTAGTTTCAACACGATGCCACAGTTCATTAACCGTAGTGACTGGCGTTTGGTGACGAGCCAGTCGCTCGGCAACTATTGACCAGACGTTTTCTATTGGTGAGAGATCTGGAGAATGTGCGGGCCAGGGTAACAGCAGAACATTTTCCGTATCAAAGAAGGTCCGTCCAATATTGGCAACATGCGGTCGGGCATTATCCTGCTGACATGTAGGGTTTCGCAGGGCTCGAATAAAGGGCAGCGCCACGGGTCGTAACACACCAAAAATGTAACGTGCACTATTCAAAGTGGCGTCACCTGAACAAGAGGTGACCAAGACTTGTATCCAATGGCACCCCATACAATCACGCCAGGTGAGGAGCCAGTATGACGATGACGAATGCACCCTGCCAATGTGCGTTCACCAAGATGCCGCAAAACACGTATGCGACCATCAAGATGCTGTAAACATTTCATCCTGGATTCATCGGAAAAAATGACGTCTCACCATTCGTGCGCCCAGGTTCGTCGTTGATCACACCATTGAAAGCCCTCCTGTCCATGACGCAGCGTCAAGGAAAGCCGCAGCTATGGTCCCCGAGCTGAGAGTCCGTCGAACTGTTCGTGCAAATACTTGTGGTCTGCAAACAGCCCCATTTCTTGACTCAGGACTCGTGACGTGGCTGCACGATCCATTATGGCCATGCGGATAACATGTCTGTCTTCTCGGCTGCTAGTGATAGGGGATCGTTGAGATCCCGCACGGCGTACCGTATTACCGTCCTGAACCCATCGATTCCTTATTTGGCGAACAGTCATTGAATCTCGATCGACGCGAGCAGCAATATAGTGATATGATAAACCGCAATTCCGTTAGGCTTCAATTCGACCTTTATCAAAGTCGGAATCGTGCTGGTACGCATTTCTCCTTCTTACACGAGGCATCACAACAACTTTTCACCAGGCAACAACGTTCAAATGCAATTTGTGTATGAGAAACCGGCTGTACAATTTCCTCATTTAGACACATTTTAGGTGTCGCTACCGGCGCCTCCTTTGTCTGAATGAGCTTAAAAGCTAATAATTTGCATATCACAGCACCTTCTTCCTGTCGTTTAAGGGGGCACAGGTCCTTTAAACTTTCAGTTTTTGCTTTATTCTAAATGTTTTACAATGTTTCAACAATATGCAAAAAACCGCATTCAAAAATCTGCATTATTTCTTGAGTTATAATCATTTTTAGATGATGAGTATAATAGAAAGACCGTAGATATTGAAAATTTGAAAAGCGTTTTCTCAGATTACTAAATTTGGAGTTTGCGCGCACTGTAACTTTTAAACTATATAAGCTACAGCTTAGAAAAATTTAACCAAATATGCGTTTCTTTATAGTCTACAGGATAAAACCAAACAAAATCAGATATTTTGGTTATTTATTTTTTTGTACTTGAAAAACTTGAAAAAAATTTTGAGATTTTTGAACTTTTTTTTTTTTTTTTGCTAAAATTAAGTTTCAAACAAAACTTTTTGCTTATATTTTGGTTTTAAGTTATAAGTAGGTATGTTATGATTCTATTTTGTTTTAAAATTGTTTTCTATAGGCATAATTTAGAGTTTTATCATGCGCGCAGCACTTAGTCACGTACTAGTGAGATGAATAATTAAATTAAAAATTTAAATATTAATTTTGTACATACAACATTTATTTTTCTGGATAATGTACTTAAGGATATATACTTTAGACTGGAAGGGGAGAGAAAGATCTTAAATGCATATTGTTTGTGTTTTGGTACTTCGAAGAAGGCAATGTTTTTCATTGTTTCGTCAAACTCAAAGATCCTGTGCCCCCTTAAATTTCACGTCTGTATTATGTCGCCTTTTTGATGTAGCAATTTTAATCACCAGTAGTGTAATTTTCCTGATAGGTAAATTGAGTTATATTCTTAATTATATACATCTGCATTTAAGTTTCGTAACTTCTGTTATAAAATATTATAAGAACAATAAGTTAAAAGTTATGTAAAATAGTTAGTTAAAATATAACAATAAAAGTAAAAGCAACAATAAATTCTTATATTTTAAATATTTCCCTTAAATGTTACATATAAATATTTAAAATTTATGTTGAACGTAGTTTTATTCAGTCTTATTACTTTTCAAAAAAACAGAAAATAATTTTTATAAAATTTTAGGTAAAACTATTTAAAATATTT
This sequence comes from Maratus speciosus, assembly GCA_963932465.1. Lineage (NCBI taxonomy): Eukaryota > Metazoa > Arthropoda > Arachnida > Araneae > Salticidae > Maratus > Maratus speciosus. The sequence continues at coordinate 309,446,635 of OZ010792.1, forward strand.
TACTGATAAGAAAAATAGGAAGGAAATAATTTTAAGAACCTTCTGTAAAGAAATTTCTAAGAAGTAAAAGGGAACTTTGAAAGTATCTCTAGAGAAGATATTTATTCCAAAGTTTAGTTTCATGTTTATTGTCCCCAGGTGAAATATTATTGATGCTTTCATTCATGTTCTCGAACGATGATTTTGAAAATTTTCATTCTCATGTTTCGGATTAAAATATGTCTCTGAAACTGCAATAAAATAACAGTTCATGCTTGAACACTGTAGGAAATAAAGGCAATTCTTTTTTTCTAAATTATATACATATTATAATAATACTGACACTGAAATTTATGCATATTATTTTTGTTACAAAAAATATGTAAAAAATAATATACAATAGAGTTATGAAATGTTTTTAAAATAATCCAACGTATTAACTCATAAAATATTTAAGAAACATTCCAATCAAAAATTTCTCAAATAATTACAAGATTTAACTGGACTTTAAAAAAAATTACGGACATAAACTATATTAATTATATTATTGTTTAAAAAATATGTGTAACGTTCATTTACTTTTACTGCTTAAATAGAGGTGAAGTCCTCGGAGAAATAATCTTTATTATATCCCGTAGTTATGACTTAGCCTGTGTGAAGAAAGATCACACCAACGGCCGATAAAAATGAAATACACCTGTACTAGGTGTTTAAATATGTGAAATCATTATTGTGAAATGCCTGCATGTATCTACGTGTAATTTTATGTTTTGTTCGTGTGTGTTGTCTTAATAAATGTGATTTGTAATTACGAACGAGTAAATCCTTACTTCACTGAAATACGCACATTACAGTGAGTTTTGTATTACTTTTCCAACTTACATCAATGTTAAAGAAAAGTGTTATACAGTTTGCATTTTTAACTTCACAAAATATCTTGAAGAGGGACTTACATTTAGCGTTAAAATTGATAACATTCACTAATCTTATAATTCATTTTTGTAACGTATTAAGAGTTGGTAAAAATGCTTTGAATACTAAATTTCTATTCTATGGGTAACACAGTACAAAAGAAGACTTTTAAGATTCTCATTTTTGTCACTCCTTTTTCTCTGTTTTCCCTTTCTTATAGCTGTTGGCATTTACCATTTTTGTATTACAAGACATTTATAGTTAATTTAGTTTGTAATGTTTAGAAGTAGTGCATCGAAAAAGCCAAAATGATCATATCAACATCTAACCATTACTCCTCAATAATCCATGAATCCATTGAAATTTTATTTAGGAATGATACTGTTTGTAATGATCTTCTTTCTTATAATATTCCCGGATTTGGTATAATATCCTTGGTATTTCAAGAGCTCCTCAAAATATGAACTAATGTTTTCACCATTCTCTAGAACAATGGGCTGAACTTTGCATGCGCGTGCGTAGTTTTGTTTTGTTTTTAATTATGTTTTCTATTCTAGTCAGTTATCTTTCACCTTTGAAAATGAACGCCTGTGTTTCGATGGATCTCAGGGTTATATTAAATAATATTTTATTTAATTGTAACACCTTTTTAAGTAATTGTATCTATGTTTTAAAGTTTATAAAGCAATTTTAGTTAGCATTCAGCTTGAAAGTTTAGTAAAAAGTTAACTTTTAAAGTTGTTTTATTATTTATAACAGATATTTGGAAAATTTCAATATTACACACACATAATTTATTTAATAGTTGTTTTGTATGTGTGAATAGTGACGGAAGTAATATCTTACGATAATAGATACATTATGTTAAAATTTGTTTTCGTTTTACTTTTGGTTTACAATTAAAAAAAAATTCTCGAATACAATATTCCAATTGTTTCCAATAATTTCCAGTCCAGTTGCATAATATTCTAGTTGTTTTGTATTCATTTATAAATAATCGTTGATCAAAACGAATTTTCTATCACATAATTATTTAAAAATAAAGGGTGTCTCAACGTTCACGTAAGATTTGAATTTTGCGACATAATAATCCAATTGTTTGTGCCTAAGTTGAAAGATATGGATGTGGGCGACATGTAGTTTCCACAAGATGATGCCATATGCCATAAAGCCGGATAAAAAATTCAATTACTGGATGAGTCATTTCCTAGTCGTATAATTTCCCGTTTGGGGATCAGAATTGGCTACTCAGATCATGCGATTTAACGCCGTTGTACTTTTTTCTTTGGAGTTTTTTATGACTAAGGTTTAGTCCAACAAGACCAGGACCACCCACGCCTTGAAGGAGGAATTTGAGCGCTGCATAAACGAAATTCAGCCATATTATTGAAAATGTTCATAGAAAGTTCCAACAAAAAAAATGCATATATGCCAGCACAGTCGTAGCGAGCACTTACCCGATGGCTATTCCACACATAACCTTATATTGTGTACTCATAAATCATTAAAAAAATTTTTCAATTTTTAATATAAACCTGTATTTTCTATCAAAAGTACTTCCTGCATGAATTTTGGCACCTCCTGTACATTCTATTAATTTTTCTTGTAATCATTATAGCACGTCCGCCCTATGATAAGAATTCATATACATATAAGATTTTAATCTATTTGCAACTGAGTTACAAACTATGCTAAAAAGTAATTGCATCTAACATTATCTATTTATATATATATTGTAAGACAATGCCTTTAAGTTTGCGCTTCACATAGAATATTAATATTCCTAAGTTTAATTTTTCGTAGCTAACGATTCATATTATTGTTTACATTTATCCAGTTAAATGAATCTCTTATTAAAATTACAATAAATCATCCGTTTAATAAAGGAATTATGAATCAAAGTGTAGTGGAATGGTAAATTAAATGTCCTGTTAAGCTTGATTGCGTGTAAACATTAAAATGGATGTCGATAGCTGAAAACACCCCATATGAATTTTAATTTCAGTTTATACTGTTCTTTTTTGACTAATCAAATTTTAAAAGTGTATCATTTAGCGTTTAATGAAATATGTGTAATAAGCACAAAGGGGTGTTTTAATTTTATATAGTATGAGTTTGTTCATTTTTAAACAGGAATTAAAATAATTAATTGAAATAAGAAAACATGGAGTGTAATTAAACAAACTTTAAAAGAAATTGTTGTAAAATATAAATTTTCACGTACGTATTAGTAAATTAATCGATACATACTCATAATAAATTTTATTAAGAATGCCAATGCTTATTCTGTTTTAATTTCCAAACAGTACAAATTAAAATAAAATATTTCAATAAGACAATAATTTAAAGTATTTTAAATGAGGACGTACCTTACCCTTAGAACATAAATATAAATTTTCACGTGTAAATTGGTAAATAAATCTATTAATGAATGATCATGGGGAATTTATTTTTGGATGGGAGGTTTGTTAAGAATCGGATAGCTTTTGCCATATTTATATAGAAGAGATGCCCTCAGTGATGACACTATAAAGGGTAAAGGGTAAGTTACCCGAATTATTTTTCAAGTATCATTTCTCTTTGAAGTGTTTATATATATGTTCTTACCGATTTCTTCAGATATTAAGAAGTTTATTACAGGACACTAAAAAGTGCCTAGTAAAACCGATTTTTTACAAACTTTATTTGTATGCATATATCAAATTATCTAATTTTATTATCTAATAATTATTATTTTATCGACTGACACGTCACCATACGCCAGTCACTACGGTTGATGAACTGTGGCATCGTGTTGAAACTGCATGGACATCTGTACCTGTGCATGCCATCCAATCCCTGTTTGACTCAATGCCAGGAATATAAGTGCTGTTATTACTGCCAGAGGTGGTTGTTATGGGTACTAATTTCTCAGGATCTATGCACCCAAATTTCTTGAAAATTTAATCACTTGTTATTCCTAGTATAATATATTTGTCCAATAAATATCATTTTTTTTAGTCTGCATTTCTTCCTAATGTAGCAATTTTCATGGCCAGTAGTGTATTTGAATATGAACACAGTATAAGTTATGCATTGCATTTATTGTATGAGCATTCATTACAGATTTATTTACCAAACTAAATATAAAAATCTGTAGGGTGTAAATTATTCTACAAATCCCCTATCCATTTAATTTATGAACGGGTATAGGTACACTCTCACAGATACATTCTTCAATTCATGGAAATTTTCTTGGCAGCAGCGCTACCAGGATTTTTTCGTTAATTGGCAAATATGCCGTTTTTTTTTCTCCGTTACAGGAGGTAAAATATACGTCATTTAAAAAAAATCGGGGAAAAAATAAATTTTGCTGATCTTAGACTCGAAGCAGCTATCTTAGTATTACGAGCCGAGTAAGTTAACCTCCGGACTACAGATGTATATCAGTTGAACGCTTTGAAATAAATATGTTTACTTCAGATGAGTATGGCTTGATAAATGTCGTTAAAAAGCTTTTAATTTTGAAGTTATTTCAGGAAAAATTTCGTTTTTTTATGAGAATGTGGCTGGGGTTTTAATACATTAGTATGATATGAATTATAAATATTTTTAGATAGATTGCCAGATATGAATATTATATTTTTATTTGATAAGAAATTTATTTTAATAAAATCGATTTTTTTTTCATTTAATATTAAATTAAATATATTTTAAATGTTTTCATTTAAAATAGATTTTAAATGCGAATATTTTTTTATAAACAAATTTATAAATTCAACTTTCTTTAACTTTTAAAAAAAAGTGGGTATTATTGAACAAATAAGAAAAGTAATTGTTATTTATTTTTAAATTCGAATTTTTTTCTTTTTTAATTAAATTATAAATATTAATTTATAGAATTTTTAGATTTTCATTTTTTAAAATAGAATTGGGTTTTAGTATTAATAAAGCGCATGCGTGCTAGGAATGAACAGAATTGCTCCCTCTTTTCCAGACATTCGAGAAGAATTCACAAATAAAACATGTTTTCTAGGAGTACGGAAATTATTTGTTAATAAATGAAAAATAATTCCGTGTAAATTGAAGAATTTTCTTGACAGTGTACAGTTATAAAATTGCTGTCTATACATGGCAAACTGTGTGTGCACTACACAATAAAACACTCGGAGCCTCCCCAACGATGAAATGGGGTATATATCGACCCTAACACGAAAATTACTTAAAATGAGGGAAATACAGAACGTTTTTTTCTGTGCTCGAGTTGGTCATCATCAACTCCAACTAATTCGTTCTTTCTGCAGAGATGACAATAATCACACAGTCTGGCATTCATGCACATGAAATGTCTTACTGAATCGATGCTGAACAGCTTTTTGAATGTCTTTTTTCCGTATCTCCAGTAGTTTTCAAGAAAGGATAGCTATGGAATTACACTAAACAATATCGAAAATAAAATAGATTATATAAATGGAATTAAAAGATATATAGATATAAGAAGCTACATAAAGAGAAAAATATATATAAACAGAATTCCGCATTTCGTGATTAGTGGCACTACAAATATTTTCATTTTGCAGCGCATGCTCACTTACCTAGGAGTAGATACTATTTTTAACACTTTTCAACAATGTTGGAAAGTGTTTATAAATTTAGTTTTTCGGGCAGCCTGGCTGTTTGTCTGTCTGTCCATACTCTAACGCGTAAATATACTAGGATTTCCATGTAATTGATAAACGTTATTGATGCTTACCATGAGATATTCGGTATTCAAAATGAAATGTAGTTATAGTTTGTTAACAGAGGCACTCAAGAATAACGTTACATTATGATCTATGGGAGAAAAATTGTTTGCAGAGTATTTCAATGATGTTACACTATTTCAAGCATATTTATATTGATATATATCACTGAGGCACGCTACAAGATGTTTATTATGGAATATGGTGCGCATGGCATTTATCGTTCTTTTACAGGCTCAAACAAAAGAATTCGGTTACAGTATTATCTCTAATTCTTGGATGTGCGTTATTGCATGCGCTCCTAAATATAACTAATTTTTACATTTTAATTGGTGTGCATAAATTCTATATATCTTAAACAGAGCTTCACAAAAGAATTCGAATTCATTTTCACTTATTGATGGAAATTACTTAAGGGGAATTTTCAAATGTGTTATGAGTTTCCTAAATGAACGAAATTTTTGCATGCTATGTAGAATACAGAAATCGATATATAGTCCAGTCAAATTAGGCAAATTTTGGGCCATTTTGAGGCATAATTCCGAAAGTTTTGATACTTGGTAATATTTTTTGAAGGGGGGTCTACTAATGAACATATTAAAAGACCTGATCGATGGGTGGGGGGTGAACGCGAGGGGGAAGAGGTAAAGTAAGGCATCATTTTTCTGTTTTTTAGTAATATCTCATAATCTATAAATCCTACGGAAAAAGTGTTAATACAAAAGATAAGTACAATTAAATTCTCTTCAAAATCGGTTTTATGGTTCTTCTCTAGAGTCCATAGTTAACGAGATAATAGCATTAAAAAATGATGAAATTTGCCAAAAGTCACACCAGCGCCAGAGAGCATGTCAACGGCATTTAAGTTGCACCTACTTAACCTAAGCTTAAACGAACGTTAATAAATATTGTGGTCAAGAGAATAGAAGCGTGAATAATAACTACAACAAATGACATATTTAACATAAACATATAAAAATGTTATCATAAAACATACAAAAATTAAAAATGCGTAAGATACAATGATATAGGAATAAACAATATACTCAAGTCCGTGATCATTTTGAACAACCCGGCTTCAATGGGAAATTTTAAAATATGTTGATTTGTATTCAATTTCCATTAGGATATCCTCATCAGCAGGTGGGAGACGGTTTGAGCAGCCTCCATAGCAATAGTGGCAGGAATGTGATTTCTGTTTTTCTGCATCCACTATTGTGCCCACAACCGGTTGCACAACGGCAAACGGTGAGGTTTAGTATTGCCTCAGGGACAACAGTATCGGTGGTTGTGATAGACACTAATGTGTTATCGAGCTTGCGTTTCCAACCCCAAATTTCAGTAGACAGTTCTTTTCTCTACCTCAGCTGTATCTGATGAGAAACCCGGTATGAATGTTGCATCGCTGCTCCTTCTATGGGAGGCAGGAGGTTTAATTGTAGTCTCATTTTTGGAACGGCCCTTATGAAGGCATGAAACCTATGTAAGTCGAGTGACGTTGTAGTATGTGGAGCTCTTTACATATTCAAGAAGAACTTACGCCACCTGCTAATGTCACGAGTTTGAGTCACCAAAGACTGAATTAACACATTTCCAATAAATTAAGTCGCATCAACATTTTGCAGATAGCAACTTTCCCCTTCATCTAAGAAGATGATGTATCACAGCGAGAGAATGTATGAAGAGCAAGTATTATAATGTGTTTGAGGCCCTTCCGCTCGTGTTGTTGTGATGAAAATACCTGAGTTACGACTTTCCCTTGGCCTGGTTAATTGTATAAGTGCATCTTTTTATCTGAAGGGGTTAAGGCTGTGAGCAGAACAAGTATATCCACATCCTGTCCAATAATAGTAACATTGTCACTGTCACTCAGTGCATCTATAGCCCTCTGAACAATCAGAGTGTCTGCGTCATTAGGACTTTGCTGACATGAGACTCCTTTCGCATTTAGTTTAGAGGATAGAATGAGAATCAACTTTATCTTATTGTTCTTATTTGAGAGAAACTGATTTTGAGGCACACTGGTGACAGTAATATTCTTCAAAATGTATGTCAACCGACGTTTTTACTGAGCACCTTCTATTTTGTTCAGTTACCATGGTACAGCTTACAGTGTCAGAAAGTGTACGAAAGCATTTCTGCAGCCTTTTCCATAATAGTGTTTCTTAACGTACTTTATGTAGGTGTTGCAAATATACTGTATTTTTGATATCTTCTTCCACACCCCCTTATGTGACAGGAAACCACCATCTACAACTATTGTTTGTTGTTGGAGATCTATTATCTCATCTTATTTATGAATCATTTTGTCATCAAGCATTTTTCATATTTGTGTGGTTTTAGTTAACAAAAAATGTCATTTGTTGAAGTTATTTTTCAGTATTCCATTTTTTGGACAACAACATTTATTAACGCTCACATTTATTAACATCCACATTTATATTAAGTACAATGTAAATGCCATCAACTCGCTCTCTGGCTCTGATGTGACTTTTGGCAAATTTCTTTTTTTTTTTTTATGCGATTATCTCGTTAACTATTGACTCTAGAGCAAAATGCATAAAACCGATTTTGAAGAGAAATTAATTGTATTTAACTTTTGCATTAAAACTTTTTTCATATGATCTATAGATTACGATATATTAACAGAAAACCGAAAAAAGGTACCTTCTTTTACTTATTCCCCCATCCATCAGGACTTTTAGTATGTTCATTCAGGGCTCGCAGCGTTCCTAAAATTTTCGCACTTTCCTACCACTATTTTTAAACGATAATCTTTATTGTAAAATTCTATTACAGATGTTAAAGGAATCTACCAGGAAGAATTCTTATTTAAAGTACTGGTAGCAAAGTGCGAAAATTTTAGGAACGCTGCGAGCCCTGTTCATTAGTAGACCCTCCCAAACAATATTACCAAGTTTCAAAACTTTCGGAATTATGTCCAGAAAAAAATCCTAATTTGACTGGACTAATGTCATATACAGGCTGCATAAATAAATTCTGATATGTTTCCGGCTATAGATGGTAACAGTGCAAATTGGGTTTTCAAATGTGTTATGTGCTTTCCAAATTGTTTACTTAGACATTATCTTTCATATTATTAAACGGTGAAGTTTTGTTAGAGCATTCTTAACCCCTTGAGGGGCAATGAGGTAAAATATATCCCAAAGATTCTCACCAGAAAATTTTAACTAAATTTTATATTTTTAACTTTAGAGGAAAATCATTGAAAAACTGCTTTTCTTTATTTAAAAATAAAAGTTTTCGATTATTCTGGTGAGAATTAAATATTTAGAGACATTTTTGCTTGCCCCTCAAGGAGTTAATGTGTTGGAAAATGTTTCATAATCCTTGTTTGTCAAAATATTTTTTTTTCTTTTTGTAATTGTACCTGAATTTCGCTCTTAAAGTAAATACCTGGGTAATTTTATCGCTTTTCGCCCTTTGCGGTTTCTTTTCAGCCCACATAAAGCCGGAAGACAAAATTCTTTCAAAACGAGCTCTGAATTTCTTATTTTTATGCTATTATTGCGAAGTTTTGCCTTTATTTTCCACCCAACATATTTATCTTAGTAATCAAATTATTTGAAATTTTACCTAATATCACTTCTAATTTTTTTTTTAAATTCAATTAATAATTTAAGTTTCTATTTGAATTTCTTATTTTATAAAGTTATTGAGAAGTTTGCGAGCATATTTTCCACGCAAAACATGTATCTTATAACCAAATCATTCCAAATTTTACCTAAGTACACTTTCAAGTTTTTTAAAATTCGATTAATTATTTAAATTTCTGTTGTTTGAAAATATGTACAACATATGCAATGTTAGTAGAATTGAAATTTTTGACACATTCAGCCCGGTGGCTAGCGTAATGGCCATAAAATGAGGAGAATTGGCAGGAGTTTGCGAGTTCGAAAATAGCGGTGTTTTGTAAGACTTTATAGTATGACTTTATAAGATTTTCAACGCTTTTCTTCTACCAGAGTGAAAATTTGGGTCACTTTCACTTTAAGTCCTCCATGAAGTCACCGTTACCATAGTAACATGGCCGAATTTTGCACATTATTTTAGATGGATTTTTTACCGTACTTTGCTGTTATAGGAAGTCTCCTTAAATTCTAAATGTTATTGTAACATGATCTTATAATGTCTCACCTAGTATGATCAGCAAAATGCTTATTACATTTTGAATAGAATGTACGTGGATAAATTGAATTTTAATAAATAAAAATGCTATATATACAATTGTTAAATAATTATCCTGGGAAATTACCTTATCCATAGACCTTATTACCTTATTTAGTAATGCTTATCTAATTTCGCGGTAAGAAATACCAAATATGGGCATTCGATATATTCCAAAAATAAAAAGCAAAAAATTCATCTCATCTTATCAATCTACAATAATTGAGCTGTGCACATTACCACTGTATAGTCCTATCTCGTCAAAAAATGAGTAACAAAAAGACATTTATTTTTTTAATGTTGGATTTGTTACAGTATACGAAATAATCCTCAAACATTAGGAAGTAAATGCATCTGCGATCAAAGTAGATGACGAGCGCTACAATCTAGTGAAAGTGCTTTCAAATTTAGTGCTTTCAAAGTTTCATATTTAAGGACCAAAATCTATTTTTGAAAAGAAAAATTAAGATAATCTTGGAATTTTTCTGTGAAATTTTGATCGTGTAATTCTTAATATAACAGTACACAATTCAATTCTTAACATTGTTTTCCTTTTATTCTAACTAATTCTATATTAGATTAATTATTATAATAAAGCTATACCTAAATTTTATGTAAGGAATTTGTTACAGCATACAGATTAACGTTCTGGTCGTTTGCAAATATAATAAATACGTCGGTTTTCACTCAGAAAAAATAAGTATTTTATCGGAATTAGACAAAGTGGCATAATTTCCATTGACTTGGTTGTCCACAAATACATATGTTTATTGTCCTTTAGTTGTACAGTTTGATATTTGCATGCCACATACTAATCCTAATCCAAATAATTCACTAGTATTTTAAATGTGAAAGTGTATCTAAACTGTTTTCTATGAAGTCACCATCCAAAGAGATGATTTGATGCCTTTGAATGTCATAACACAGAAAGGTTTTAAGCTGTCTTTTATTGACACTTTCCAACATAGTTGAAAAGTATTTATGAATCCGGTTATCTATCTGCCGTCTGTCCGTGCTCTAACTGTTGTAAATATGGTCGGATTGCAATGTAATTAATATATGTTATTGGAGTTTACTATGGCATGCTCGATACTGAAAATGAAGAATGTAGCACTTACGTTCTTTTACGGGAACACTAAAAGAATACCGTTATATTACGGTCTATGGAGACCAATCGTCTGCGTTGTATTTTAATGATATTACACTATTTTAAAAATATTAAAATTTATATATATGAAAGAAGTGTACTAGAAGACACTTATAGTAGAATTTGGTGAGCGTATAATTTATCGTTCATTTACAGCGATACACAAAAGAATTTGGCTAAAGTACTGCTAACGAACAATAATTACTGTGGCTGCGTTTTCAGTTGTGGTACGGGTTTTAAAATTTAATTATTATTATTATTATTATTGCATATTTATTGGTGAGTATACATTCTATAGATCATATACAGGGCAGCAAAATAATCTGAAGTATATTCCCGTTTAATGACGGAAATTGCTGTATAGAAATTTTCAACTGTGCTATGAGTTTAATTGAATTAACTTTTTCCCCCTATCAGGTAGTATACATAGAAATCTATAGATCATATACAGGGTTGTACAAAACAAATTTGAATACATATTCGACTGTTGATGGTAATTGCAGAAATTAGGTTTAAAAATGAGTTATGCATATTTTTAATTGCTTATTTAGACATCAAGAGACGGGATAAGTGGTAATTCCTTTTAATTTAAAAATATTTAAATCTATATTTGTTGAAAGCATCGCTTCGATGCATTCTTTGTCCCCGATTGGAGCATATCCCTGCCAAATTTCAAATCTATTGTAATCGTAAATTATAACACAACAATCAATATGACAGTTTTTATGTATAATCGGAGTATTTTTTCCTAAAATAAAGATTTTTGTATCGATTAATAGCAGTAAGTAAGTCTATTGCTTAACATATAAACTTTTAAGTTTTGAGAATCTTTAGCTTTTTAAAAATTTTGATATTGCTGGTAAATCTATAAATGTGATGTAAAAATGGGATAATTATATAAGAGTTAAAGATATATTTCTTTTTAATAATATATTTTTGAACTTTTGTGGTTTATTGCGGTTTTTTTTTAATAGCACTTTTTGTGCAAAATCTGAATTTTTTTGTAACTTAAACATAATGTTGTTTTTTAATTTTTTTTTATTACTCTAATCATCTACAAATCATAGCTGAAGTGACCTCTTAATTAACAAAAATCTTCAAAAATATTTACTACGATAATTTCTTTAAACAATATTCTTTGGCACGAAAACCTAAATTATATCCATAACCACAAACGCAATAATTCTAAAATAGAGTAAACAGAAATTATAAAATGTAATAACGAGGGAGTACATTATTTCCTCCAGATAATTATTCATAGAAAAAACGTATGAAATTTTTCAGGCACATAGAATGAATTTAAAGGATCTTATACATAAAAACATACATATGTAAATTGGTATCATCAGAAGAATTATTTGCTATGAAATGGGGTAAGTGTTGGCAATTGTAAATGTTTTCAATTATCCGATGTGATCTTTTGCTTAATTAATGACACGATTCTTCTTTAAATATTACATAACGAAATCGCGGGTATCAGCTTATATATATATATATATATATATATTATATACATTATATATGTGTATATTCATGTATGTGTATATGTGTATATTTCACTGAAATTACTGAAATAATATTAATTTATTTTTCCACTAAAAAAGTTTAATCTATATATTATGTTTAGCAGTGCATAAGAACATTGAAAATAATAATTATTTATTACAGCCACACATAATATATATTATTACCCTCAAGGTTTATCTTTTCTGAACCTTAAGATAATTACTTAACGTATAAGAAAGTAAAGTCATATTATTACAGGCTTTGTGCTAAATATATGAAAATAGATTTTTTATGGTTTGTTTATGATGCAATATTTGTCTACTTCCCTTCATGAAGATTTTATTTTTATTTCTGTTTAAATAGCTTTATGCACTTTTGTAGATAAGCAAACATATTTTATTATGTAACACGAATTAGAATATATATATATTTCCCTAAAATACTTCATTTATGTATATTTTAACAAATTTGAATTCACACCTTTTTAATTTAGTGTTTACTTTTTTGGTAAACAGGTAAAACATTTTAATGAAAAATTCATTAAAATATACAGTTTCTTAATCTTCAAATCAATATACATACATTTTATTTTTTACGATCGATACATTTATTTATAAAATTATAAGCATTATAATATTTTCATTCCTGTCGTTTGCCTTCTATATTTGTTTCCTATAATACGAGGAGTGTTTAAGGAAATACACTTTTGATAATTTAAAAAAAGAAAAAAAAACCTCAAGCCCAACTTTTTGGCAATTTAAATTTTATATGAAAGCCTAAACCTTTATAAACATTTCGAAATGCTTTTCCGGTATTAAGCAATTATTAAATCCTTTATCGTATCCTACCACTAGCTTTTGTATCCCATCCCCGTAGAAATCTGCCATCACGTTGTAGCGCTGGACAACAAAGGGAGGGTTTTTTTTAAGTGCAAGAAGAAGTGATAGTCAATTGGTGATAGTCCAGGGCAACACGGAGGGTGACGAAGTTGTATCCAACCATATCAGACGATGAAATCCTGGGTTCGATCAGCCGTGTGAGCGAACACAGTTAAATTTGCTTCACTTAACCACTCCCGATGATTTCACTTGTGCACACAAAATTTAAGTTAAGGTCTAAGCTTTAGAAAACATTTAACAGCATTAAAAAAAAACTGTAAAAAGTAGTTATTCGGTACTCCAAAGTCTAGAGCGCCCTCTACCGGCATTTTTATAACTTTCTCTTTAAAACCTTTTTTTTAAGAAAATACTAATTTAAAGAATGATTTTAGCGAAAACCGCAAATAAATCGACCCATTTTTCCCTTTTTTATCATCATTTGCAATTTGGGACCCTAAACTTTGATGGCACCTGTCTCCTTTGGAATACGTTTAGGACCCTTGGTTTCCTATTTACTATTACTCGTCTTGATGTGTTTTATCACCCCCTAGCGTATGTACCATGAGTTTAGGGACACCCTGTATACATATTTACTTCATGTTTCAAATGTAAGCCCGGTGTCCCAGTTACCCCATAAATTTTTCAAGAATGGGGTAACTGGGACATGTATCCGGGGTAACTGGACCATGCTGGATCCAGTTACCCTAATAGTTATAAATAATTTTTTTGAGTTTCTCTTACTGCGGGAAATAAATTTCTCCATTGTTTTTTGCTCATAATAAAGAAAATTATAGAATAGCTTATTGAAATTACGTAATAAAATTTTCAAAAAGCATATTGGGTGGTATCAAACCAAATTTCTTGACCTCTTGAGAGGCGGTGATGCCGTTATGGCATCACATAACTTTAATCCCTAATTGCCACATTGGCACCGGAATTTTATAATGAAAATTTCACCTTTATTAAGTACGCGAGAATATACTTTTACATGTTTACAAATAGATTCTCTTGTAAATATTGGTGTCATTAAATTATTTTAGCATTTTTTAAGAATGCAAGTACCTTGCCCCTGAAAGCGAGATAGTGATATAACCTTGACATTCCACGATAACAGTGGTTGCATTCTATAGGAAAACTTTTATTGTTCCTACCACTATATTGAAAATAAAAACTTCATCGCACCTTTCTTTAGAATATGTTAAATAAAATGATCATGAACGTAACTCATTAAGGGTTCTGGTAAGAACAATAAAATTTCCCTATATAATGCGACCTGGATACAGATAAAGTACTTAAGTACTTACGTAGCCGTTTGTTCATAGATTTACCTTGCAATTTTTTTCTTTAAAGTACCCATGTGACTTTTATACTTATTACCTACACTAAAGTACATAAGTACTTACTTAATTTTCATGTTTTTGGTATAAATAAATCTAACATTTTCGCTTTTGTGCTTTTTTTAGACACATTGACAGCAAAGGTTTCCCTTACAACGCTCTTTAGTTCATATATAATTTACATGATCTGCCTGGTTTAATTTTTTAAAGTTGTTTACACTTTTCCAAACAGGACCTGATATCCCATATGAAAAAAAAAAAAACAAACGCGTGTGGAACATAAATCTTCCTGGTCCACTTACCCCATTTTTATGGGGCAACTGGACCCATGAGGAAAGAAATATTAAACATGCATATTTTTATACTTTTAAATATTAAAATGTAATTTTGGCATTTCTGTCTGATAGAGGGAACCCAACTGAACACATTTACAGAAGCTTAGACTTTAATTCAAATGAACATTAGCTTTTTGAAGGTGAATTGTCAGAAGCTCCGGAGGCACATTGTAAAATCATGGCCCAGTTGCCCCAACTAACCTTAATTGAATATCATGCATAAAGAGTTCATTTAAAAAAATAATCTTTTAATAGGTAGATTAATATTGATGACCTTAAACGTGCTTTTACGGGAAATCATAAAACTTTTGATTAAGGTTAAAAGGATTCAACTTTTAAATAGTTTAATACTGTATTTTTTTTAATTGAATATTATGCATAAAGACTACATCTAAAACAAAAAAGTAAACATATATTTTCTAAAGATTAACATATGCTTTTATTATATCACTGGAGATCCCAGCATCCATCCCCAACCATTTTAGGATATTTCTGCTAACTCTTGGAAAACTTGTGGATAATTTCAGTATTTCCAATTCTAATATTTGCATTGTGATGGGCAGTAAATGTTGTCTTTTATCGCAGTTACACAAAAAATTTGAGGAGAAGCCTATTATTTGCTTTTTTCAGTTCATTATTTAAAGATTAAACAATCATCACTCCAGTAAGAAAACGTTATCTACTGTTTGTTCATATTAACTTTGTGTTTTAAATGCAAGTTATATATACAATTAAGTAACCTATCAATAAATATTAATAACTATTAAAGACATAAAGTATGCATCTCATAGAGATACAAGCTAGCACGCATTTAAATGAAAATTAATTTCTTTCATTTCTTTATTAGTTAAGACATATAATGAGGATGTTAGATAATATTTCCTTTCTGTAAAATTGTTGGTCTGAGAAAAAAGAAAATATAATGTCGTTATTATGAAAGATCTAGGCGTTGAGAAAAGTTTTTTGTATATGGATAATCATTAAGTTTGAAAAGAAGCAGTAGAAAAGATATTTATCCTATTTTTCATATTCGGACGCTATTTTCTATACTTATTGCGATAGGGAGGTAGTTTGTTTTGATTTTCATACCTTGATAAATTATAAAATACACCAGTAAGTTTTGTGATTGGTGTATATTATTTACATTTTGTTTACGAATATTTATATCTCTTCTTCTTTAAAGTTATATATTTAATTAAATAACTTTTTAATTTCTATTATTAATAATAGCTTTTAAATAACAATTCTCTAACATATGGTTGTCATTGAGCTCTATAATAACACATCTTTAAATAAGTGTTTTCACATTTTATCTGTAAAGAGAATGTATCCAACTGGCTAATGTCACTTTTCCTTTATTGCTGTATTAAAAGTTTGTAAATTAAATGAGGAAATGGAATGTATCTATTAATAACAATGTAGATAATGTATAGAAATGTTTTCCTTATGCAAATTTTATATGTTTTGAAAAGAAATAGCAAAAGAGAGATTTATACAACTCGAATATTTAGACAGTCCTTTTAACATTTGCAGTACTAAGATCATAATATTTTATGTAAATGTCCATGATGGGGCATTTTGACTAGAATCTTCATCAAATAAAAAGCATTTGCCTCCTCAACAGACAAACCGCAACGATATATTTCGTTGAATAGCGAAATTTACACACAACCGGAAACAAGAACAAGAAATAACGAAATGATGGAGGGGCCCTACACTCGCTTGAAATGGAAACGTTGTACCCACAGCGCCATCAAGTGAACTAAATTTGGCATAATGCCAAAAAAAACATTTTTTCGCTTGAAACGTGATAAATAATATAAAACCTTAACTTATTCCCTAATTGCTCCAGATGAGATCATTGTGACTTCGCAATTTCTACAAATAAACAACAACAACACCAACAAATAACTGTGCGAAACTTATTGAGTACGCAAAGCTATGAAAGAATACAAGAAAATTTTATAATACTTATTCTAAATGAACAACAACAAAAAAAAAACTGCAAAATGTCCACATGGGGTCCAATTGACCCAATATATGTACTGCGAGGGTTAAAGTTATGCCTGTAATTAAGTAACATCAGTCACTACATAAAACTCTTTTATATTTAATTCCTATCATATAGACCTGTCTAATTCACAAAACCGTCCGCCAACTTTCCAATAAGCGAAAATTATTATCATTTTTTCTTTTTTTCACTAAAGAAATAAAACATCCAACTGGCTCATTTTGCATTTACTTTGTTGTTATATTACGGGCGATCAGAGAAAATAGGAATTGGAATGCCTTGTTAATAAATATCTAAATGGTGAAAAGACACTTTTACTTGAAGATGATTCGTACGATGTTCGATAAGAAGCAGTAAAAGCTTTAGACATTTCCCCGTCTTAAAATGGTATTTTCTTTTCATTCATTAATCTACACTGTTAAAAATTTGCAGCGTTCTGGCGTCATTTGACCGTTTTTTCCGAAAACGGTTACACAACCGCAATTTTAATACTATTCTGACCATATTATTGGCAATTTTATGGCCAGAATATAGTTAAATTATGGTTATGAAACCGTTTTTATAAAAAACGGTCTAATGACCTGCCAAAATGCTGCAAAATTTTTAACAGTGTACAAGGTATATTCTTTTTCATTCTTGTACATTAAATTCCATACACGTATCTATAAAATTAAACAAAAACATAATTTGAAGATCAAATAGTCTCTCTATTCTAAAAAAAAGTAACTACCGCTGTCACCGCCACCGCCGCCGGTTTTGAATTTTTTGTGACCGGAGGTCTTTCTTCGTTAATATTAAGCAAAATATTGCATACAAAAATATGAAAATCGGTGGAGTTATAAAGAAATGTTTGATAAACACGCTGATGCAGACAGTTTTCAAATCGAAGAAATATTTAAAAAGATATTTAATGCTAAATTTGGACAAAATTGTTCCATTAAAAAAGTTTTATAGGATCAAAAACTGTACATCGGAATTTAATCATTTTTAGATCATTTTATGCATCAGAATTTCCCGGTGTGCAGACTGCACTCAGTTTATTAATTTGACTCATTTTTTGAGGTTTTATTTCTATTTTACATTCAAATTTTCAGCATTTCGAAAGATATTTTTTTACACATTTTAGAAAATGGTGTTAATTTAAACTGTTGCCAACTGTATAAACAGCGCAAATAATAATATTTGCTTCAAATTAAAAATTTATTTTACACGTGACTATTATAAACAAGAAAATATAAAAAGCAGAAACTCATTGAGAACTATCATAAAAACCATTTTACACGTGAATTTTAAAAGTGAAAGAATATTGTAAAATAATAAATTCATTAACATGCGTTAGAAGTCTTAAATAGGAGAAATTACGTCACATTTACGTCACATTACACATTACGTAAAATGAACAAAAAATAATATTGCAAAACAGTTTAAATTTAAAAATTGCGCGAGACATTTATGTAATATTTTAAGATGATATTTTCAACTATTTGTATTAGGATAGCGCAAATAATATTTTATTTCTAACAAAATTATTTTCACGTGAATAGTAAAAGGAGAAAGAACAGTTTAATGAAAATTACGTCAGATTAAAAACGATGCATTTAAAGTGTCATTAAAAAAAAACTTTCTTTTCGCTTTGCTAAAAAATACCGGGAGGCAAAGATTCTGTTTATTTAATTCATTTTATATTAGCTTATTTTGAAATGTCAACTGATTTTATTTAATCAAAGACGGAAACAGCCATTGTATCATTTAACAGCCGCTGATTTGGCTTTAAAATTCCCCAATCAAAGAGAAATGAATAGAAACCCGTTTATAGAGAGATCGCCACTGTTTTTAAACTTATAATTCAATCTTCCGAAATATTTTTTAAGCCGATCAAATTAGCGTGCTTTTAGAGTCTGCGGTGTCTGAACGGGGGTTGACGAGCATAGCTCGTAGGGGGCAGCGGCCCCTAGTAATAATAAATAAATGTTTCCTACATTGTTTAGGCTCAAGAAGGGACAAATATATTTCATTCAGTTAATCCTACATTTAATGTTAAATTTTGTAACAAATGTGGCCAATTGAACTTAAACAAATAAAAATAAAATTTAAACAATATGATATTTAAACCAATCTAAAAACTTATATTCCGTTAAATGAGATGGAAATAAATCTTAGATTTATTTTAAAGGTTTGTAGTTTACATGTACATTGTCATTTTGTATAATACACCCATCATAAAAATGATACAAAAATGCAAAATCTGCAATATAAATGTTAGCAGCTTGTAAAGCTTTGAAAAGAAAAAAAAATTTCGATATCAATTAGAATGGAATCTAAATTTTTAGGATAGTTTAAATATAATATTGTTTGAAATTTATTTTTATTTTTTAATGCAATTTGTTTAACCATATTTGTTACCAAAAGTTTAACATTAAATATAAAACCAACTGAGTGAAATATTTATCTGTTCCTTCTCGGACCTAAACAACGTAGAAAATATTTTTTATCATTATTATTTGTTCTACAAATTATGTTTTTTTTTTTTAATATTTCACGTCTGTTAATAACTACTAAATTCTGACGAATTCCTTTCAAATTTAACAGAGGGAATCATCCTCAGAATTTCATTTATGCAGCATTGTATCACAATTTGCGATGTAATTGTACAAAGGATGAATCCAAAATGTTTCACCAGAGCAATAATGCAGGTTGCTGTAGTTTGGACAAAATATTGCATCTGTACATAGAATAGTCAATAATAAAATCATAAAAAATCACTTTTATTTAAATTTAGTTGCTCTATTTACCCTAAGAACGCAAAAGTAAATTATGTTAAATATTTAATGCTTATTTTTAAGACCAGTAAGGCTGTCATACTGAAAACATTAAACAAAAAAATCAGTTTTACTTAAATTTGGTTATTATATTTTGCCCTATTATATATTTCGCGTTTACTATATTTCGCCCTATTATATATTTCGCGTTTACTATATTTCGAGCTATTTTTATCCTGGGTTCGGCCGTCATACAGTGAAACATAAAAAATATACTTTTATTTAAATTTGGTTTATATATTTCTCTCTAAGGAACATTATCGGCGTTAAGGAAAATTCAATTTAAATTATCCTATCGAATGTTAACTTGGAGCATAGTTGCCACTTCAGAAAACATAAAAGAAATCCATTTTAAAATTTTAGTTATACAGTTCTCCAGCAGAGGCACAAAAGAACTTATCACGGATTTCTTTTTTTATCAAAACATAAATCAGATGCATCAGAAGCGGTCAACCTTTGTTCGGATCATAAAAATCAATTTTATTTGATTTAGTTACCCTATTTCTGGCCAGGGATAAAAATAGAGATTTTTTTTTAAAATCTCTATTACTTTATCTTAACTTGGAGTATGGTTGGTTCTCATGTGAGAAAACATAAAAAAAAATAAATTTTCCAGTTTTAGTTATACAATTTCTGACAGAGGTGCAAACAGCGAAAACAAAACTTATGTGAAACATTTTATCAAAATATAAATTTCCCCGGTGCAGCAACTTAAATTTATTAAAAAAAAATTAAAAATAATAAATTTTATTTAAGTTTAGTTATTCTGTTTCCCGTCAGAGTAAGCTACAATCTAAAATTTGTTGAACCTGTGCCAAATATAGCATATATATATTTTTTTTTATCACAGTAGTATATATGTGTATGCGGGTATGCATAAATGTTATTGGAGGAACAAAGGAGAAAAAAACGTCATTACATTAAACTCAAATAATATTACCTGAAGATGGAAATTTATGTAAATCTATCCTTTACTGCTTTTCTTTATATTTCAGAAGATTCATCTTCATGCAAAAATTGTCCTTACACTCATGTAGAAGATCTTTATTAATAAAAGAATTTCATTTTATTTTTTTACTGACCATCTCTTATTAAAACAACAAAAGTATTAAAAATATGCCAATCAGATATAGTATGCCTTTTTGATAAATAAATCAATTAAAAATGCTTTGGTAAATGGTATGTTTGCAAAAAACTTCTATGAAATGCAGTTTTTTATATCCTATCACCAGCTTAAATACGCCGCAAATTACACTAAGATGTGTGAAATTATAAGGATGATGCACACCTACAAATAGAACTAACACGTGCAAGAAAGCGTATTTTAAACAAAAATCAATTTTAGTCTATCTAGTATCAGGACACACATATAACGCACGGAGCATTGAAACCGATAAAGTACACATTCAGCATATTGAAATTGAATTTCTTATTAAAATATGTACTGCATCGTGCTTACATGTTTTACTCTTATTTTACATGTGTATATCTCTTATAATCCCACACTTCTCCGTGCAGTTTGTGGTGTATTTAAGCTAGTGATAGGATATGAAAAATGTACTTTTCGTGTTCTCTAATAACATTACCATTTTAACTATAAGAATTTAGCTCGTAAATGATTAAGCAATATTTATCTAGTACATTAATAAACGCAAATGTTTGTTTTTGTATGTTTGCTTGTGTGTTGGCGATAGCCAACAGAATTTACTTATTTTATGTTCAATGATTAAAAAAACGTATTTCAGAAAACATTATAATTTTGAATTTTTGCGAATTCACAAAAAAGACTTTTTTTAAAAAATAATTCCGTTAAATTTTGAGTTCTTGTACACCAGAAAATACATTTTTTGTAATTCGATAACAATAAAGAAAACGTCTTTTTGCGTCAGGAAAAAAATTACTACTTGATAATGGAGAAGCATATAAAAATCTCTTTCAATGCTTATGTTGTAACTTCATAAGCCTTTAACTCAGGTAGGAATATTCTTTATAGTACTATCTAGACCTTTATTAACAAAGATATTACTTTGTGTCTTTTCACTGATCATCCATATTACAGCAACAAAATAATAGTAATATCGCATAGTCGCATGCAAGCATAATCAGTGGATACTGATTATGCCTATTCTAAAAAATTAATAAAAGAAAATAGTTTTTACTTAATAGTGTATTAGCTGATAATACTATAAATACACGAGCTCAGATGTGAGGAATTAAATGTTTAAGAGTTTTTAACTCGAGAGCACTCTCATAAAATATGACATGCATGCGGTTTTTACATTTGTCACCTATATTTTATGAAAAGTATTCTTGAATTTATTATGTCTCAGAATTTGTAACAATTGCTATCGATTAAATAAGCGACAAGAACTGTTTGGAAGTATTAGTGGCAAAATAATAATAATAATAATAAACATATGCACATGACATACCCGAAGTATGTCATATCTTCTGTGGGTATCTCCCTGATTCCCTGTCTCCATAAAAGTGTTGAAAACGTTGACTAATGTTTATTTTATTCGTAAAAATGATATCAAGACTTGCATAAATGCCATTTGTTATCCTGTAAAATGTTAACCACTTGTAAGCCAGCAGGACAGTATTTTGACTGATTCCAATTTGCGCAGAGAGATATCGAGTTCTTTCTGGAAAATATCACTATTCAAGTGATAGTTTTTTCAAGGCGATTCCTTTCTAATACGCATTATTACTGATGATGAAACTTGGATACATGCTTTTGATACAGAAATAGCTCAACAATGAATAACAGCTCAAGTGAATAACGCTTGAAAGGTGAAGCAAGACCGAAAAGATCACGTCAAATTCGCTCAAAAATAAAGGTATTGTTCACTGTTTTTTATTGTCATGGTGTTGTGCATTATGAATTCCTACCAACTGGTCAGAAAGTAAAAAAAAATATTATGTGAGTGTTTTGTGCCATTTGCATGAAACAGTTAATCGAAACGGTCGGAAATGCGCTGAGAACACTCATAGGTTTTGCACCACAATAATGCATCTTCGCATAGTGCAATTATTATTCGTGCGTTTGTAACCAAACTTTCAACAAATATGGCTCCAAAATCTCTATATGCACCTGATAGAGGACCATGAGACATTTTCATTTCCATGGTTGATATTGCTTTTTTGTGGTCACCGTTGTGAATCCATTAATTCAATAAAAGAAAATTCTCTACGACCTCTGCACAAAAACGACTTTAAGGCATGTTTTGATGATTGGAAAAAACATTGGCAAAAGTGAATTGCAGTCGGAGGCGATTACTTTGAAGGAGATGAGAGATGAAAATTTTAACTAATAAATTGACACCCTTATGTTTTGTGCCACCATTCTGGGTACTTTTTGATCACAGTAGTATATCGGATGATCCAAAAATCCGAGAACTTTTTAAAAAATAATAACTAGTACACTATTTACTATAGAAAAATACCATTTACAGAAATTCGTACTAACACGTGGGATTTTCCTTTGCAATAAAAAAAAATCCTGAAATCTGTGTACCATCTTTACGTTTGCTGCGTGGTGAACTCAGCTGTTTACATAACGCATGGTATAGGTATATTCAGCATTGCACAATAGCGCCACCTGTTGATAAAAAATGCAACTATTATAACTTTTTGAGGACTGTCGTCTCTCCCACCTCCCCAAACAATGTAATATGTTTTTAAGCTTTTCTATAAAAATCACATATTTCTATTATACATAGTTTACTAATAATTAATCTTTCCAAAAGTCTCAGGACTTCTAGATTACACGGTGTACACAAATACAAACACACACACATATATACGCATATATATAATATATATATATATATATATATATATATATATATATTATATTTCATACACGAAAATGAATATAAAATCTGTTTACTAAAGAGTGATGTTTAGCAATAAAATTTTCTTTTTAATGTTATATCTGTAATTAATAACATATTAATCCGTATTAATATTTCTGAAATAGTTAGTGGCTAATATCTTGAGGTATGTAATTCACAGAACTCTAACTTATCACTCCTTTAAACGAAAACTATTTTCTTTCATTTCTTTATCAATAAAGACATAATATTTCCAACTGGCTGATGTTACTTTCCCTTTGATGCTGTAATGTGGATAGTGGATGAAAAGCAAAAATGGCATGTCTTTATTAATAAAGAGCTATCTAGTGTAAGGATATATTTGTCTGGCGATAAGTCTTATAAGATTTGAAAAGAAGCAGTGAGAGATTTATGCAATTTAATATATATTATTTATTATACTGGATGCAAAAATGGATTTTTGTCTTTTTCATCGGATTAGAAACACTTGTATAAAACATTTTCTTATTTTAAAAAAAGTCGGGAAAATTATCCTTTCTGTAAAAAATCATTGTGTATTAATAAGACAGACAAACAAAGTAATTTAAGCATTTCTCAATGATTATTTTAGTGTGAAAGCAACGTACAACACGGGATTTATAAAAAATCTTAAGTTATTTCATAAGAAATAATGAAGGACACTGTAAAATAATTCTATAATGTTACCAAGAATTTTCTAGGAAAAGTGGGATTCCTAGAACTTATTATATGACTGCAACAAAGGAAATTCCTTTAACACATACACGTTTGCACTGTAAAAAAAAACTCGGTAAGATTACTGAGAATTTTTTAGGAAACTGGGATGCCTAGATATTTGCAACAAAACTGTAACTGCAACAAAATAAATTCATGTAACAGATAGACGTTTGCACTGTAAAAACAAAAACTCTGTAAGATTATTAAGGATTTTTTAGGAAACTGAGATGCCTAGAACTTTTTATGTAACTGCAACAAAAGAAATTCCTGTAACGGATACACGTTTGCACTGTGAAAAGAAAAACTCTGTAAGATTACTAAGAATCTTTTAGGAAACTGGGATGCCTAGAACTTCTTATGTAACTGCAACAAAAGACATTCTTGTAACAGATATACTTTGCACTGTAAAAACAAAAACGCTGTAAGGTTACTAAGAATTTTTTAGGAAACTGGGTTGCCTAGAACTTTTTATGTAACTGCAACAAAAGAAATTCATGTAACAGATACACGTTAGCATTGTAAAAGCAAAACTCTGATAGGTTCCAAAGAATATTTTGGAAATTGGAATGCCTAGAATTTTTTATGTAACTTAACAAAAAAAATCATGTTTTTATCCCTGGGGTGCAGATAAAATTTTAGTAATTATACAGATTTCTGTAGCTTTACAAAAACTAGTTTGTAGGTTTATATCTTTTTCTTATAGTGTACAGATAAAATCTTATTAAACATACAGACTTCAGTAGCTTTACATCTGTAGAATTACATATTTTTTTACAGTGTATTGGTACGTAAAAAAATTCTTACACTTTTTCTAAATATATTCTTTAAGATTATACACAATGTTCCGTCCTTCAAGATACATTCCAAAGCAAATTGTGAAGCCTTATATGTTAAATACTTTTTTGAAAATTACACAGGTGAAATAACCTTTCTGTTTATTTCTTTTTGGGAATTTTCATGTAGATGTTATAATTATTTCAAGGGGACCAGCTAAGCGAAATTTGGGAAAAAATCCATTTCTACTTTTTATATATCATTAAACAATTTAAACTTTTATCTTTCCAACGATGTGTCACACATCTTTATATATATATAAAAGAAGTGTTGGAATTATTCATTCTTTCTAAAAGTAATTAACAGCTTAATAATCATTTAAATCTTTGTCTTTTTCTCAAAACTTGGATTTTTCATGTTTGTGTTCCTTTTTTTCAATATCTATTAAACTTAAGAACTCAGATTTTTTTATACTTATATTAGATTGTATACTTTAACACGGGAATTTAACGATTTGTTGAGAATTATTTATTTTAGGCAGTGAAATTTTACCAAAAATGCTAATTTAAAAATGACTTTCAATAAATAATAAATAATTAATTTTTAGTCTCACTTAGAAAGAAAACAGTCTGTTAAAATACGTAAAGCATCTTATTCTAACTACTGGAAAAAATCTCGACCTCTATATTCCACCATTTCTGAGAAAAATGTACATAAAGTTGATGAATTTAACATGGCAGAGATAGGGCTTATCCTGTCCCCTTAAGGAAAGGAGTTTACGAATACATATGTTTTAGTAAGATGGCAAATTTTAGATGGCATCGTGAAAGAGGTGCTTCGTGTAAGAAAATTCAAAACTGATTAACGTATTTTTTAAATTTTAGAATAAAGGATTCCCCAAAATACCTCAACATTTGATTTAAAATGTAACCCGTAAGTTGAAATCCCTACATTTGTTCTGAATGAAGAAATTTAAAAAATAATACGATATTTTTTCTGTAACATTATTTCTTTAATTCATGATTTTTCCAGGTGTTTAAGAAGCTCCTCCTTGTATGTTTTAATTTAACGGCAAATGCAAATTAAAGTATGTTGCATCCAGATAATCAACGCGTTTTGCAGTTTAACATGATTTTAAATGTGATTATTAAAACAAGAATAGATTGATCTTTTTAATTTAATCAAAATAAACCTTTGATAAGAAGATTTTCGGTATTCTATAGAAAATCTGAACATTGGCAGTATTAAACAAGAAATCAGAAGTTTCAAATTCTGCTTGCAGAGAGGTAATTTTTTTTTTTTTTTTTTTGTATAATTGTATTTAAAATAACCTTTTTATATATAATTATTCAATCATTCCTATAATTCATGCAAAACCTGACGATAATAT
Organism: Maratus speciosus; assembly: GCA_963932465.1. NCBI lineage: Eukaryota > Metazoa > Arthropoda > Arachnida > Araneae > Salticidae > Maratus > Maratus speciosus. Next base: position 309,473,203 of record OZ010792.1, read on the forward strand.
TTTTTGTAACTTTGAAGAATAGTAATAAAATTAATATTTTCAGTTGATTCTTATTCAATTGATTTTTAAATTATATGGCCGTTTGTAAAACTTTTCTCTAACAATTTTAGTCCAGATCTGGGTGAAAAAAGCATATTTTTATTGTTTTATTTATTTATTTTATTTATTTTTACTTTGGCATTTAAAAGTTAATGACTTTCTAAACTCTGGGGTTTTTTCTTAATTGCATTTTGTATCCAAGCTTAGAGCTAGTTCTACACCGTTTTAATTGTAACATGTTATTTATATCTTTAATTATTTTGTAAATTGTTTTTTATTTAAAAAATTTTTCACAGTTTTGTAACCAAATTAATTGATAGAAATAAACCGGATTAGGGAAAAAGGCGGTAAAAACAACCTTTACATAGCACTTACATAATAATACTTTAAAAGTTGTAAATTTTAAGTAATTTTCAATTTATATTATGTTGTTTACACGTGATTATTTTTAAAGGGACATAGGACCTTTGAACTTTCAAAAAGTCACTTTTCGGTTTTTATTTTATTCGGAGCGTTTAATCATTTCTAAACAATATATAAAAGACTAATTAAGAAATCTGCATTATTTCATCAGTTATAATCATTTATAGACGGCTTTACATGAATACATTGCATTGATTTTGAGACTTTAAAATGCATTTTCTCAGATTAGTAAATTTTGAATTTGCATGCACTGTTACTTTCAAACTATAAAAAGTACAGTTTTGAAATTTTAACCTGGTGTACATTTCTTTATAGTCTACGTGCTAAAAGCAAAAAGATTCACTTTTATTACACAAATTTGAATTTCTTTGCATTTGTTAAAATTAAATTAAAACATGTAAACATTGAAAACAATAATATTTTATGATATTGTGGTTTTAAAATAAAAATAAGTTTGTTGAATAATTTCTAGTTTTATCATGAGCGCACCTCTTAATGATTTTTATTCATGTGATAGTGATATAATTTTTTTTCATTTAAATTTAAATGTTGTTTTTGTAAATACAACATTCCTTTTTCTGTGTAATATATTCTGAAAAAATAAAAAAATATTAATTGCAAATGTTTTGAGTTCTGGTATTTTGCAAATGGTGATGTTGTAATCCTTTCGATAAAGTTCCTTTGACCCCTTAATCCATTTTAATGGCTCAACATAACAATTTAAAACTAGAATGGACAGTAGTTCTCCTCCTAGACGGAAATGGAATGAGAAGTGGAGTAAGCTTAGTGTTATTTGAGTATTGTTCAATTTTTGGTATTTTGTAAATGGTGATGTTTTGTTCGTTTCGATGAAATCAAATTTTCTATGCCCCCTTAATCCAATTTAATGGCTCAACTTAACAATTTAAAACTAGAATAGACAGTAGTTCTCTCCCAAGACGAAAATGGAATGGGAAGTGGAGTAAGCTTTGTATTATATAAATTAGAAACACCAGAAAACGCCATTAAAAATAGTATTATTGCAATTAAATATTTAAATATCTACTATTTCAAAACAAACCAGATAATTTTTAAAAAGCTTATCAGTATTAAAAAAAAACTTTTTTAAATTTATATTATACTGCGCCAAGTATCGTCCTAATAACTAAGCTTTGTAGTATTAGAGTATATTCAAATACTGGTATTTTGCAAATGTGCTGTTTTTGATCGTTTCGACAAACTTAAAGATCCTGTGCCCCTAATGGCTCAACTTTACATTTTTAAACTAGAACGGACAGTAGTTCTTCCGCCAAGACGGAGGTGGAGTAATCTTTGTATATCCTCCGGTGGAGTAAAACTACATTCAGATCACTCACTCAACTACCAAATTAAATCATATAATTTAAAGTTCTCAACCAATATCCAATTCGTGTGTAAAAAAATATATAAAGAATAACACAACAAAATTGAAGAACCAAAAAAAGACAGTTTGTGCATGATACTTTATGTGCAAAATTGCATCAGGTTTTCATTAATCTTCATGCTTCTGTTTCACATACATTTAATGTTAATGCCCTAAACGCGAAAATTAAATACTTTCCAGCTAACCATAACCATCCGTATTAATGCATTTATCTAGTTAAATGAATATCTTTTTTTATTTATCATTTATCTGTTTCATATGGCAATAATATATCAATACATAATGTCAAGCTGAATTTGCAATCTAAATTTAATATCCCTTTTATCTCGATTTCTTGTATTCTTTATTAAATGAATGATATATGGCGATTGATAAGAGATAGCAACATCATTTGAATTTCAATGCATAATTTCCTTCAAATTGTGTTATGATTATATAAGCCTCATAAATAATATTCTTATGTTTTTTTTAATTATTATTTACTTTTTCTAATTTTGAAATTGTATAAAATGAAATATTTAATAGTCATAAAAGTACCTCAACTTAATGTTTAAAGAAATGGGTAACGCCATAAATATATAAATTTTCTTACAAACGATGGTAGACATATCTAGTATAATGCCAGTTGCTGGTTTTTTTCTTTAAAAAAAACAAATCATTATTAAGGTGTGTGTTTGTTTATTAATTTTCAAGACTGTTATGAAGAAATGTTAGTACATCTGCTTTACATAAACATAAATGGTACTAAAGTGGCGGTCAAAAGTTTCCGGCCAGCATAAATTTTTTGGTTAATTTGTAAGTATACCCATATGAAGTGGAATCTCAAAGTGATACTTATACACTTTATTTACATAACAGTTAAGAACTTATTTATGGAATAAAAATCAAATATCAATAAATTTAATTGACAAAATTAATTGCAAAAGAAAACGCATGTTCTCAAAAGTTTCCGGCCACCTTGGCAAGTTTAGAAAAAAATGGTGTTATAACAGAAAATAACAGTGATCAACAACATTTACAATTAGTATTTTGTATTCATACATTTAGCAATAAGTACTGCGGCGCTGCAACGTGGCATCGATTCCATGAACAGTTGTAGATCACCAATGTGAAGTTTTGTCCACGGTTTTGCAATTTTTGTGAAAATGCTGCTAAATTGGAATATTTATAATTCCACACACGTTTTCAAGTTAGTTTCAAAGATTTTCTATTATATTCAGATCGGATGATTGGGCTGTCCATTTCAAAATCGAAGTCCTTTTGTGCGAAAGCCACTGCTTGACGAGCTTGAATGTATGCTTTTGGTCGTTATCATGATGAAACAAATAGTTGCGATTACAATTTTTCCTCCAATAAGGCAGCAAATGATCTTGCGAGATATCCTTATGCATTGCACTATTCATCTTGCCGCGGATTTCAAATAACGGACAGGCGCATTTTCCAGAAAATGCTCCCCACATCATAACGTGTCCTCCGCCGTGCTTCATTGTAGAAATAATATATCTAGCACCTTATCTTTTGTTTTTAGGTCGTCGGTTGTAATGGTTTTTATCACTCACAAAAAGATTGAACGTCGATTCATCTGAAAATAGTACTTTTTTCCAGTTTTCACCTGTCCAGTCTTTGTATTCCTTGGCAAACGCCAGTCGGGTCCTGTGAATTTTTTTATTTATGAAAGGTTTTTTAACACCGACTGTTTCATAAAGTTCTACGTCACATAAGCGTCTTGACACTGTAGATAGACTTATTTCAGCGATAACCATAACACGATAAATCGCTTTTAACAGCATAAATGGCATCGAATTGCAGCGGCATTTTTATGCGGCTCATCAGCTGCTTTTCTTCTGATAATTCTGTCCACAAGAATAGTCGTTTTCCGGGGTCCCCCGGACCGTGGTAAGTTCCGAAGGCCATGACCATCTTTATATATTTTTTAAAATATCGTTTACAGCAAATTTTCCGATCGACAACTTTGCCGCAATTTCACGAGAGGATTGTCCCTTTAGCAACACACAAACCCCTCATTTAGGAACAATAAATTGTTAAACTTTTCATTTTTGAATCTCAAATACATTATTCACCTAGATTAATTATCAAACATGGCGAAAAAAACACTTTAGCGATAGCAAAAACTAATGAATGACGAATGGCCGGAAACTTTTGCACGCGTGAATTTTGAATTCCTCCCCTTTGCATCAAGTATCTTAAGTGACCAATCAAAATGATCAGGTGGTCAGATGTAATTTGCTTATTCCTAACTTTTGGAGCAATTGAATTTCTTCTTTGCTAAAACGTTCTGTCAAACAAATAAAAACTAACTGGCCGGAAACTTTTGACCGCCACTGTATATAACTAAACAATTGTAGGAGAAATGTAGGCGAATCAGGAATGTTGACAAGAATTTGGAGGACAACATTATATTCTATACATACATTCCTACTTGTTACTGAATCTGAAGGATGCATTATGAGCAGATAGCACAATATAGATTTTGCTAGCGGAAAGATTGGAATACACACCCAAAGAATGCATACACTCCGAGATATTTCAACCTAACCCAAACCTACCTTCACAAAGGATTTGCGAAAAAAAATTAAATGACAAAAAGAATCTACAGGCATCCTGGAAATCCTTTCTTTACTGTTAAGCTAATGTTTGTTGGCTTTTCTCATGCATCTAGTCGACCTGATCCAAACGACTATCGGAAAGTTCTGGAACGTGGTTTTTTATATTTTGCACAAAAACTGAGCATGTGTCAGCGCATATGTCACTACTCTTATGTATAAAGGCACACTATTTCGTTCTAACCAAGACGTCATAGAGCTATCTATCGCTGATAATTGGAACTGAAACCAGTAATCAAAATAAAGAAATTTCTGATAACACATTTTTCAGCTGCAAAAATTTATTCAATAGCTGTCACAGTTTACCATTTATTTATTTTTGAAAACGGTGAGTTCATTTTACGATACACTGCATATTAGATTGATTAACAGTCACATTTTTCATATTAACGATTTATTTTCAATAAAATATTATATTTTTTGTACACAGCTTGCAAGACTTGTTATCATTCAAAAAAATAATAATAATAGTAACAGATAGAAAAAAATACAAACTTTGGTTTTATTGTTGTCCATATTTCGTTTCTCTTCTAACTAGGGAACGTGACTCAACTATGAGTTATGGGTTTTTTCAAGAATTCTAGATATGAGGCCCATATTCGCAAAAAAGTGTCTATTGCCATCAATAGGTCATATCTATTCAATAATGAAACCAATACTAAATAACAAAGCTTACAAATATTTATAAATCTTTACAAGACTGCCAGATAAAATCTTGATGTTATTGAAAAGAGAAATGTAGTTGACAAAATATAAAAGCATTAGTTAAAAAAGTTATGGTGTCAGTAAATGACACTCCGAAATATGAATTGGCTTGTTTGGATACGGATGATGCCTAAATCTACGACTGTTTTTTCTAAGTTACATTTTATAGGAAACAATGAGAATAAAAATATATTAAAATATATTCAGTAATATTTCGTGTATGACAAAAAGCTTGTTACGGACAGGATTAAGATACTCTGTCTTATTTAAATAAATGATTGTGACCATGGTTTCCTCTACTAAAGGTGATTGCTTGTAGTGCGATTTACACCTATTAATTTGTTGTAAAATTACAACTGACACATCCTGTTTATAAAACATTCAAACAAGGTTGTAATTAAAAATGTAAGCTCTTTTGTAAAATGAAGGACCTTTATGTAAAAGGTTGTCTTAGTATACAGGGTAAGTCAAAATGAATATAGCGATTACAAACGGCTATAACTATTTAATGGAAAAGAATTTATCAATAAGATTAAAACAGAATGTAGACGGAACTTCAAAATTTCTTTACGTAAGGCAAGTGCAGTGAAGCGGAAACCTACGCATGCGCGTTTTGAAACTTTGTAACAAGAAACCTGTTCACTGCGGCCGTCTCATTAGTAAAAATGGCCAATTATCACAGTAAAAATGGCCGATTTTTTTTTTGGGGGGGGGGGTTATGTGAAAGACAGTGTGCCTCCCAGCCCAAAACAATTTAAAAACTCAAAGTACGCATTTGTAATGCGCTTGCGTCGGTGACTGAACAAATGCTTTACAATGTATGGCGTGAAATGGACTACCGTCTAGATGTTGTTCGTGTGACCAAGGGAAGTCACATAGAACATCTATGACGTAGGTATACAAAATTTTGAAGTTTCATCTACATTCTGTGCAAATCTTATCGAAAAATTCTTTTCCATTAAATAGTTATAACCGTTTGTAATCGCTATATTGATTTTGACTTACCCGGTATATACCACCCGGAAAAGATTTAGTTTTCTAATAGTTTTCAAATTATAAGAAAATGCGCAAAAAATACTCAACTACGCAAAATAATATAAAATTATTTTTCACTTATTTTTTTTTCATTTTCTTTAAGTTTAATTAGTTACTAAACTAACCAAACATTATCTATACAATTTTAATGTTATTATAGAAGCACAATTTTATTGCACGCGTACGTTATAAATTATGTGGACTCAGTCATTATTTCTTTACAGATAAGCAAGCCATTCAGTCATTTTATCTAAATAATTCTAGTTTATTTCAGCATTCATTTTTTTTCTTTTTTGTTATGTGTTAATATAATCTTGATATAGTGCATATAGCTGCGACGATGGGAATTGTTAGGCGCGCACTTAAGTTGCAATACTAACGTCAATTTCGTTTTCTTTCTTGGGAGTGTTAAAATAGTTATTAAACATTTATGTACTGAATTATGAATTCTTGAAAATTTCATCTTTTAAAGCATTTTTCGTGAATTGTTGAAACCACATTAGAAGATTTACATAATCATTTAATTAATTTTAGAAGGATTTTATAAGAATTGAAGGATTTAGAAGGATTAATTGAATTTGAATTTATAGGGATTTTATGCAATATTTATAACTCTACTCAAATCTTTTATTTAAAATAATTTTCTTAGTATTTGGTAGAATTTGGAAATGTACAAGTATAATTTTCTTACAATAGAAATATAGAAATCATCCCGAATTGAAAAATCCCTCCCCCATCCCCCCAAAGCCAAGAAAGCTCAAAAGATGCAAAGGCAAAATAAATCATGCTTTTAAAAATCTTTTTGTTTTGTGTAACCAACAATGCTTTTGGAACAAGATAACGTAATGGATCTACAACTCATTCTAAGCTGTATAACAACTAATCGATGTATTAAATGAATTTTATAACAACCTATTTTAATGGCACTTATAATTTTAATGGCACTTATTGTAGTTGAAGGGTTAAAGATATAAATATCATTAACACTTTGTAGGTAATCACATCCGTTTCAAAGCTTTATTGTGTACCTACGAAGTAATTTTATTTACTATTTTCCCTATCGGGAATTGTAAATCTTATGTTTTTAAATTTCTCTTATTGCATTTGTATCGCGTGTTACTTTTTTATTTATTCAACAAAGAAGATATTTTATTCCCTAACATGTATCAGTAAGTGTTAAAAGTCAATGGAAATACGAGAAAGTATACGAAAGTTTATATATATATATATACAGTCATTATGAAATATACAATTTACATTAACAAATGTGAATATATAAATTATAAGGGAATTTATTCAACTTAAAATTGAGGCATAATTGTCTGAGCGAAGCGAAGGCTAATACACAGCGAAATATTAATTTCCGGCACATATAGCTACGATGGATATTAACGCAAACTAATGCTACTAACGCTAAATACTAAAACTAACGCAAAATAACGCAACTAAAAGAATGCCTAATAAAAACCTTTCGTCAAGCATAACTCAAAAAATATTTGTCGGATTTCGTTTCTGATTGCACCAGAAGTTACCTATGAGGGTAACCTACTGTCTTACTGTTAATAAGGCACTCAAGATGTTTATGAAAATGAAGTTCAGTGAATGTATTCCAAAACAATATATTTTTACCTTAATCAGGTAAAAGATTTATATTTATCGACGTAATGTCTGTAGTTGGCAATGCACTTTTGGCAATCACTGTAATGTTTATGAAAAATGCGGGTAAACTCATTTTTCGGTATCGAAAAAAGTGTGTCATTTGACATAAAAACTTGGATCAGAAAGCCATTAAGTCTCGTTTCATGTAGTGAACGAAATATACTAGAGCAAAATCAGATATGAACGGTAGGTAACTGAGAGCTACAACAACACCTCTATGGGCCATAAAACGTTACCGGACAGTGGTCGAATTTAAGTAGGTATATTCAAAGCCATGGAGTTCTCTGTGCGATACCAAAAGATAACTTCGCATGTAAGTTTCTTGAATTGTAAAGTCGTTGTTTATGAAGTATATACAATATGATTCCTGATTTAAGTAAGAATCTCTTATTTTTAAACACAGCTGATTGATTTTGTTGTCATACATTAGATTTATGTTTTTGTTTTGCTTAAACATTTCTGAAAGGGAAAGTACAAACTTTGTACAAACTTCGACACTCTTCTACGAAAAAGAATATTTAATATTTTAAGTAGTTTGCGTTTCTTGAATATTAAGTCGAGCAAATAACAAATTATATAACTACATATACAAATGAATATAAGCAGCAAGCAAAATCTGAATAAAACGTGTAACCTTTCGTAAAAAAAAAAAAAAAAAAAAAAAAAAACTTTTAATTTACTAAATCTCTGTAAATTTATACGAATGGAGAATTATGAATGGCGTTAATTGAATGAAATATAAAGTTTATTATTTATTTTAGAATCGTTTTCATTTGGAGATATTTCTGCGCCATTTAAATTAACTTTAATAATGATGTTAAAATAAAATATAACATTCATACATTCTTTATTTTTACTAACAGGCTGCCTTAAATATATTCCTATATTTCTTGAACTAAGTAAATAAATAATCTACATAAAATGAACTGCATTAATTAATGACAGAAAACTAATCTTTATTATTAAATATTGTTTTCAATTATTACTTTTCCAAAGGCAATATTAAATCCTAGCACATGAAGGCATCAAAGAATAATTCATGTTTGAACGTATTCTATAGCCTAATTCATTTCACAAATAATTAGCTAATTACAGAAAAGACGCCAAAACAGAATTTATGAAGTGTTTGCCATCTCTCGGTCTTGCGCTATTAATCATCTTATTAAACTTACTCCGTACTTATAATAAAATGGTGTTTTCCGGTCTCCAAATATGCTGAAGGAGGAGTAAAAATAACTTTTTATTAATATAAGCAAATTAAAATTTCATGATATATTTTAAATAATATTTTTATTAAGTGAGGTTAGATCGTTACTTTGTTTCAAGATTTAACTGTTAATTATTTTATCTTAATAGGTAATAAATGATTTCACAGATTTATATTTCCGGTCTTGTAAATTATTCTTTTAAATGTTAACTCAAGGTATCATTAAAAGTTAATTAATACAGTATCTACAAACGCAAAGGGAATTTTAATTATCTTAATGGACTCACATCAATTGATTAATCAATTGCCAATGACATCTTAAATTTACTGATATGAAAATACTATGGAGGGATTTTATAGTCGCATACAGTTTCGATTGTAATTTTTGAAAAGTTAAAATTTCAGTGCAAAATTCACCTTGATTAATAATTAAAATTCATATGATACAAAAAAAGTTAACGAACTATATAATAAGTTAGTTATTAAGTTAAAAAAATAATCGGAAAAGGGGTTTGGCCAACATTTATGAAAAATAAACTAACTTAACATGACTGGAACCACTACCTCCCTCATAGGTAGACTAAAGGATCATAAAGTGGACTTACCAATTCGCCCAATAGTTACAAAATGTTCCTCTCCAACATATTTCATGGAAAAAACGTACACTCACATTTTGAAGTGGTATTTAACGCCATCTTATTTTCTTGTTGAATCAACTTCGAATTTTATTGAGAAAATTGAAAATAAAAAACTTGAAAATTCCAGTATTATGGCTAGTTTAGACATGGTATCTTTATACCCGTCTATCGATATAAAAGAATTTACTAACACCATACAGAGTCTGATAAATTCCGATCCTACGTTTACAGAAAATATTAAAAATACAGTTAAATCAGGTTTGAATTTAATTATAAACAAATACGTTTTTGTTTTCAACAATCAAGTTTACAAACAAGTTAATGGGGTCCCAATGGGTTCCCCAATTTCAGATTTGCTAGCAGAGTTTAAACTACGTCCTCTTGAAAATATAATCATGGAAACCATAAGACCGTGTCCGGATTGCTGGTTCAGATACGTCGAATCTTATACGTCGAATATACTTTATATGGAATCACGGAAAAGATGATTTATATTCCTTTCTAGATAAAATCAATAGCCTAGACAACAAAATAAAATTCACACTAGAAGTAGAAAAAATAAAAAAGCTGGCTTTTATGGGTGTCCAACTAATCAGAAATATAGCTAAACAGAATCTTGATCGCATAGTTTTTAGAAAAATTAACAGATCTAATTCCACTACCCCGTTTAGTTGCAGTTCACCTATAAGTTACAAGTCAGCACCTTTCAATTTTTATATAAAAAGAGCATTTTAATTTTGTTCAAGCTATTCCCTTAATGAAGAAATAGATGTAACTAGAAAAATAGTAGCCGACAATTGAGTTCCACCCCGTTTCATTGAAAAAATCATAAACAAATTTAAAGTGAAATATAAAGAAAAATGTAGTACAGCTCCAATTAAAAGTATGAAATTTTGTATAGTTAACTACATCCCAAGGTTTTTTGAGAGAATGAGACATTCCCTAAGTTTCGTGTTATATTAATCGCAGCCCCCCCCCCCAAAAAAAAAGTTAAAAGTTTTGTTAAATACAAAAATTGACCCAATCCAAGCCATCAATAGATCAGGGGTATATATGTTATACCCTTCATGAAAGATAATAAAGATTTTATGTGCATAGGTATGACACTGAGAAAATTTCGAGACAGAATAAAAGAACATGAAGCAGATCTGAGATTAAATAGCCCCACATTACGTTAGCAAGATTAGCACAAACCCAGCTATAAAAGCAGATTTCAATAGATCCAAAATTATCTTCTGAACAAGTAATTACCAACAAGCTATCATAAGAGATTCTCTAGAAATAATCTTTAATAAAGAAATAGTCTGTAACGGTATGTTATCATATGATATCCACGCAATCTGGAAAGAATTAATCCATGATTGATAAACCTGTACTTTTTTGAAAAAAAAATTGAATAACATTTTCCATTCCACCTTATATTCCATACCACCCTTGAAGTAAAATGGTCTGCTCCGGGCAAAACTTGGGGGCGCAGTGAAACAACAGCTATTAGTTTTTCACTGATGAAGGCCGAATAAGTTTCGGTTGAAAACGTTTTTTATTTTTTGTAATAACTTTAATGTGTTTTTAAACGATTTTATTGTATTTGACGCACCTTTAAGCAATGTATTTACTTTTATTTGCGTCTTATGAATTGTAATTTTTAAGATTAAGTTTTTTCTTAAATTTCTGATCTGATTTGAATTGTTCTATAATTTTCTCAAAACTGCTGTTTCAACTCATTTTTGTAATACATAGAACAAAATGTTTATCTCATTATTTATTTATTCAAAGTTCCTTTCTGAGCTTGCTAGCAAATACAATTTCTTTCTTTCAAAATCTCTAATATATTCTAATGCGAGGGAATAAAGTAAGTAAAATGTGAATTTCACTATTTACTATTACACGATTTGTTTGAACAAAAAAATACCCAAAATATAAATTTCGCTTGCTTCAGGCAATTGATTGCACAAATTTGTCCCTGCACGAGCAACCAACATACAATAGAAAGACGAAAGCTCGTTTATATTTTCTTATGTATATTCACAGATTACTTCGAAACTACGCGCCCTATTGTTGTGATTTTTTTTATTCATAGAGGGTACTATAGAATTGGTCCTATTTAAATTTCATCAGAATTGGTTCAATACGTTTTTAGAAACTCAAAAAAAGCAAAAATAAAAACAAAATAAAATAAAATAAAATAAAATAAACATCCTTAAAATATTTCATTTTCACCTATTTTCATCAAGAGACGTATCGCTATCTGTTTGGCGACAAAATCGCTATCCGGCGATTTCCCCTTCTCTTTGTACGATTTTGTTTCTAGGACTGTTGTAGGGAAAAGCAAATTGCAATATTTTAATCGTTAAAAATCTTTTTGGCTAAAGAAATAAATAAAAAAGATGAAAATGAAAACTGTAAAGCGTTTAAATTCATTAAAGATTTTTACGGTGCACTCGCTTCATTTGAAGTTCTATATTTTTAAAAATCGATTTTTTTTTTATTAAAACTCTGATAATTATTTCATTACATGTTTGCTAAATACAGCATTATAACATATTTATGGATTTCACGATATCTATTTCCTGATAACTGTTGCTCCTGTTTATAAACTGTACAATGTCATTATTTTAAAAGCATTACTTGCAATATCATACAATCTAAATGTTGAGACAAACCACGGTTACATTTTAACAAATATGAAAACATAATTAACAAGGGATCGTTCCCTACCCGGACATTTTTAAAAAAATGCGTTTTTAGGAATATGTAGGGCTCACGAAGTTATAAATACTCAATATTTTTTGTTGCGCAAATTCACTTTACACTGAAAACTGAAATGTCTGAAGTTCAGACACATAAGTGTCTTAAATGGAGTGTTCAATTTTCAGACATTTTAAAGTGTCTTAATTTTTAAGACGCTTGCATGCGTCTGAAATTAAGACACCCACCTTTTAACCACCTTTCATTTCTATGCTTTTTTTTTAAGCATTATACACTGAAAAAAAAATCTGTTAAAACATGGAAATTGTACCACCAACAAAACGATAGTACAATTTACATCAATTTACGTTTTTTAATGGAAATTTTCTTCCGTTTCCAGAAAAATTAATTTTTTTTTTTGGAAATTACTCAATTCAAAATTATAAAATAAGTTTTTCAAGTAAGGGGAAACCGACATATTTCAATCTGAAGTCCTGTATATTTTACAAGATTTATTTATTTAACTAACATTACATTTGTCCAGTCAAATTAGGCATATTTTGAGACATTTTGGGACATAATTGTGAAAGTTTTGAAACTTGGTAATATTGTTTGGGACAGTCTACTAATGAACATACTAAAAGTCCTGATGGATTGGGGGGGTGAGCGCGGAGGGGGGGGGGCAAAGAAGGTATCTTTTTTCGGTTTTTAGGGTTCCGTATGTAAAAAGTAAAAACGGAACCATTATAAGATCACTCCTGTGTCTGTCTGTCACAGCCCTTTTACTCGTAAACTATGCAACGTGGAAAGTTGAAAAGGGGGGAAGTAATAAAGATTATTGACCCACATAATTACAGATTAATAAATATTCATAAATATATTTAGGAAAAATATACAAGGGCTAATTAAGTTACTTGAAAAAAAATCTTTTATTCGTATATCGTGTGGCGTATCGTGTGAAAGCTTTCGTAACGCTGAAATCAAAAATATATTTCATTTAATTTTAGGTATTTTATATTCAAAGTTATGGTGGAAAATGTAGTGCAAAAATATGTTCCCCCCATCTAATTCCGAATCTATTGAAACTAAAATTATGAAAAAATTAGAGGTAGTAGACAATTATTTAAACCTTGCAGGAAAATTGTAGCGATTACCCTAGGTCACATAGTTTTTGAGAAAATCGCCTTTTTCCGTTACACACAAATTTCGATTTACGGGCTTCAGCAAAAGTGCTGAGTAGCGCTGGAGGTACCTATTGTAGCAGAAGTATAAAAGCATTGTTGATCATGAATTTCGGAAAAAATTGTCGGTTATTAGTCGAGATATCAACATTTAAAGATACGACGGTTTGAACATACATAATGACAGGGGCGGCGTACTCTATGCTCCATCGGCTTTTAAAGCCTAGATAATAAATTTTAAGAATATATTTGCGTAATGCAATGCCCAGTAGAAGTATAAAAGCAATAAACGTCAAATTGTTAAAAACAGCCTAATTTAATGAGAATTAATCACATAAATATTACGGGATTCGCGACTAGTTTGCATTGAGTGGCTCTCTCAATACACCTACCGTGTCTTTAAAGGTTAACTAAAAACCTATATAGAAAACACATATACAGAATAGCTATATTTGATATTACTTAGGTTCCATATATCTTTGAACTTTCATGGTATATCCATTTATACTTTTCTAGTACACAGGGTGCAAAGGAAAGCCCCTTTAACATGAAAATACTTGCGAAAGGAGAGAGCTACAGCTATGCAAGTGGGGTAACTGTATAGTAATGTGACTACGCCCGATTTAATGAAAACGACAGCAGCGCTCCTAGTGGCAAAATTTAGAAGATAGCCACTGCAAATCGAAAATGAAAAGAGATATTTTGCAAAATATAGAGCAAAATTTCCAGTTAGAAAGATTTAGAGCATTAATTAATTAGTAAAAAACGACATGTGGCTTACATGGATGAGATAAATCTTCGCCTATATACCCAAAAATGTCCGAAATCGATACACTCTATTTGTGTAAACGTTTGAATGGAATAGACAGAAGTATGAAGAAATACGCACAATTTATGCGATAAATACGTACTTATCTCAATACATTTTGATAACACCGCACAAAAAACAAAAAAGACAAACTGTCTCACAGCGATGCAAAGTTAATATTCAGTATGTTCGAAAAGTTCGCCATTGCTCACGATACATGTTTGTATTCGTGAGAGTAATTCTGAATGCGCATTTCTCAGCATGGAAAGTCTATTACAAGCCTCTTCAATACGACGACATAGATTTAACCTTTAAAGAGCGGTGGTTAGACGTTCTAGTCACCTAATTTTAATTACAAAACTGACAAATGGCACCAAGCATATTTTAATAGAATTTTGCTTTTGTAATGAAAGTGCGAATTAGCGGGTTTTTGTTTTCTAAGAAATTCGTTTCAATATTCTGGTGTCAGTCAATTATTTCATCAGTTTACAAACAAAATTCTTCTGCCCCTGGAAGGGTTAATCTAAAATTTTAAATGCATTGGAAATTAAATTTTTCAGACATTACAGCACAGTACAACGTCACAATCAGCAATTGTGTATTTGCTACATTTCGGGAATGTGAATACGCAAAGTAGAATCGTCGCTCATCAATATCGGACATTTTTGGATATGCAGGTGACTATTTATCTTATCCGTGTGAACCAAATGTCGTTTCGTAGTAATCAATTGACGCTCTAAAACTTTCTAATTAAAAAAATTGCTTTACAACTTTTTGTTTTCGATTTGAAATAGCTATCTTCCAAATTTCGCCAATAGGGGCGATGTCGTCGTTTGCATTAGGTCGGGCGTAGTCCCTTTACTGTACCATTACTTCACTTGCACAGCTGTATCTCTCGCCGTTCGCAAGTATTTTCAGGTTAGAGGGACTTTCCTTTGCACCCTGTGTACTATACAGCTATACCCAACCCTACGTTGTATAGTTTTTACAAAGTCTTAGTACTCTTTTAACAACGGTATGTTTTTAATAATATACTTACTAATTCATATATTTATCGTACGGAACCCTCTGTGCGCGATTAATACTCGCATTTGACCGTTTATTTGTTAATATCTCGTAATCTATAAGTCCTATAAAAAAATTACTAATTCAAGAAATAAAAAGAATTAAATTCTCTACGAAAAAGGTTTTAAACATTTTTCTTAAAGGCCATAGTTAATGAGATAATTGCATTCGAAAATGAAGAAGTTTGCCAAAAGTCACACCAGTGCCAGTGAGCGGGTGAACGGCACTTACATGGCACCTACTTAATCTAAGATTCCAAGCGAACATTAATAAATGTTGTGGTAAGAAAAATGGAACCCTGAACAATAACTTCAAAAATTACATTTTTTGTTAACGTAAATTATACAAAAAGGAAAAATGCGTAAAATGCAATTATATAAGAACAAACAATATGCTCAAGTCCGTGATCATTTTGATTAACCCAGATTCTATGGGAAATTTCAAAAAATGTTTATTTGTGTTCCATTTCCATTAGGACATCCTCCTCAACAGGTGTTGGACTGTTTGAGCTGTCTCCATGGCAGTACTGGCAGGCGGCAGTGCATGTGATTCCTGTTTTTCTACATCCACATTTTTCCCTACAACCAGTTGTATACTGATGAGGTTTAGTACTGCCTCAGGGGCAACAGGATCGGTGGTTGTGGTAGGCAGTAACGTATGAACGAGCTTACATTTCAACACCAAATCTCAGGAGACAGTTCATTTCCCTGCCACAGCTGTATATGTAAGCATATATTTTTATCTGAAGAGGTTAAGGCCGTGAGAAGAACAAGTATATCCACATCCTGTCCAACAACAGTAACATTGTCACTTTCACTCAGTGCATCTATAGCAATCTGAACAGTCAAAGTGTCGGCATAATTAGGACTTTGCTGACATAAGACTCTTTTGTCATTAAAATTAGAGGATAGGATGGTAATCAGCATTGTCTTGTTGTTCTTATTTGAGAGGAACTAATTTTGGAGAACACTGATGACAATATGTTCTTCATAATGTATGTCAACTGACCTTTTCACTGAGCTTCTTCTATTTTATTCAGCTACTTTGGTACTGTTTACAAGGTCAGTGTATTCATCGAAATCAATTCTGCGTCCCTTTCCACAATAGTGTTTCTTAAAGTATTTGAGTGTTGCAAATATCCTGTATTGCTGACCCCTTCTTCCACACCACCTCATGTAACAGGAAGCCACCATCCACAACAATTGTTTGTTGTTGGTCTATTATCTCGTCTGATTGTGGGTTATCCCGCGTTGTAGAAAATGTAAAAAAAATGTAAAAAAATGTTCAAATATTTGACACAAAACACTTTTCTTTGTTTTGCGCATTCCGCAATAATTGAAAAAAGAGAAAGGATAAGTAGCCAATTCATATTGTAGATAATTTGCTAAATCATCATTATTAAGTTTGCACAAGGAAATCCGTTGTAATATAACTAGAGAATTCACAGTTTTAGTAGTATCGTGAAATTTTATTGAATTGTGCATACGGTTGAGTGATTGTGATAAACTTTTCCGAGTTAATTTCACATCTGAGTAGCATTTGCAAGACACCTGAATCATCTTTTTACTCCCGATTTCCAAAGTTTTGAAGCAGGTGACAGTTTCATCTCCAATAACGCCAGAAGACATTGATATAATTATATTTATCTGAGGAAAGGGCGGGTGATTTCCAAACCTAGTTGAAAATTTGGAGATATCCGCAGCATCTCTATTCATCTGAGCTTCACGAAAATCCTTATGTTGTTCACCAGAAGAAAAAGTTAAACAACAGAATTCTTCCAGGGAGGTACAAATATGACGGGTAACTGTGGCGCCTAGAACCCACTTACTCAAAATGCTGTCACTTATTCTTCGTCCATGTGTGAGCCCTCCAGAACATTTAATAGATAGCGTTAGTGTTTGCTCAATGATTATGTCAGACCAAGCTCCTGTCCAAAACTTGTCGCTGCGTCGAATCGTGAAATAACTCTGTCGAACAAACTTGCCGTATTCCTCTTTGGTCATGACGGATTGAAGGCTCAGCATGTCTATAATCTATGTAAAAAAAGTATACCAAACAAAAGTTACAGAAAGATATTAAATTGGCATTAAGCCACGTTTTTTAAAATGACTTCAACCCCGATTACGTTACATATAATCTATACAACATAATCTATAGTTAAGAAAAATGTCATTTGTCGAAGATATTGTTCAGGCTTCCATTCACCTGACCACAATATTTATTACAGCTTGTTTAAATTTAAGTTATGTAGATGCAATGTAAGTGCCATTGACCCGCTCTCTGGCTCTGGTGTGACTTTTAGCAAACTTCTTCATTTTCGAATGCGATTATCTCGGTAACTATGGCCTCTAGAAAAAAAATGTTTGTAAAATTTTCTGTAGGGAATTAAATTGTCTTTATTTTTTGTATTAGCAATTTTTCAATAGGACTTTTACATTAAGAGATATTAACGAAAAACAAAAAATGTACATTCTTTTGCCTTCCCCACTCGCGCTAACCCCCCCATTCATCAGGACTTTTAGTATGATTATTAGAAGAGACTTCCAAACAATATTACCAAGTTTCAAAACTTTCGTAATTATGTCCAGAAAAAAAACCTAATTTGACAGGATTAATTAACCATATTAGACATACCCGTTATAGGATTCGAACCAGGGACCTGTTGTTTTCTAGACTAGTCGATTTATCCACTGCGCCAGGTCTTCACAAGTTGAAGCCTCAAATATTGTTACTTATTCATTAAGCACAATGTATTTTAAGGTAGTGGTAAATATTTTTCCGATCTAGTTATAATTATGAACGCTTTACGCATTTGTTTTCTAGAATTTTGAATATTTGGCTGTTTAATTTCATGCCTTATAGGACCAGCCTAAAGGGTTTTTTTCTTCTAGTGAAAAAAATATTTTTAGACCAAAAGATTATTGTTTTATACAGAGGACACGTTATTTTTTAAATATTAAAATGTTTAAAATGTTTTAACTGTGGATATATATATATATATATACCGTAATCCCTTAACAATCGCGAAATTTGATTATTCGCGAAATAAATATGAAGACCATTTTAACATTCGCGAATACTTAACTTGGTTATTCGCGAGTATTGTTTTGTATAGAATATTTTTTTACAAAATAAACTCGCTTTGCTTTACCAATTGCTTAAACTATTTCACATTAGATAGCTACTCTGTGCTTATAGCCTAAGTTCCAAAAATTTCAACCATTGTATTAAGGCAAAATATAGACCAATTATTACAAGAATCGCAAAATATGACTTAATGATAAAAGCAAATAAGTTAGAAAACACACCATTAAATTTAGTCAAAAAATATTCTAGATAAACTTTACCACCTTAATGTAAATTTTGGCTGTAAAATTAACTTTGAAAACTACGCAACTATCTTTATGAGCTCTACTTATCCTCAAAGTTTCATTACTTTTTTATTTCCGTTTTCGAAATGCTTTCTTGCAATATCAAGATTTAAGATAGAGCGATGTAAATTTATGTTTTAGTTAAATGCAGCATGATAGATCTAATAAACTAAAAATGTAAGATTTCGTATTAAAAATTTCAAAGTTCGTATAAAAATATATATGTATACGCATGTGATGTGATGTGAAAATTACATATAAATTTAAATTAGTTGTTTTTACTGTATTAAATATCCCTTTCTATAATTCACTAATTAAAATTGCACCACATTTTATGTAAACCCTATTTTTCCTATTATAAAGAAATAAGAGATATAACTAAGCATTTCTCCAGTTAAATGCTTCCACCCAAAGTCTCATCACATGAATTCAATCCTGGAAATCAGATAAAAAACATAAAAGAAATTAGCTAGCTACCCAGCTAACTTTTCTCCTTTTAACGTTCGTTATATTTTTTTCTTTATGCAGCTGTTGCTCTCTGAATCATATCGAGCGAAGCAGCAGGCTCTTAGCATTATTTTACCTATATATTTCTTCCCATACGCATGTTAAAGGTTTTGAGCAACATATTATTTGGCTCAAATTTAGTCATTCCAAATTATGAATGTTTTCATTAAATTCAAAATTATCCATATGGTCTTATTAAAAGTATATATAATGATCCATGCTCTTTCTCCAAATTTAGCATGCCAACGAATGAAAAAAAGAATTTGCGGCTTGAGTTTTTTATCAGTCCCTCTATGACCGCCTGCCTGCAAAGATGTAAGCTTTTTGTCTTTATACGAGAATTAAGCACACTGTTAAAAAAATTTCTGTGAAATTGCAGAGAATTTACTGGTAATCGATTATCTTAAGTCCTATGTAAAATTACAGAGATTAGAAAAACATAGATTCTTTTAAATAACAGAGAAGTTATTCGGTAAATTCACAGTAAATTAAAATCGTTAAAAATACACAAGATTCCGTAAATTAACATCGTTGAAAATGCACAAGACTCTATAAATGAATTTATTTTTAATGAAAATAATTATAACATAGTTTTTTAAATTAGTGAATTTTAAAACGAGAATTTGAACTGCTGTACCATTTAATTCCTTAGATGATTTGTTTCGAACCTGCCTGGGGTTTGAACCCGAGACCTCTGGGCAGGAGAAAAACACCTTATTGAGTGCGCCATAGGAGCTGTTGCTGTTGTGTACAAAGGATGTCTTTTATAATGAAGTGTTGGGGGAATCTATTGTGTTTGTGCTTTTCAAAGATTTCGCTTCAAATATATTTGTTAGAAAATTTCTAAAACGATTTATTTTAATTCAATTTGGACCGATACATAATACCTATTATTTTTTAAATCAAATTTATTTTTTTAATCCTTTATTTACGGAATTATTTATCAAGAAATTGTTTCGTCTCAATAACTATCTTCTTTAAGGGTGTATTCGAAAAAATATTTTTCCACCCTCAACAGCTCGAAATTTTCTGAGACCTTTTCAGACTCATTTTTAAAAGTAAAAACATGAAACTTGCTGGGGTAATTTTTGAAGAGATGTATAAGAGGCTGTGTGATTTCATTTTTCGCTCAATTAGTTAGAATTTGATTTTTAAACAATTATTTTCTCAGTATGACCATTTTTTTTTCATTCCCAGATCTCCCGCTTCGGTTGGTTGGTTGTGTTTATGTCGGCCAATTATCAACACGAGGGACATAAACCCAATGGGGAGGGTGTCCTTCGTTCGGGTCTTTCTAAGGGAACATAACCCGTATTAACGATTGGAAGTCCAAGGTTCGAAGAAAACCACGAAATCTCCGAACGATTAGGCCGACGGGCGCGATTGGAATCGAACCCAGCACCTCCCATCTACCAGCTTTGAGAGCAGAACCTCTCGGCCACTGGTGGGGGCCCTCCCGCTTCGGAAAATTCGGTTCAAAACAGCTTCGGTTCAAAACTGTGACAGCATTTTTTTTCAATATTTTCTACGTTTATGAAAGGCTCGACAAGCACGGCACATTATGCAGTTTCTAAATAAGAGAACTTGCTAGTTTTATGGTTTTGAGAGCAAAAATGAATTTAAAAATAAATCAGAAAATAAGCAGTTTGGATTGGAATACAACCTTAATACCTGATGATATACTGGAATTTTTAAATAATAATAAGTGAAATTTAGGTATATTTTTTTATTAAAACTATTTAAATATATCGGTAGTTATAACTTTTTTTGTAAAATAGTTACAAAAATAATCAGATTAATTAACCAAAAATATTTTTATGGTTATATCACAATTCTTATAAAAGCAATGTATTTAAATATATTGTGATCCTCTCTGTAAATGGAAAGGCTTTTGCAGTTGAAAATGTTTCATGTAACTTTTTTAAAAGAAAAATTATAACTATGAAAATGATTAAGAAAATTACCACTTTTTGAAAATATTTAGCTTCTACTACTACTCTACTCTATCTAAATTTGATTGAAAGACATGGAAATTCCTACAGGGAATTAGATACAAGATAAGGGAAATGTTTGTAAAACGATGACAAATAAACTCAATCGAATGCATTTAACCGAGAACTAGTGTAAATTTCCAGAGAGTCTTGACCGAGAAACTCAATCGAATACACTTAACCGAGAACTGGTGTAAATTTACATAGAGTCTTGATCGAGAAACTCATTTGAATGTATTTAACCGAGACCTAGTGTAAATTTACAGATAATCTTGACCGAGGAACTCAATCGAATGCATTTAACCGAGAACTAGTGTAAATTTACAGAGAGTCTCTGTTTGTTTCTGTGTTTTTACAGAAATTTTTAACAGTGCACCATCCTTTTTCCTATATTCTGCTTGAAGTTCATATATCTAAAGTTAAAAATATTTTTAAAAAGATTATAATGTTTTCTTTAAACTAATTCCCTCTATCTTTTAAGAAGAATTTTATTCTTCTGAACCTGGACTTGATACTTAAATTATTTCACGGCAAATTATTAAATCTGAAATAACAGTATAATGCCCTCTAATATAAACTCAATTCTAACGTTAGCATAAAAATTCATGAACGAGGAACTTTAGGGTGAGCAGATTTATATTGCGAATTATATTGTTATTTTTTACGTTGTAAAGTAAATGAAAGACACTGTAAAACATTTGTGTAACGTTACTCTATACAATTGGTGGCAGCCTTGCTGCCTCCAATTTTATGGAGTACTTTAACCGATATAACCGGTGTTACGTTACAGTAATGTGTATCATTACACCAGTTATATCAGTTTAACTTACACCATTATATATTTGAAAAAAATTGCTCTGTAAAATTGGAGGCAGCATGCTGCCACCAATTTTATGGAGTAACGTTACATAATTTTTTTACGGTGGAGGTATGAAATGAAATGATTTTGCAAACAAAGAAATTACAAGCTCGATAGAAATAGAAAGCTACCTTCGAAATAATTTGTATAATTTTTTATTTTCAAAAAGAGTATTATCGTAGTTACTCATGTATAATTCAGAACCTACTTTTTTTATTGGGAAAACGAAAATAAATGTGTGCCGTGTATAAGGCGCACCATAGTATGACAAGAGCAGAAAATCAGAGAATTTGAAGAAAATTCTGTGAAAATCCCGACTCACAAAAAGAAAAAAAACTCGAACATAAATTTCCGTATTTACTGTTGTGTATTTACCATACTATAAAAATACTTATAAAATTAAGATTTTCGCAATATATCCTTTTTCCACATTAAAAACCTTGTTTTAAAATATTTATAGACGCCAGAAATATTAGTGAGACGATCTTATTAGAAATTACTAAAAATTGTAACAAAATAACCAGCAAAAAGACTGAACTTTAAAGCTGGCTTATCCTCTTTTCAGAGACGATGGTTACAATGGAAAGAGGGCATGTTCCACCGCCTCTTTCAAACAACATAATATAGTATTATGCTAAAGCAAAGAGAAACACAGCTAGTGCTCGAAAATTCGATGTAAACAGGTCTTGTACAAGATTATTGAAGAAATTAAATGAAAAGCTACTTTCTAGAAGTAGTAATTCAGTGACTAAATGAAAGAATGTATGATACGAATTCAATTTTTACAACTGAACGAATAAAAGCCCAAGCCGTGACTCGAACCCAGAACCTTTGACTTATATTGTCAATGCTCTACCGTTTGAGCTACCTGTGCTGACAACCGGCGAGCATATTTCACTCAAATAACCTTATTGATAATAACATGTGCTTTTAAAAACTAAACAAAATAACTCAGACTAAAATACAGTTTTACTAAAAACATTAAAAATACATTCAGTAAACGTTTTGCCAAGCAACCGCAAGGCTCTCATCAGTAAAATTTAACTGTTGTAAAAACAAACAACAGAACAAATCATGTAATGTTAAAGTTATTTTTTTAAAACAAACAACATTCACCAGGAATGGAACAGGCTTCATTCAATGTTGCGAACGCAATAGAGTAAACCAGCCTTCTAGAAGCAATCTACCATTACTGACTGACACAATGTCACATTCTCTCTGAAAACAGGGTAAGCGAGCTTTAAGGTGTAGTTTTTTTTACAGTTTTTAGTAATTTCTAATAAGATCTTCTCTAATATTTCTGGCGTCGAGAAATATTTTGAAACAAGGTGTCTAATAAGGGAAAAGTATATATTACAAAAATATTAATTTTATAAGTATTTTTACAGTTTTGAATTTGTATTTTTAATGTTTTTAGTAAAACTATATTCAAGTCTGCCTAATTTATTTATTTTATTTAGTCTTTTAAAAGTTTCAAAATCAGACGTTAAATGTATGTATATTGCAAAGATCTGCTTTGCGATGTAGACAGCTCAACAGAACAAACCGCGGAACTCCATTTAAACGATGAAGACGTAGATACGCTGTTATTTTTAACGCAGTCATACTTGATTTGTAAAGTTATATAAATTTTTCAGTTGTAAAAACTAAATTCGTATGATAACTTTACAAATCAGTATAATTGAGTTAAAAATAATGAAGTCTGTATAGTTTCATATAGTTTTCGGAAATATCTTATTTATAAGCGCACCCCGTTTTTCCGCCCTAAGTTTTTTGAAAAAGTGCACATTATACAGAAGTAAATATGATAATTTGATATTCTTTATTTTTGTGTGTTTTTTTGTGAAAAATACAATTTTTTGATATTTTTCAAAGGTAACCGGACTTCGCTGTCAAAGAAAAAAATGTTCAATATTTCATTAAAAATGGGTTAATGAAAAGGGCTGCAGGCATTTGCGCACTGTTTTCTACATGTTTTTGATTCATGATAAATTATTTCAATTACTGGAATAGACATTTTACCGCTAATTTTGTTCAAGTTATATGTTAAAATACCTATGAAAGCATGACTGAAATTGTGAAACTTAGCTCTAAATTTCTCCCTTTAATTTGAAATAACTTTTTATTTTTTTTTATTTTTTTTTTAAAGACCTTTTGAAGAATTGTCTTAAACACTGTGCTGAAGATAAAAGTTTTACAAAAAGTGATCATTAAATGCGAAATTTGTGTAAAAATTGATTTCGTAAATAAAAATTACTAACTTTAAGGGAGATGTTTTTTTAATTAACTTACGAAATGTGTTACTTTAGACATTATCATAAAACTACTTCTGCAAAATATATTTAATTTACATTCCCATATAGCACGAAAGCTCCCGAAAACTTCCCCAGGAGTTCCAAGTCATCCCAAAATCCTCCTGATACTAAAATGATAAAATGGGGACACCCTGAGGAATAGACTTTTAATATTTTCTGAGAATTGAGCTCCTGTGACATCCTACGGAGCAACGTTCGAGGACGTCTGTCCTGGTGAGGTACCTGGGAAGCCATTACTTAGGAAGTAATTCCTGGGGAAGTACATGGGAAGTCATTCCCGGGTTAGTATTTAGCATAGACTTCTCATATAACTGGACTCAGAAATAGCAACCCTTTCTTGAAGTCATGATCACTACCCACCGTCACGTGATGGTGGGCAGAGAAAACGCGCCAAACCAGTTTTTCTCCTTTGGTTGCCACTGAAACTTTCTTGCGTCAGCAATTCTCTCGCATAAATCAATTCCGAAAGTTGCCAATAAGGAGATCACCGTCAAAAAAGACAACCTTTTGGCGATGAAAGCGGAAACATGTTAGCTTCAATTTCTTACCGAAATAACAATGGGATTCGGCCTCTATTTCTTATCTTTACTCTGAGGTATTTAGGAAGTCACAGTGCTGGCGCTATCTCATGAATGATTCCGGAATACAATAATCAGTTTTTTGTCAAAAATGTGAATTCGATTTTTATTGAAGTCAGTTTTATATTACTAATTATCAATTTATTTTCTTAGTACATCGGATAACTATTAAAAATTTTTAATTTTTTTTATTTATTGGAATAACTTTTAACATTTTAAAGTTTAATTAAATATTTTAATTGCTTTAATTAAATATTTTAATTGCTTTAATTAAATATTTTAATTGCTTTAATTAAATATTTCAATTTACTTAATCCATTATTTAAAATAATGATTATTGTTATATATCTTTAAATCCAAATTTTGTTCCTTTATTATTATTTTATTAACCCTTAAAAAATATCATATGTGTATCTTTTTCAATATTGTTACTTTTTTATTAATCAAGGAACTATTTTAATTTATTCAAATTAACTAGGTAATAAATTTTTAAATAGGGACTGATCTGTACCACATAATTTTTCTGCTATTTAACCCTTTATCGGGCGGTGTTTACAAAAAAGGACACCTAATTTTAATTCAAAAACTGACAAACCGTATCAAGAATATTTAATTAAAATTTTCCTTTTATAAAGTACGGGAAAATAAGCAAGTTTTTATTTTCTAATAAATTCGTTTGTAAATTTCGAAGATTTTCGTTTAAAAGTATAAATTCTTCGGATAAAAATTCCTGGTTTAAATAAATTTAAGAACTCGACCCTGGGAAACACCGTTCAGCTCATCTGAAGAGAAAATATTCGCTAAATAGAAAGTGTCCACTATTATAAAGTGTCTGTTATATTCAGCTGTTTTACTAAATTTTGTTTTATTTTATTTTTTTAAGAATAAGTTTGATTTATTAATTAATTTTCTTTTATCGTTTTCATATCTGTTTACATAATATTATTATTTATATTCTTAATAATAAAAGTGAAGTCTCCATTTTGTGAACTTCGGAGATATATATAACATGCAAATTTAGAAAACATAGATTATTTATCGGTATGATCTAAATAACAATATTTTCTAAATTTCTGCAGAGTTGTAAACTCAGGCGTATTTTGCACGGACTATTTAATTAAAACTTCCATTTAGGAAACCTAATTTCTATTTAGCGAACATTTTATTTTAACTATTTTACAATACATTATTTTTCATGGGGCTTCTCTGTTCCTGTTTTAGTTTGAAAATATGCCTAGCCAGGTAAGGTGAGAACTTTTACTTGTTTATCAGTGGAGCCGCAGATAACAATATATGTAATATTTATCTATGAGTGGAACCTGAATAATACGGGCCCGCTTCCAAATACGGGCCTTTTGTCAGGTGAAGAATATGCCTGTAGCGTGCCGGAATGCGTGCAATCATTGAAACGGAGAAAACGCGTTATTCTGAGAATAAGCAGGTAACTGTTTCATTTTTTCCTCTGAGACAACTAAGGGAAAATTTCTGTCAATATATTAAAAATCAGGAATCTGTAAAGAATCGACCAAGGTTACTGTGTACGAAAAAAAAAAAAAGAAATGTATAGTACATTGCTTTAAAAAGACTTTTGAGTATGAAATCTTTGCATAATAATTCGATGACAATCATAAAAAGAACAGATAGTCCAAGAGCTGTTAAACATTTTAGGGAAGGTATTTCAGGCACCCTGAAAATTTGTAGAAGACTTCTTTTGTAATGGCTGAATACAAAATCGAATGTCTGGCTGAAGGATCGTGGCCCAAAAACTGTGCCAGATACGTGTCAAGTGCCATTTTTTTGACTACCAAAAAAAAAAAAAGGGTATTTGAGGCACGCTGAGATTGAGACAGAATAATATTTATACTTATAAAAAAATATTTTGAAAACGACAGACACTTTAGTCGGCCCAAAAACTGTGCCAGATACGTGTCAAGTGCCATTTTTTGACTACCCCCCAAAAAAAAGGTATTTGAGGGACGCTGAGATTGAGACAGAATAATATTTATACTTAGAAAAAAATATTTTGAAAACGACAGACACTTTAGTCGGCCCAAAAACTGTGCCAGACACGTGTCTGGCACACATTTTGGGCCACGATCCTTCAGCCAGACATTCGATTTTGTATTGAGGCATTACAAAAGAAGTGTTGCACAAATTTTCAGGGTGCCTCAAATACCTACTCAAAAATGTTCAACAGCTCTCCTACTATGATATTTTAAATCAAGTATCCGTACTTTTAGGCATTTTAAATCTTCTCATATATTAGCTTTTTTAATCAAAATTATATTATATTTCAAGAAACCTCCCAAAAATATTTCACATCGTTAAATAATTAAAAAATAGTCCATAATGAATTTTCTATTTTCATTGAATATTTTGACATAACTTTTAAGATCTGTAAATGAAGACTTAACATTGAATTAGTTTTATTTATTACAATAAGAAAATACAATTGTTTTATTACAGACCTGAATTTTGTTAACAGATTTTAATTTTACACATTTTTATCTAACTCAATCTGTTTTTGGTATATAAAGATGGAATTTTGCTATCAATTTTTAATCCACTTCCTGATAAGCTAGAATTATAAAAAAAGACATTCAGAAATGTGCAAGCGTTAAAGGGAAAAAAAGGGAGGGTATGTTTTTATAATCGAGTTCAATACCTATGCCAAATTAATTTATTATAACGGAAACTTTTGGGAAAAAAACATTAATTGCAGTCAAAAGATTAGACGTGATTTCCAAGAGCAACATTGAATGCTTATAAAAGAGTGTTCTATTTTTATATTTTTTGTATGTAAAGATGGTATTTCGTAATTAATTTTAATCTACTTCCTAATATGCTAGAATCATACAAATTTGTACAAAGAAAGGTTTACCATGACAAGTCGGCAATTGAAAAAAAAAAAACAATGGATTTGCGCTAATGCGCAAATAATAAACATTCGCGGAAATAGACCAAATTGCTGAAAACTGCAACAATGAAACATTTTAAAGACTAAAAAGTAGAAAATAAATTATAAATAAAAAACAAAGTTTGTAATTTTTTTTTTAAGTATACTTTTTGTCAGTTAATTGTTTAAGATTATATTAAGATTTATCCGTTTAGAAATCAATATAGAAATCTTAAACAGATAGTTTGAATACTGTTAATATTTTTCCTGTTGCTCTGTCTTAAAAAAAGAAACGAATAAAAAATTCTGAATTTTTTAATAAATTCTCTTAATAGCATTTTGTATCAGGTGTGAAAAAATCAGTTAATTTTTGATAACTGAGATCGCTTCCCACGACAATTAATGCATTGTAACGGAAATTTTCGAGAAAAAACATGAAATGCACTAAGAAAAGACAAAAAAAAAAGTATGATTTTCAAGATAAACACTGAATTTTTATATTTTTGTATTTATACTTATTCATATTTAACTAAATACATATGTAGATAAGAAATATCCATACTTTAAACATCAAAAGCTGCAAAACATTATTGAAATTGTTAACAGACTTCAAAAATGAGGGAGGTTCTCAATTCGATGCATATTATATATATATGTGTGTGTTTGTGTGTGTGTTACCGATTTCTCCAAAATTATGCGAGCGATTCTTATGATTTCTTTTATTATTATTTAAAGAGGATACTATTGCATATGATCCATTTAAATTTCATCAAAATTGGTTCAATACTTTTTAGAGATTCAACTAAAATCAAAAATAAAATTGAACATATAAAAATATTTCACTCGTTTCGGTCGTTATTTTATTTTACTGTATATTACAGTACAAAGTCTAAAGTCCGGAATCCTCGGGACTTTACGAAGTCCGAACTTCGGATTTTTCCTAACTTTGGGTTATCAAAAATATTGCTTTTTCAACAAAAAGAAAAAGGAAATTCACTATTAAAAAGGTGGAATATGACGTTCATATTTTAAAAATTGAATATAACAACTATTAATACTAAATTAAACTATCATTTTCATTAAATAAATCAAAACAACAAAAAAACAAGCAAATAACAAATTACAACGACCATTTGGAAAATGATTTTTTCAAAGATTAAAATTTAAGACATAAAAAATCGCACGGAGTTCATCATACATTATGTACGCCATGAATTAAACATTAATAGTGTTATTACACGTAAAAATTGCAAGCGACAAAAATCGCCTGCGACCCGTCAGATTTCATGAAACTTACGTATTATCCAAGCATTTCATTGGCTGTTCGGGAAAAGGCTTTTCCATCGTCAGATTTCCAAAAAATCTGTCGACCATTTTTAAATGAAATTTCATTCTTAAACTTCTAAACATCCGACAATATTACTTTTTACACCGTCGTATAGAGAAAAAAATGTACTTTTAAATGCAATTTGTTTGAAAGCTGTATCTTAATTTGTTTATAAGTTATTAATTTTTTTTTGGTAGTTTTTATTACTTTTTTGTCATAGTGGCAACAGAAGTACCCATCTCTGTTGAAAATAAAGGTTAGTGTATAGACCAATCAGAAAACGAATAAAACCAATAAAAAGCTTCAGATATGCTTTTGATTTCCTACCCTGACGAGGACAATAACCATTTTTCCAAATGGTTAATAAAAAGTAAAACAAAAACATTTATTTAAGGAAACTATATTATCAAACTGTGTTTTCCGTTTTTTTTTTTTTTTTTTTTTTTTTTTCAAACGCTATAGATTTTTCAGAAAATAGTGTCAAAGCGGGCGCTTCAAACCGAATTCCCACACGAAAGAAGAATAACAATTTAAGGAATGGTGAAAATCGCCTTTGTCATGTGATCAAAATCGCTTATAACTCAATAGATAATTTATTTATTAAAAAAATGGAAAACACAGTTCGATTCCAAATCGATTCCATAGTCAGGCCTTCCAATTTTATATCTTTCTGTTAAAAAAGGAATTTGTAAATGTGTCAAAACGTTTTGCGCTTCTTGAGCAGAGCAGTTGGTAACTTTCTTAACTATTGAACATTTTAGTTAATGTGGGCTGCTTTATTAAATTAGGTATATCATTAAGAAGTGTTTCTTTTATTCTGTACATTGACATGAATTCAGATTCAGTAATAGCGCTTCTTTGGTCTTGATCATTTTTGTTTCTACAATTTTGTTTTTTCACTTCTTTCTTGAAAACTGCCGCTAGAAAGTCCGAACTTTGGACAATTCCGAACTTTGGGTGTCCGAACTTTAGACTTTGTACTATATTAGATTTTATTTATTTATTGGTTTATTTTGATTAAAATGGTTATGTATAATTATACTAATGTATAATTATATGATGTATAACTATAGTTTCCTTTAGGAATTTGAAAATTAAAAGACATTTATGTCGCCTTAAATAATTATTTTTACCCTTTTTTTAGTTATAAATTTAAAAATATCAAAGGCTATGCAGTTTTATTTGCAATAAAAGTTACATAATTCCTGGTGCATGAGGGATAAAAAAAAAAACGTATGTTTTCTATTTACCGACTTCATAAAAGGAGAATGAAATGCATGAATACCTTATAGACGGTTCTTATTCAACGGCCCTGTAGCGTGATCGGTAGAGTGCGTGTCCAGTATTCCCGAGTACACAGGTTCAAACTCGGGAGGTGGGAAAATGTAAGAAAATCGTTTCCATGAAATCCAGTACACTCATTCCATGTGCGTGGTTAATAAATGTGCCTATGACGAATGCAAGTCCGTCTTATTAATTTCAATTCTTATAATAATTTTGTGAATTTATTTCTAATAATTAATTAATTACTTTTATATTATGTCGAATAATCTTAACTTTGATGTTTTTTAAGCACATTAAGTGACCTTGAAGTTTCCCAAATTTCTCCAATATCACTTCCTTAAATCTTCCCCAGAATCTCCTCGGGAGGAGCCAGAGGGAGGTCCTGGGGAGCTCTCCGGGGTGCTGTAAGGCGGACATTTTCCGTTCCTGAGGAGCTCCTGATGACATTTTCTGCATCCTGGAGGATGCCTGGGGGATGATGGTGTTTTATTGTCATTCCTCCTGGGGATGTCCTTGGGAAGCAAATGTGCTATATGGGTTCTTCTCTTGTTTTACGATGAAAACTTGAAAAGTAATTTCTATCCGTTATCGGAATAGAATTCAGAATATATTTCAAATAATATTTCCACCTTAAACCAGCCAATTTTCTTTTCTTTGAGCCTTAAAGGCAAAATATTGCTTTTGCACAAAAACATCGTATTTTTTGCTGCGAGAAAACCATTCAACAATTTAAAGCATAATTCTTCCGCATTAGGATAGTCTACTCTTTCCGCAATTGAAAATGCAAAAACAGCTTTTCTCATTTCGGATAAGAAAGTTACAAATGCAAATTTGTTGCCCCTGGTCTTTTTTTCAAATACTATGCACAACAAATAAAATGCTAAGAAATTCTCATCCGAATTTTTATAAGAATATTTTAGAAATAGATAATACTATCGCAAACAATGATTATAGTGTGTTATAAATATACCGCTTCTACAACTGCTATTATTACAATTAAGTTTTCGTAAGATTTCTTGTTTTCGGAAATATCTCGTTTAGGATGCGCATCCCGATTTTTAGCGCTAAAATATTTTTAAAAAGTGCACATTATACACAATTAAATATGATATTTTCATAATACAGGGTGTTTCTAAATGAATATCGGGGTTTTAACGTTTTGTAGTATCTACTATATAAAACATAGAATTATACTTAATACATAAAATGAAAGAGCAACTCAAACAGTTTGTTGGTGCCTGTGCATGTGCAGGCGCACGCAATGTTTCTTCTATCATCCGTTAGAAAGCGCTAGTAGCAAAAATAGTGACTAGTGAACAGAAAACATTTTGTTTTCTGCAGTTTGCAAAGACTGAATCTATAGTTACTGTGCAGCGGGCGTTCCGGATTAAGTTCAGATGTGATCCCCCAAGTTATAATAAAATCTGTAGATTGTATCATCAGTTTGAAAATACCGGCTGCCTTAGCAACAATTACCCCACAAACACTAATCAACGTTTGGCTAAGAACTGAGTTATCGACTTGATGTGTACCGTGTGACGAAAGGTGCTCACATCGAACACGTGTAAGCTTGTATGTAAAACTGTTTGAGTTGGTCTTTCATTTCATGTATTAATTATAATTTTAAGTTTTATATAATAAATACTACCAAGCGTTAAAACCCCGATATTCATTCAGAAACATCCTGTATTTTTTGTGCGCTTTATTTACTGAAAAATACAATTTTTTGCTATTTTTCAAAATCGGACTACACTATCAAATATAAAGGTTCAACATTTCATTAAAAAATTAGTTAATAAAAATGGTTGCAGACAGTTGCATACTGTTTTCAACATGCTTCTGATTGAAGAAAAATTATTGCAATCAGAGGAATAGATGTTTACCGCAATTTTTCTTAAAGTTATGAATTAAAATGCCTGTAAAAGCATGCTCTAATTGTGAAACTTAGTCCTAAATCCCTCACTATATTTTGTTGCAACTAAATGGCACCCGTTTATTAATAGGTTTTTATGGTTATCTTAAACAGTTTGTTAAGGATAGAATTTTTATATAATTAAATTGTTATTAAATGCGAAATTTGAGTAAAGAAACGATTTCGTAAATACAAATTACAAACTTTAAGAAGGAAGATTTATTTATTTATTTATTTATTTTTAACTGAACTTACGAAATATGGTAGTTAAGTGTTTATCGTAAAACTACTTTTGCAAAATATGTTTAATTTACATTCTTCTCTTGTTTTATGACGAAAACTTAAAAAGTAATTTCTATCCGTTATCGGAATAAAATTCAGAATGTTTTCTTCAAAAAATATTTCCGTTTTAAACCAACCTTTTTCTTTTCCTTCAGCCTTAAAGGCAAAATATTGCTTTTGCACAAAAGTATCGTGATATTAATGCCACGAGAAAAGCAGTGAGCAATTTAATGCATAATTCTTTCCCATCAGGACATTCTGCTCTTTCCGCAATTGAAAATACAAAAACCGTTTAGACGCATTTCGTATAAGAAAGTTACAAATGCAAATTCGTTGCCTCTGGGCTTTTCTTCAAATACTATGCAAAACAAATGAAATGCTAAGAAATTCTCATCTGAATTTTTATACGAATGTTCAAGAAATAGATATAATATCGCATGCAATGATTATAGCGCGTTATAAAGATATCGTTGCTACAACAGCTATTATTACAATTAAGCGCCTATTACCGACTAGAACTGTTACTATTACTAATTATAACTAATATTATTATTGTTATTGCTTACTAGAACTGTAACAATTGTTACTTACTACAGCTATTAGTATTAATATTATTAATTACTTATTATAACTACTATTTACTTACTACAACAACTATTTTTATTAACTAATGACGAATATTACTATTATTTCCAACAATAATTATAACTAAAATAACTCTCAAAGACTATTACTAACTAAAACTTTTATTATTACTAATATTAATCGGAAAAGTTATTTGCTGTTTTCAAGTACCAAAAAACTATTTTTTATAATATTTGTGCAATCAATCTTTATTATAATTTATATATAAGGACTATGACGTAAATAACTTTCATTTTATAAATTTTTATATGGATAACGAATAAAAAAGATTCTTCACTATCAATATGCTGTTATCATTGTTGAAAAAGGGTTGTTCCATGCTGTTGTATGTATTGAAAGTTTTTGAAATATTTAGTAGAGCACATTAAAAAATATCAACTTACCAAATTTGTTCAACGCAATTAACTGAAATGCATAAAAAACAAAGGTGAATAAAATGACATTTTCATAATTGAAAATGACGATTTTTATGACCAAATTTATGTCCATTTAAAAAAAATAATAATAAACAATTCACTGTTTGATTTTTAACTCTTCGTCTCGAATATATAGAAAAGGACTAACAAACGTGAAATTTACATATTACTATAAAAAAATAAAAATCTTCATTATCCGTGAATTAATTTGTAAATTCTCCATTCATAGTCTATAATAACAAAACAAAATTGTTTGTCCGTTTTTCGTCCGTTGGCGATTGCGATGGCTAGGATTGGCAAAATTGGTAACAGTTAGATAATGACAACTCAAATGAACCTGCTACTCAGGATTTGGATTTTTTGTTATTATATATTGAACGGTATGATTAAATTTTTCTTTTTCTCCGATATTCCGTCGGCCAGTTTGAATTTTGACACACACATAAAAGTATTTTAAATTCATTCTGTAACCTTAGCTTTTCTTCTGTAAAGTATACATTATTTAATATTATTAATGCAACATTTGTTTTTAATTTTTCGCCTTTTTTAGGGTTCCGTACTTAAAAGTAAAAACGGAACCATTATAAGATCACTCCTTTTTCTGTCTGTCTGTTACAGCCCTTTTACTTGTAAACTATTGAACGTGGAAAGTTCAAATTGGGGGAAGTAATAAAGACTATTGACCCAAATATTTACAGATTAATAAATATTCAGAAATATATTTAGAAAACATGTAGAAGGACTAATTAATTTACTTGGGAAAAAAATATTTTCTTTGTATATCGTGTGGGATATTGCGTGAAATCCTTCGTAACGCTGAACTCAAGAATATACTTCATTTAATTTTAGGTATGATATTTTCAAAATTATGGCTAAAATATAGTGCAAAAATATGTCCCGTCCCCCCCCCCCTCCATCTAATTCCGAATCTACTGAAACTAAAATTACGAAAAAAAATAGAGGTAGTAGACGTTAATTTAAACCTTGCAGGAAAATTATAGCGATTACCCTAGGTTTGTGAGAAAATTGCATTTTACCGTTACACATAAATTTCGATTTACGGGCATTCAGCAAACCTGTTGGGCAGCGCTGGAGGTACCTATCGTAGCAAAAGTATAAAGTCATTGTTGATCATGATTTTCAAAAATAATCGTCTGTAATTAGCCGAAGTACATAATGACAGGGGCGGCGTACTCTATGCTCCATCGGCTTTTAAAGCCTAGATAACACATTTTAAGTATATATTTGTGTAATGCAATTCCCAGTAGCAGAATAAAAGCAATAAACACTAAATAATTAAAAAAAGACAAATTTAATTAGAATTAATGACATAAATACTATGGAATTCGCGACTAGTTTGCATTGAGTGACTCTCACCTACCGTGAATACACCTACCGTGTCTTTAAAGGTTAACTAAAAACCTATATGGAAAAAATGCGGCACGGACCAAAGCGGCGTTGCAACTTTGCGACGTCCTTTCGAAGCGTGCTTAGCACAATGCTAGGTTTAAATTTTGAACAATGGTTTTGCTTTAGATACACTGTAAAAAGAAAAGCTTATTACTATGCTGAATTTAGGTTTATGAAATGTCAAATGAAGTTTAAATATGCACTACTTTTATTGTCAGACCCGAATTAAGTTCATTTTAAACAGATTAGGATAAGATTAAAAAAAGAGTTATACAGAATAGCTATTTAATTTGATATTATTAGATTGTTTTTATAAACTAATTTCTGTTTGATACCTATGCTTACATAATATAAGAAAATATATATGCGCAGCATCTGCATTCAGCTGATGCGTGCCAATCGGAATTTCGGTTTTTATTCTTGTTATAATTAGAAAAAATCTGCCTTTCGAAACTATCAGATCCGGCGCGCTTGCTAATATTTTTATTTAGAATCGAATATAAACTTTGAAAAGGCATTCTTATTTGAATTACACTGAGTGGTAGCTTTAGTATGACCATTTCGTCAATAATCATTTGGCCAAACTTTTGTATCTAATAAAAATAAAGCATTGTTTGTTCTTGGCATGGACTCTATGAGATGTAGATAGTTCGTTTGTGAAATGTGAGACCGTGCTTGATAAATGGAACTTTCCAATACTATAACATTAGATAATTGTGAATCTACACTATATAGCCATTGATGATCGGATACTTTCAATTTTAGACATTTGTCGAATATTTAATATTTGTCGGATTGTTCTGGAACTTTGGGATTATGAAGAATATGTTCGACTTTATATTTATCAATGGCGGTTTGATCAGAAGGAAAATTAGGGAGGGGGGGGACAAAAAAATCAAAGAAAAAGAATAATGTTTGGAATCTCCCTGTAAAATAAAATGCACCAAATGATCTATCGCTATAGCTTACGAATATATGGATATTGTACAATATATGTATTCATTTGTGGAAGAATAGAATGTATATGATGGAGATAAATCAATTTTTGTTTTTTAAGTTCAAAAACTTTTTGCATGTTTTTTGCTTATATCATGCAGGGTTTTTTTTACCAAATTTAACGCCAGTTTCAGAACATTTGACAAAATGTAGTAGAAATAATATGGTGTAATTGGAATGTAAATATATTAAATTTGATGAAATATAATCAGTTGAATGAAATATTTTTTATCTACGCATGCGCGGATGATAAAAAATATTTTTTTTTCATAACTTGATTGTCAATTGTATGGAGCAACTCATAAAGAAAAGCTAGACAAATATCGTGAAAATTCAGAAAGGCATCGAAAATAGATTGAGCTTATTTTTAGTTGTTCTCTAAAAACAGCTAAATGATAAGGGGTATTCCATTAATTGTTGTTTTTAATTTTTACTTTTTTAAATTTTCATTTTTTATTGATTCTTTGGTCGTTCTTGGAAAATCGCCAGAACGAGCCTATTCAAAGAAAAGAATGGATATCAAAATCTAAGCATTTCTTCTAAATCTACCCGTTGACATTCATTAAGTTCAAACTCCTTTGCTGAAAATCAGATAATAAAAAGGACAATATGTGGAAAATCCCTTATCATTCAGCAGCTTTTAGAGAGCAGCTGAAAATTCGCTCACTATATTGCCGATATCTTTCTGAATTTTCACGATAATTAACTGGCGTTTTTTTATGAGTTGCTCCATAGAGTTGACTATCAAATCATTAAAAAAATATATAATTCAACTGCTCATATTTCATCAAATAATTAATAGATTTACATTCCAATTACACCATATTATTTCTACTTCATTTTGTGAAATTTTCTGAAACTGGCGTTACATTTGGTAAAACCTCTGCATGATATAAACAAAAAGTTGCATAAAATTTTTGAACTTTTCTAAAAAATCGACATATTTCCATGAATATACGTTCTATTCTTCCATAAATGAATACATATATTGTACAATATCTATATATTCGTAAGCTATAGTGGTAGATCATTTCGTGCATTTTATTTTACAGGGTGATCCCAAACATTATTCTTTTCCTTTGATTTTTTTTGTTGGCCCCCTAATTGTCCTTTAGATCAAAACGCCGTTGATAAATATCAAGTTGAACATATTCTTCATAATACCGAAGTTCCAGAAAAATTCAACAAATATATCTTTAAATACTTTACAAAATGTCTAAAATTGAAAGTGTCCGATCATCACTGGCCATATAGTGTATATGTCTGATAGATGTTTCAACTTCATCTCATAAATTCCCAATTGAATTGCGATCTGGGAATTGTAAGAGCTAGCTAAACAAAGTAAACTCTCCTTTACATTCCTCAAACCAATCCAGTACATTTCCACCAGTATTTCGAAATACAGTTTTTTGTTGAATGTAGACATCGACAGTTTGATAAATCACCAGTATAAGAGGATATACTTGGTCAGCAATGATATTTACATATGATGTCTTATTCAGACAATCTTGAAAACGACTTTAAGTACTCAAAGGTTTTCCCAAACTCTTATGCTGGCTCTACTATCTAGAAGAGTTGTAGCAATACACTTAGCGCCCATGCTTTCATGTTGTTTCCATCAAATTCACTCGCCAATCTGCATGGTGTAAAGGAAAATGTGATTCGTCGGACAACATAGTTTTTTTCTCAGTTATCCATTGCCCAACCTTCGTGATCATTTGTGAACTGGAGACGTTTTATTGTCTTAGCTGAACACGGCAATTATATTCAAATTATTTTATGGTTCTCATATCCCATATGATGCATTGTGCAGTAAACGGTACGCTCGCAGATGTTTTGAAATGATGCTCGAATAATATCTGCTACCACTTACTGCACTGTGATTTTTCTACAGTCTTTTAAACGCTAGAGAGTCTCAGCTACGTCCGAACATTCCTAAGGCAGTGACTACCATCAATTGCATGTTGAGATCGTTATTCTCCTAACCATCCAGTTTTGCATAATTTTAACTACAGTTACACTTTAGCAGTTCACAAATGAGGCTGTTTCACTGATTGGTGATTCACAGTTCCCATCTCTTACAGTCATCAGACGCACAAATTTCGCCAAATCAAGATTTTCTTCGCATAGTATTTACAAACAATTTCCCTGTACTAATGTCTCAGGGTCTAAGAATTACTTTATACAAGTCTAGATCTTCGGCGGCAACAGTATTAATCATAAGAAATTTAAAAAATATATATGTTCATAAACAAACCTGGATGTCTAGATTTCGACGACAACAGCATATCTAATTTGCTTAAATTTTTCAGGTGATCATTTTAAAGTGTCCACGCAGTTTATTAAAATGACTTGCACTACAGACAATTACTGCGTAAATATCTTACTTTGTTATGGAGATTTATTTATCTTACTTTTCTTGCCAGAATGGAGTTGGATGATGCTTGGCCCTGGAAAATCTTATGGGAAGACGAGACCCACTTTTACCTGAATGGAATTGTAAATACCCAGAACTGCCGAATTTGGGATAACAAGTCACCAAGAGCATTCATAGAAATTCCTTTGCATTCACCAAAGATAACTGTTTGGTGTGGTTTCA
The DNA here is from genome assembly GCA_963932465.1 of Maratus speciosus. Classification (NCBI taxonomy): domain Eukaryota; kingdom Metazoa; phylum Arthropoda; class Arachnida; order Araneae; family Salticidae; genus Maratus; species Maratus speciosus. The sequence continues at coordinate 309,512,065 of OZ010792.1, forward strand.
GAGCGGATATGATCATAGGTCGATTATTCTATGAGAACATTATTCCGACACAACCTGTAACTTGTTCTGTTACCGGTGACAAATATCGCCAAATGCTAAACAACTTTGTTATTCCGGCACTTCAGCAAACACAGTGGCTGGAGAAATTCATTTTCATGCAACATGGAGCCCCTCCACATATTGCTTTGCGGGTACAGCAGCTGCTACGACATAAATTCACAACAGAAAGAGTCATTAACTGCTGTTTTCCAACTGCATGGCCACCTCGGTCCCCTGATCTTACACCCTGCGACTTTTGGCTATGGGGTTACCTAAAGTCCAAGGTCTATCACGGAGGTGTCCAGGACCTGGCTATGTTGAAGGATAACATATCGAGAACTGTACGGGAGATTCTTGCAGACATGTTATTCTTTGCTGTTGTAAATGCTGTGCACAGAATGCAATATGTGGTCCACAAAAACGGCGGACACATCGAACCTGAGTGGGATGAGCTAAATAAACGATAATTTTATTTCAGTACTGATTCTTCTTCTTTGAAAATCTCTTTTTCGAATACACAGCGCCACATATTACCCTGGTGGTGATTTTTGAAACACATTTATTTGCGGAATCCTTCGTCCCACCTCTTGTTTAATCTTCCTACAAAATTTGGCGCCATTCTCGCAAGTAGATCGCGCTACAGAACACTCTGCGTACCGTCAGTTTAATTATGGCTACCTTGTGTTTGAGTTATACGGCTTAATGAAAACCGTTTTATTCTTAGACTTTTTAAAACTTAGAATTTATCCTTATATTTGTACTTAGAAATAAAAAGTTCAAAATATTAATTAAAGATTTATTTTATAATTTTCCCTGTTTAAATATTTAAAAAGAATTTCAATAATGTGTTCAAAACTGTAAAAACAAAAATTATTTTATTTTATTGTATATAGAAATTATAAATTTCAAGTAATTTATTTCAGATTTATTTAATAACATGAGTATATGAATTAAAAGTAAAACAAGTATCTTAAGTACAAAGCTAACACTAAGAAGTACAAATTTCCGCGGAATTTTACGATAAAAAGGCTGCAATAATTCTGATTTCTTTCCAAAAAGCACTGTAATCATGCAATTACTGTAAAAACTTCTGTCAATTATGGCGCAAATATTTAGTGCAAATGTGTCGCGTATTCTCTTACTGTGAGGTAGCTCAAGTGTGAACTGGTGGTGATTTTAATGAGGGAGGTTAAGAAACAGTTGATAAAATGAAACTTTAGCTATCTCAGATAGCATTCTGAGAAGTAAAAAATGCGAGTGGCAAATTTTCCAATTTACAGAAATTTGACAATTGTATAATTCTATGATCTTAACTGGCATAGAAAAACTAATTGATGTAAGAAGGCTACCCCGAATGAATATGAGAACTCCTGAAAACAATATATTAACAAAATACCAGTACTGTTTGCATATTCTGTCTAGTAAATACGCCCTCAAACACTCCAAGATAAAAACAGCAAAAAATAAAGCAAAATTTGATGTGAATTATTGCACCGAATTTGCCAGAGTTCTTTGCTATAAAAAAAACAGAAAATTATGATTTAAATATCCTTATTTTGGGAATTTAAATAAAAAAGGCTAAAATCATACTAATGTATTTACAAACGTTTCCGTGTATACAAAATAAGTGATGATCGTCCTCGCACGTACAATATTTGTAGCAATCCGGTGAAAATACTGAATGTCAATCATGAATTTAGAGGTTGCAGCGAAAAGGGAAACACTTTTGGTACTGCTCGCACCTAGCATCGATACCCGGTGCATTTTGTAGCTCGATACATAAAAGTTAGAGAACCGATTACATTTCTTTGTTAAAATCATATTTTATATACTTTTTTATGCTTTTGATTTTTTATTGTTACATTTTTGTTTGTTTATTTCACGCCAAAAGTGAGTTAAGTCGCCAAATTTGGCGCTACAAATTTTCCGCTCGCTTTATCCAGGGAGTAAACGTACAGTACATATTAGAATTATATCAGATTGCATTTTGTTTGATAATTAATAGCATAAGAAACACGAATTAGGTTTTTTTTTCTATGCAGACGATAAATATATAAACTGTAAATATATTTCTATAAAAGCTTTGAAGATCATTGAAAACTATTTTTTAGTGAAATACAAAATTAGCAAAGTATTTTCTTTTAAAATCGAATGGAATAAAGTTTGGAATGTTTAAAGTGAAATGTTGCTGTATTAAATGTTCCTTTGGTAAAAGTAATCATAAAGTAAATTAATATTTTTACACAATTTAGAAAAATTACTGTGACTAATTAGGTCGGATATTACAATTTCTACTGAAGTCCAAACAACTCCCTTACACAAGACAAACAGCTATGACATTTGGCTAGGGTTACCGGAAAGCTCTACTTTAAAAAAAAAAAAAGCCAACTTTTCCCCCGCCAAAAATGTGAATATGATGTTGAATTTTTTAAAATCAAATTCGTGGGTTCGTAAAGGAATTTTTAAACTTTTTTCAATATTTTATGCTTATTATTAACTAATTTTTATTTTAAATGCTTTTCTTTAAAAAATTTCAATGGTACCAGTCCGCTAAGTGGTCTCGAAAACTGAATTTTCAGAAAGTTATGTTGCTGTAAAATCAAGAAATATTATTTTAACAAAAAAAAATTACCGATTCTTAAACTTTGTAATATAGGACTTTAAAATGCACCAGGTCTCAATGCTAAGTGCGAGAAGCACCAAAAGTGGTTTCCTTGTGAGTGTATAAAATGTCCCACACAGAAGATTTGGGATTTTGTGCTTATAAATAATATAGAAATGCAAACTCCTCCCCCGCGGAAATGCAGAAATCCCTTCCGGATGTACATGTCTGAATTCAACGCTGCTGAAAGCTATTTAAAATAAAACTCTTTCTAAAAGTTTTTTAAGTGAAAAGATTGCTTCAGTGTATTATTTATTTAAATAAAAACTATGATTCATTATCGCAATGTGTAAGTCTATTTTTTATTTTGATATAAAACAGGATTTGTAAAGAATAAAAGAAACGGAAAATTAGCTTTTCTCAAATTACTAAAAGATCTTGCTTTTAAGAATCTAGTAAGCATAATGCAAATTTCTCTTCTTTGTATAAAGGAATTTGTTTGAATTATTCAATATTTTCAGAAATAAATGCAGTTTCTGCATATCATTTCCTATTCTTTTTATTTGAGTTCCTTCTCATATAACCATTAATGCAAAGAAAAGTTTCTTTAAAATCATTTTCTTTACTTTAAAATATAAGGAATCCCTATTGATTCTTTTTATTCTATATTTATATACACATATATGGATAAAAGGAAAAAGGGAAAAAATAAATAGATGAATGTAAATAGCCATGTTTAAACGTATATTTCCCTTTAACGTAGTTTTAAAACTTACTATAAGAATAGACTAGATTATACATATACACATGTATAGTTTATATATACTGACTATACATATTTTTATAGATATACACGTTTAAGGAAAGGTAAAAATAAATGGATTGATATAAATGGTCATGAGTAAACGTAGTTTTAAAACATGCTATGCGAATAGGCTAAATTATCTAATAACAATAAATAATTACTAAATTTTATACATTTAAATACGGATATTCACACTCAACTCTTTAATGCGTGCTTTTTTTACTTTGTTCGGCAAACATTATATTTGAGTCTATTGTTGTTTATTATCCACTAGAAAAATAGAGAATTTTTTTATATATATTTCTGTTTGCCACAATGTCACTCCTGAGTTATGTAACGGAAATTGCTCAAAAATTATAATTTTAAATTACATACCTGGTTTAAAGTAGTTACACTGCACAATAACAACTATTCAATGATATAATAATTTTCATAATGTTTTCAATTAAGGGGTCTCAGGACTCTTAAAATTGGAAAAAAATGAAAAAAAAGACCATTTCAACATTTAATATCTCAAAATGTATTTGATATTAAGACACAATTTTAAATTGGAATGAAAGATACAAGTATGTTCTTTGACTAGTAGAAAATTGGCATAACAGCTTATGCGCACGATTACAAAATAAATTTTGCAACTAGAATGAAAAATTTGGTGCCTACTTATACCTCAGATTATAATAATTACACTGAACCTAAATAAATTTGCATTTAAAGTATTTTTATATTTTTAACATAAAGTTGTATTTAGCTAATGCAAAATTTAGAAAATTTCAACAATATAAACCCCTAAAAAATTTTTCTTTTTACAATAAAAAGGAAATTTTAGGTTCAGTTTATACAGACTAACATGAAACATACGTTTTGAAAATTTCATGAAAAAATATTCAGAAGTTCTTGAGATATCGTGCGCGTTATGCCCAAAAACGTCATTTGAAGAAAAATGACTTCAAAGTTTTGGAAACACCGCTTAATCTATTGAGCGAGCATAATTCTAAATGCCATCGTTTCTGTTCTAATGGGAATTTCAAGATAACAATTATATCAAAATGTTCAGAAAATATAGAAGTTTAACATATAAAAAAATTAAAATTTCGAAAATTTTAGAGCTTTAAGAGTACTGAGACGCCTTAATATATATGAAATCAACACCCTGTAATAATATATTAATTCTATTTGCTAAAAGGTGTAAGATTTAAACTTTAAAAACAGTAAAAATAGTAAAATGCTTTTAATAGTTTGTAGAATTGATAAATACTATTTTATAAAGATAGATGAATAACACCAGTGTCGAGCACATTGCAAGCAATATCAACAAGAGACGCTATAACCTCCCCGTAATAACAAATTAGAACAAAAATAGACTTCAAGACCTATTATCGCGCTTAAGTAACACATAATAGTTCACTAAAAGACCAATAGAAAGCGCCAAATGGCAAAAAATCTCATGTAACTCCTGAGTTGCACGATGCATGTAAGAGTGAAACACGTATTGCATCTGATTTCTTTCACGTGTTCAAGCAAACTAATCGTAAATGCTACTCAAAATAGTTTCACTAGAGAATATACCGTAGTAAATAACTATAATAATACCTTTTTTTTATAAAGATAGATGAATAACAACAGTGCCGAGCACATTGCAAGCAATATCAACAATAAACGCTATAACCTCCCCGTAATAACAAATTAGAACAAAAATAGACTTCAAGACCTTAAATGCATATTATCGCGCTTAATTAACACATAATAGTTCACTAAAAGACCAATAGAAAGCACCAAATGGCAAAAAAACCTCATGTAACTCCTGAGTTACACGATGCATGTAAGGGTGAAACACGTATTCCATCTGATTTCTTTCACGTATTCAAGCAAAATAATCGTAAATGATACTCAAAATAGTTTCACTAGAGAATATACCGCAGTAAATAACTATAATAATACCTTTTTTTAATATAAAGATAGATGAATAACACCAGTGTCGAGCACATTGCAAGCAATATCAACAAGAGACGCTATAACCTCCCCGTAATAACAAATTAGAACAAAAATAGACTTCAAGACCTTAAATGCATATTATCGCGCTTAATTAATACTTAATAGTTCACTAAAAGACCAATAGAAAGTGCCAAATGGCAAAAAAAGCTCATGTAACTTCTGAGTTACACGATGCATGTAAGGGTGAAACACGTATTGCATCCGATTTCTTTCACGTGTTCAAGCAAACTAATCGTAAATGCTACTCAAAATAGTTTCACTATCCGCAGTAAGTAACTATAATAATACCTTTTTTTCAATTATTAAAAAAGAAACAGTCAAATCAATAAATTTCATGTCAAACACCAACCGCAGATCGTAGTATATTTAAATTTTTGCATGTTTTCGTGCAATTATTTTAAACGCTAAATGTAGTACTTATTTATAACAAAGGCCATTTCATAGTGACTGCCAATATTTAAATTTCGCAGCAATGCAAGTATGTCTGCAAAAGATACAAAGCGGAACAGTACAAAGCAAGAAAATAAATAAAAATCATAAACACTTTAAATTATGCTGTATTTTTCCCAATTGTGCTAAAGTTTGAACTGCATACCGAAATGTTAACGAAAAGAAACTATGAAGTCCAGTTATCAAGAGAAATGTCTTTCGTAATTTGTCACAGTGAGTAGTCGTAAAATTACGCTAACAACTGTTTCACGTATTTGCTGCGTAAAAATTTTGGATACATTCTAATATTTCCATATACAATATGAGCGAAACTAAATCATGAGTGCCAGAGGTATGTCCTAGGGGCCAAAAAAAGTAAATAATGATTTAGATGTAATAGTATCATTTTTTTTCTCTACTATTTCAGATGTGGATACGTAATCATGGAAATCATCGTGTTATTCTCCTTTAAAATTCACTACCGTGCACTGATATCTAAAGGTATTGAATGTTTCACTAAATCATTGATTTCTGAAACATTGTTTGTTGGAAAATTTTGAGAATTCATGCTCATAATAAGAAAACAGTATGCAAACAAGGAATGATTAAGATTTTTTTTAAACCAGTCAAATCACCCGTTTCAGAGCATTGGACGACAAAAGCGTGAATTGCAAAGTAGTTGAATTGTAAGCGTTTTTATTTGTTGTTTTTCTAGTGGTGATTTTGATAATTTTTGTTGTTTCTCTAGTGGTGATTTTGATAATTTTTGTTGTTTCTCCAGTGGTGATTTTGATAATTTTTGTTGATGATAATTTAATTACGTATCAAATCTATGAATTTACGACTGGTTGTGTTATCGGTATGATAGCTTCTGGCCAGTGATAGGCCAATGTTGCTAAAGCTGTTGATATTGAACAATCCATGGTTTTGAGATAGTGGTAACGCTACATTTCAATGAGAAACGCAAGTAAAAGTGCTATAGAAGGTCGTCTGTGTATACAAACACCATCAGAAGGCACATTTTTGGCATTAACGGCCCGGTGCAATCGAACAATACCAAAAGAACGATAGTGGGGCGCTATTTGTGAAAGAAGCTGTATACAGGCAACTTTGTCATGTCAGACCTCCGACAATATGTCACCCACTTAACTCTTATCACAGGTGCGATCGGTATCAATGGTGCAGAGAACACACAATATGAACCGCAAGGCAGATTAGCAGTAAAATGTTATTTGACGAATCTATGCTTAATTTACAGAGTGAAAGTCGATGTGTTGTAAAATGGAGAGAACCTGGCTAGCGATGTAACCCAACATTTATATGTAAATTGCATCAACACGGGGGAGGTGGAATACACGTACGTGGCGGAATAATGATCTATGGAGTTACGCCTCTGCACTATTAACAACGATCGTGCCTGCAATGAGAGATAATTGGAACACATATTTTCGGATATCAGGCATAAACACTTAGTCGACTGTATACACTTTGTCGTTAATCTGGGTTAAGAAGCAATTGATTAACGTATCTGTGTGATGCCGTGTGACGAAAATATCAGCTGCGTATCTGACTCATGTATAGGGGGAATAATACAAGCAATTGTATATATCTATTTCGAGAGGTGGTAGTATACATCTAGCTAAAAGTCCTGACATAGGAGACTCCATTGGAGCCCCATTATTTTGTTTAGCGATTTTATCGTCAAAGGTGAAATAATTATTATTAACTATAAGTTTAAGGGATCATTTAATGTAGTTTTCTTATTTCCTTTTATATTCTTCAAGCGGTCAATAAAGCTAATTATTCTTATAACAACTGTTTGGGTGACAACAGATGGGTATAAAGAGATTACACCAAGGCTGGCTATTAAATAATTCTGAGATAAATAGATGTTATTCCAATATTGAATGAACTCATCTGTTGAACTTATTAAATGATCAGAGCTGGGTAATATATTTATTTAGAAATTATTATATATATATATATATATATATATAAATTTGTAGTGTATTTTTATAGCTTTTAGCAAGTATTAATTTAGTTTGTCTAAGTATAACTGTCAATCTATTTTGTCATAAAATTAAACATTAACGAAATTGACTTCGTGAAATGTTTTAGTTTAGATGGATATGTCTCGAAATTCAGATGAAAATAATGTCATAAACAACAAAATAAGAATATTTTTATACTATTATCAGAATACATTGCAAAAAAAATCTTTTAATGTATTTGAACCAAGCTCATTTATAGGGAAAAAATCATTTGTGTTTCCATTTTAAATGTTTGAATGGCACTATTAATTTTAACAATTGAATTTATTTTTCCTTCTAATTAAACCTCTTTGTATACTACATTGTGATTTTACAAAAAGTATTTTATCCAAAGTATGCATGTATGGTATGTCTTCAATTTTACAAAGTATCGTACAAAATTAAAAGAAATGAATTGCATTGCTTATACTACATTCTATGACAAAATTATCAAAGCTTTTTTAGCTCACAGGCTATCAAAGCCAGACAGCTAATGCGCCCGCAGGATCTTTATGAGCGTATGTACGTGTGTACGTATGTATGTATATATATATATAAGTAACGCGATAACTCTTGATAGAAATATCCGATTTGCTTCAATTTTTTCTAGGTTCATTATGATACGGCGCTTCACTGTTTAGTTTTGGGAGTTCATTGGTTAAGTATAAAGAGGGGGGAAAGGTGGGCTGACCCCCCTTAACTTAGATAAATGTGTTTTTCATGCAGAATTACCAGATTTGCTTCAGATGTTGTATATCGGTTGATTCGGATAAGGCGCTTCACTGATTAGATTTGGCGGTTCATTGTTTAAGTATAAATGGGGTAACCGGAGGGGGGTGCTAAAACCCCCTTAAGTTAGATAAATGGGTTTTTCTATCAAATTTGCTTGAAATTTGGTATACCTGTTTATTCTAAGAAGGCACTTCCCTGATGTGATTTGGAGGCTCATTGGTTAAGTATACAGATCAGAAACATATTGGTGGGGGCTAATCCCCTTTAATTTATTTTTCGAGGGACATTGTTCTTTGAAATAAGAGTGTAATATACAATAAAAGAATACAATACTGTGTGAATAGCATGTGAGCTCAATGCCATCAGTTTCACTGGGCACTTTTCGTTTTATTTATTTATTTTTTAAGTTTGATTTCTATGTTATTCTTTGCTAACTACAGGTTTAAAATTTTTGGAACACAATATTTCCTTGTAATATTTTTAACCTGTTTTTTGTTAGTTTTTAATGGTTATACTTAAAAATTAATTGTTATTATTTCGTACAATGATTATACGGCTCATTTTGAGATCATTTTGAGATTTTTTTTTTCAAAAATTCATTTTCTTTTTAAATATACATTTGATAAAACAAAATCTATACCTGACATCTATATCAGAAAAAAGCAAAATGTATTATTTTTATATTTTAAGTAAGAGTAATGGAATGTATGTACCTTTTTTATGTACTGTAATTCGAAATTAATACTGTTATATTCAACAATCACAATATTTTTATTTTCATATTTAATAATCTCTGAATCTAAAACAACAACTTTTGTTCCTAAAAATTCTCCAAGTTTGAATTAAAATATAAAAATATTCTTCCAAGAAGTATTCTAAGGGTAAAAGAAAATATATTCAGGCAGAAATTTGGATATATCATTCTTTTTCTCATGCAATTATTCAAATCCAATTATTCTAAAAGCATGTAAAATTTTTATTCACACATAAAATATATGTTTAAATTTCCTTATAAAACTATTATTTTTCTTCCTTTTCAGAGAAAATCCTTTATGAAATTCAAGTACAAAACATAAAGAACAAGCCTTCCTTTGTTATATGCTTATGAGGAGTTTAAAAATATCAGTCAAAAAATGTCTTTAAAATACAGAATTAAAATTAAATAAGACATTTCACTGTCTATACATGAAAGTACACATTAAGAACAGTTAAGAAAATTAACAATTTCAATCGTATTTGCATTTATGCAAATTATTTTTCTTTAAAAATTTCGTAATGTTTAGGTAATATTTTAAGGTACAAAATTTTAAGTTCTATAATATTAATTAATCTGTAATATTTTCAGCTACTATTTACACTCTTTGAACATAACTTATTGTTTTTTAAGACGGAATTTTTTAATAGATTTTTCACTCACTTCAGAATTAAAAATACATAGAATTGTAAAAAAAAAATGTACAAAATTGGATTTCAAATGAAAATATAGCATTTTAATATTTTTAGAACGTAATTAAAATAACATTAGTTTATTTTAAAGATATTTTTTCATTAGTTGGCCACGTGTGATAAATCGCCAAATAGTCTTTACTGTTAGAACTGTATAAGAGTTACAACACCCATGGAGCTAATTTTGCACAAAACCTACGCTGTCTAAATAATACCATCTGGATTTGAAACTGTAAAAATGAAATATTTTAAAACAAAAGATAGAAAATACACTATATGGCCATTAATGACCGGCAACTTTCAATTTTAGACATTTTGCCGAATATTTAAAAATATACTTGTCAGATTCTTCTGGAATTTTGGGATTATAAAGAAAACGCTTGACTTCATATTTATCAACGTCGATTTGATAAGGAGGACAATTAGGGGGCCAACATTAGAGACAAAACTTAATCGGCAGACATTGTACAATATGTGTATTTATTTGTGTAAGAATATATATTAATAGAGATATAGCGATTTTTTTTACTAAAAAATATTGCCTGTTTTTTGCTTATAACATACAGTGTTTTTAACCAAATTTAACTCCAGTTTCAGAAAAATTGACAAAATGTAGTAGAAATAATATAATGCAATTAGAATATAAATATATTAAATATTTAAGGAAATATGGGCAGTTGTATAAAATAATTTTTATCTGCGCATGCGCCAACTATAACAAGGAATTTTTGCATAATTTAGTAGTCAACTCTATGGAGCAACTTATTAAAAAAAAATCAGTCATATATCGTAGAAATTCAGAGAGATATCGACGTTAGAGTGAGATGTTTTTTAGTTTCTCACAAAAACTTTCTGAATGATAAGGGATTGTCCACAAACTGTTATTTTTAAGTTATCTGACAGCGTTCGGAGCAAGTTTTTTGAAAAAGCTATTTAATTATAGTTTACGGTTATGTTTAGGAAGATTTTGACTTTAAACTACGACGAAAGGGAAAACATAGTCCATACATTGATTACATTTAGGTCAATTGGGGAGTGTATGGTAAAGTTTTGTGAAATTTAGCCCAATATGCAAAACACTCTACAGCAAATTCTATAGCCTGTATGATTTTTTGTATACGCTAGGGTGTTTCAACAGTAATGGGTCCGAAAAAAAATTTTCATTTTGATATTGCATACCCTTTTATTTTATGAGGTTTGATGATATAAGCTTATTTGTAAAATTTCTAGAAATTAGGAAAAAGTTAAGTGACCTCTCAAAGCCGACGAACTTTTACAAAATTGGCATTTTTTTTTCTCGAAAATCTCTAAATTGCCGTCCATTTTTTCAAAAGCAATAAACAAAACAATCTTTTACAGTAGGTTGAAGTTTGAATTTAATATTCTTGATCTCTTAAGATAAGTATTTTTAAATGTTTCTTCAATGGCCAAGTAATGATTTGTTGGTGATATTCTATTGTGTGATAGAGGAGTTGACCTTGATCCTCATCTTACACGAGTACATTATTGAATTCAGTGTCTAATAACGCGCGCATACTGGCACAGCACGTTTGGCACAATCATTTACCACGAATAAAGAATATTTTTTTTCTTTGACAATATTATAATCGTTTATCTACAAATGAATCAACATCGTTTTTTAGAAATGGACAGACAACTTTTAGGACTGTAAAAAGATTGATTGCTTGGCTGCAAAATCTCGTAGCATTTAACCAAGTTTCTTCTTAGGTTTTTCTGAAACTGAAACAGTTGCCCTTTTCTCCTCAATTAATACATGATCTGAAAAGAGTGATAACCCAATCATGTTCTCACTTAGGTACCAAAGTTTTCTTTTATGTTTTATCAAGATCTTTTTTGCCAGTTCATTGTCGATTTTTTAAAAATAATTCCAGAGATTTAAGAGAATCAAATCATTCTAAGGTGCACTACAGCTTAAAGGTAGAGAGGACCATGCTTTTATATAAATTGTCGCTATAAAAAAGTGCGTTTTAATACACATACCTCATATTTCATGAAGTTGAATTGCTCACGAAAGCGAAATTTTTTAATGGAAGAAATTCTTTTTGTTATCCACCGTGTACGATGGTATGCACCAGGAGGGCTGAATGTAACTTTGTTTTTGCCTTTAAGAAATTGTGATGTGATTTCACACAAAGTAGTCAGGGTTAGTTTTATGAACTTCAGATAATCATCACAAGTTTGAATATTTCTGTGACTGTTTGTAAAGGAAGACTACAATGACACTTCTGTTTAGTTGTAGCTAGTGCTTTTCATCTTCAGTTAAAACACAACCATCAGTATCCTTATCAATTGCTGCATAGCTGGCAATATTTATCATGGCCAGTAATCTTTAATTCTGGCCAAAATAGTGATTTGAGGTCCTTACTCCTAGTGAAGTGAAAATAAATCAAGTACAGCAGAAGCTATTATTATAAGGTTATGATGCTTCTTTTGTTCGCGCAGTACAAACATTTTATCCTCATGAAACGTAATCATTTTCTGTACTTCTAGTTGATCATGAAGATGTTTTATTTTGATATTGTGTACCCTCTAATTTTATGAGGTTCAATGATATAAGCATATTTGGAAAATTCTAGAAACTAGGAAAAAGTTAAGTGATTTCTCAAACCTGTCAAACTTTTAAAAACTTGGCATTCATTTCGAAAATCTACAAATTGATGTGCATTTTTTTCTAAAGCAATAAACAAAATAATTTTTACAGTATTTGAAGCTTGAATTTAACACCTTGTACAAACTATGTAATGCTTGACCAGTAGTTGGTAATAATTGGTTATAACGTTCTTTATGAAAAATGGAAATCAGATGTGAAGACCACATTATTACTTTTGGTTTTCTACTGGAGATATGTCACTCGTCTTCTTTGACAAATCAAATTGCTTAAATTTGTATTTGATACAACAATTTCATCAATTTTCACAGTAAGTGTGAGAAAATATGTTATAAAGAAAGTATTAAAAATGGAACTGAAACATCATAATTCAGATTTCAGAACATCTAACCAACCAACATGAAATAAGCTCCTTTCTCTAAAAATACTAGACATTTCTCTTTACTGCGTTTTTGAAAATTTTCTTCTTCTTTTCACTTTAAGTGATTTATAATAAAAGTTTTAATAAACTATATATTTCTACTATGTGCAATTGCATCCTCAAGAAAATAAAGCTTATTCTAAGGAAATACTAGATACCTCATTTCACTTCCATTTTTGCACTTTTTATTCTTCACTTCACTTTATGCGATTTATAATAAATATTTTAATAAACTATATTTCCATTGTGTACTGTGTGGTGTCGTAGACAGAGTAAAATATGAGGAAAATTAATGCGTTATTGCAATTATTTCCCTGGTATAATGACAAGCTTAAAAAATATAATTATGAAATCTTTAAGCTTCTTGAGAGGTTAGTTATTATTAAAATAAAAACTTCAAGTTTTTACAATGAGTTTATCTCATCATTTCTCACAATTTAAGCCCCTATGCATGTCACTTTTCATTTTTTTTTTTTTTTGGAGCACCCTAGTATACGCGTAATTTATATGACACTGGCAAAGACAATAATCTAAAATTTAAGATATATTGGACATTTTTCATGAGTTATGAGTCAATAAATAACTTGCAATTTGATTTTTATAGTGATATTTCAATAGCTTTTTGAGAAATCACGTTTTGCGTATGGAATTTTCACTGGAAAGTTTTCCATAAAATACATTTATTTAGCTGAAAAATTTACTTAACTATTTTAAACTTTACTTAACATTTACTTAACAGTTATGTAAATTGGAAATTTACTGTATTTATCGATCAAGGTGTTCTTTTTTATGCCGTTTATATCTAAAAGACAGTTTCGGCAGTTTTTGTTCAAAGGGAAAAAACTTTTAACGCTCAAATGTTTGGCACTTCCGGTTTCATTCTCAGGTATCAAGTAGTTTTTTAATTCTGATAACTTAGGTTTTATTTATTGTGCAATAAATTATAAGCGCAGATTTGGGATGGTGAAAATGTGGGCTTTAATAAAATGTAATGCAAAAAAACGAAAATTTTAGACAAAAATCGCATTTTAAACGTAATCAGATATCCTAATTTGTATACCATTTTTCATTTTTTATTGATACTTTAGTTGTCCTTGTAAAACCAACATAATGAGCCTATTTGAATAAAAAAAGAGTTATCAAAATCAAAGCATCCGTTTCAAAACAAATCGCCAAGCACATGTTGGTTTACCAAAGAGAACTAAAGCGTCAAGAAAATATGAAAAATTGCATACAAATTTAGATATCTGACCACATTTAAAATGCGATTTTTGTCTAAAATTTTCTTTGTCTAAAATTTTCTTTGTATTACATTTTATGAAAGCCCGCATTTTTACCTTTTGAAATATGCGCTTACATTTATTGCACAATAAATAAAACCTAAGTTATCAGAATTTAAAAACAACTTAATACCTGAGAATGAAACCGGAAGTGCCAAACGTTTCAGCGTTAATTTTTTTTTCCTTCGTACAAAAACTGCCAAAACTGTCTTTGAGATATAAACGGCACACAAAAAAATGACCTTGATCGATAAGTACACTAAATTTCCAATTCATATAACTGTCAAGTAAATGTTAAATACAGTTTAAAATAGTTAAGTAAATGTTTCAGTTAAATAAATGTATTTTCTGGAAAATGCATTTTTCTGTGAAAATTCCATACGCAAAACGTAATTTCTCAAAAAGCTATTGAAATATCACTATAAAAATTAAATTGCAAGTTATTGACTCATAACGCATGAAAAATATGTAACGTATCTTAAATTTTTGTTTATTATCTTCACTACTGCCATAAAAATTACGTGTATACAGAAAATACATATACATGCGATAGAATTTACTGTAGAGTGTTTTGCGTATTGGGCTAAATTTCAAAAAATTTTACCATAAACTCCTCAATTTACCTAAATTTAATCAATGTATGGACTATATTTTCCTTTTCATCGTAGCTTAGAGTCAAAATCTTCCTAAACATAACCGTAAACTATAATTAAATAGCTTTTTCAAAATCCTTGCTCCGAAGGCTATCAGATAACTTTAAAATAACAATTTGTGGATAATCCCTTGTCATTCAGCGAGTTTTAGTGAGGAACTAAAAAATAGCTCACTCTAACGCTGATGTCTCTCTGTTTTTATAATATTTGACTGATTTTTTTTTAAAGTTGCTCCATAGAGTTGACTACCAAATTATGCAAAAACTTCCTTGTTATAGTTCGCGCATGCGCAGATAAAAATTATTTTATACAACTGCCCATATTTCCTTAAATATTTAATATATTTATATTCCAATTACACTGTATTGCTTCTATTACATTTTGTCAATTTTTTTTTTTTAAACTGCCGTTAAAATGTGTTAAAAACACTGTATGTTAGAAGCAAAAAAACATGCAAGATTGTTTTTAATTTTTTTTAAAAATTTGCTGTTTCTCTATTAATATACATGCTATTCTTACACAAATGAATACACATATTGTACAATGTCTGCCTATGTATATTCTTCAGCAATAGATTATTTCGTTCATTTTATTTTACATGGTGATTCCAAGTATATATATATATTTTAATTTTTTGTTGTCCCCCTAATTGTCCTCCTTGTCAAATCGACGTTAATAAATATCAAATCAAACCTGTTCTTTTTAATCCTAAAATTCCAGAAGAATCTGACAATTATATTTTTACATATACGACAAAATGTCCAAAATTGAAAGTTGCCGGTCATTAATGGCCATATAGTGTATAATATAAATAAAAAAATACAGATTGTAATAATTTTTAAATATGCTTTTATTTCTAAATAACACATTATTAGATAAACTCTACAGAAATTCACGCCAAGCAAAAGAAAGAACAATTAAATTAACAACAAAATAATTAAATTGCGAATTGGAATCGCTGTCAAACAATGTTTTTAATATTAAATCTTTTAATATTACAAAAATTGCCTGCTACTCTGACCAATTTATAATTTGCAGACTTAAACAAAATGTATTTTGGCACGCTTATATCTAGCGTTCTATTTGTCAGAGAAAGAAATTTCTTCTTTCTATGGAATGGGGCCATGCCAAGGGACTTAGTAACCAAACATAAGTTGTAATATGACGAATAGGAGTTTAGTAAATGCTAATTTTAAAATGCACCATTTTCACTATTTTAAATTTTCTACTGTATGTTCGGTACAAAATTTTTGACGGGTGTTAAGGGATAGATAATTATTGCATTCTTAGTTGGTCTGCTGCATTTTATTTGTTTTTATAAATAGTTTTATAAATAGTTTATAAAACTTTATATAAAACTATTAATTAGCTTTTATTTATATCAATAATAAAATATTTGAATCTTTAACCTAATACAAAAATCCTAAAACATTACACAACAACGAGTATCTATGTATAAATAGACACATATTGAAGCGCCACTGAAGTAGAGACACCTAATTAGAAACGCGTTGCTTTGATAACGTCTACCACTTAACGAGGCATGATTTGAGTAAGTCTAAATATGTGATTCGGAGGCTTGACAAGCCAAATATATATTAGAAAATTACTTAAATTACTTAAAAACAGTAGAGCGGGATGAATTCTTTTCACACTATTTTCAAAAGCATTTCAGTGTTGAGAGCGATTTAAATTCGAAATTCTTGATCGTCATTTCAGTAAGCGAATTGCAATGGAATTCTCATTGAACTTTGAGAATAACAGAGGGCATTTTTCAAGAACAGTTATTTGTTTGAAAAGGCATTTCTACCTAGATATCAAAAATGCATAAAAGATTAATGTAATTGCCTTGATTACAATCTGCTTACCTAGGAGGTGCTTTCAAGAATTGAAATAGGTCCCAACATTACTAATCACTAATCACCCACTCGTGGACAGCCGAACTTTCGGTATAGGAGCTCATTAGTCCTAGAGGGGGAAACACATATCCCCCTTCCCGCGAAGACCCCGGTACCCGCGAACGAGGCCGGCAGGCCCTGTTAAAATGACAAAAGGACGAACTTCGTTGGTCATCTCTGGCCAGCCATGATTTTGTAACCTTTTAACATGGCATACTACATTATACGACGACATAATATTAATCCACCGTCAACGTGAATCAGTTATATTTGAGAGACCACTGCATACTAATCGGATCTAAGCATTTATGGTCCACTCTCAGTATTTTACAGCCCGTATAAGAGCTTGAGCTCAATATGTGTACGTTGAGATGTGATAGTGTTGTGCATCTCCAATTAAGGAAATCCATTTGGTAGAGCGAGTGCACTAAAACCTGTCTAAAGGTTATTTTTGTGGTCCTTTATTTAACTGGATGGAAAACTGAACTAAGAATCGCTGTCACTGTCTGCATGCAATACAGATCAATCTAATTCATCTGCTGCATATTCATTCACACCAGCTTCATTCTTTGTAGTTTTACATAGTTGCTACTACCTTTTCCGTTCTACTCTTTACTATATCTTACCCTACTCTTGATTTACATAGTAGAATAAAAGCACATTGTCTAGCTCTTTCGGAAATTGGATTACCCATATGGCAAGCACCTATTATTATTACTTTTTCAATAGAAAGCGTCTAAATTCGGAATTTTTACCAACTTGGAACTTTTAATAGTTAGGAACACGGGAGTGAAAATTAGATATAACATTCTGGAACAAGTAATTTTTTATGTCCCGAATTTCGAACGTAAGTATTCTTTTGAAGTCTGGCAGTAAGTCGGAGCCCGTTCAGAAGACGCGTCCTTCAAATAACCCCACAGAAAAAGAAACCCACACGGCCACACGTGTTATAGGATGTACTAATTTCCAGTATCGTATGTATGCGTTGTTTTGTGCAGATAGGGGATATTTTAAACATTTTTTTTCTATTAATTTCACTACTTATTACTTGAGTTTCCCTGTAGATGACAGTATATTTGATTGAGTTATAACGACGTTGTGTCATTTTACTTTTTAACATATTTTCTTGTTCCCATGTGTATGATATTGAATGCTGCAATTTGCGTGATATTATGTGTATTTATATGGTTTTTTTAGCTCGCAGGCTATTAAAGACTGATAGCTAATGTGCCCGCTGGTTCTGAATGTATGTATGTACGTATGTACGTAACGCGATAACTCTTGATAGAAACATTCGATTTGCTTCAATTTTTTACTAGGTTCATTCTGATAAGGCTCTTCCTGATTAGTTTTGGGGGTTCATTGGTTAAGTATAAAGGGGGTTAAGGGCGCTACCCCCCCCCCCCCGCAATTTAGATAAATGTGTTTTTCATGCAGAATTATTCTATTTGCTCCACTTTTGGTATACCGGTTTATTATGTATGAAGCTGCCTTGATCATATATGGAGGTTCATTAGTTAAGTATAAAGGGGGGACAGGGGGCTAGATCCCCTTAATTTAGATAAATGGGTTTTTCATGCAGTGTTATTCGATTTGCTCCAAATTGGGTATACAGGTTTATTATGTTAAGGAGATTCCTTGAATAAATTTGAAGGTTTTTTGATTAAGTATAAAGTGGGGACTAACCCCCCCCCCCCTAATTCAGATAAATGGTTTGTTTAAGCAGAGTTATCTGATTTGCTTCAAATTTGGTATATCGGTTTATTATGTGAAAATGAGATACAATTTTCTGAGTTTAATCGATTTTAAATTAATTTTCCAGCAGGAATCTTCTTAAATTTGCAACCCAAAATTACGAAAAAAGAACTCATTTGGTCTGAATGCAATATTAATGATCCCCATGTCCATGAGTAATGCTGACATCATATTTTTGGTGGAAATACCCTAACTCATAAATTTTGCTTTTACTGCAATTTTTTTAACCTCTAAACATCACACATTCGATTTTTTCAACGTCTAATGGAAAGCAAAAAGTACATTCAATGCTATTTGTTTGAAAAGTGATTTTCATTTTACTGATTTTTTATGTGTTTATAGTAATTTTTAAAGCAAGAATATTTTTTAAATATTTGTGCAAACCAATTACAAAAGATGAACCCAATTGCTCTTAAAACAATGTAAATAATACAACATTTGGGAGTTTTTTCGTGCAATATTCCATAACTAAATCAGCAATCGAAATGAAAACCTATAAAAAAATATAATGCGAATTTAACAGATTTGAAATTAAACTATTCAAAATTATATTAAACGTTTTACCTTCAAAATATTTTTAAATTAAGTCTGTACGTCTATTCAAAGTACTTATCGTTAAAGTTTTATTTTAATTATGAAAAATTCAGTAGTTCATTTAAATACCTATTAATCTTGGTTTTTTTTTTTTTGGCTATTGAATAATAAACAAAATAAAAAAAATGCTGAACTATTTTTATCTTCGTAAGTGCGAATGGGTTAATGTTCGATAATCAGTCTGTATGTTTTTGGCGTACTTTAACTAATGTGACTTAAACCTTTTATGGCATGAACTATTGCTTAAAAATGTATAGCATCGTTCATGCTTTCAGCGAATACTTGACATATGACTCGATTACGGAATTTTAAAATGCAATAATGCTTTACCTGACTTTTGTGAAAAGCCTCAACTTGTTTTAATTTAAGACTCGCAAAATTCGAGTTTCTGGATAAAAAACGTCATTTTGACGTAATGTAGTAAAATGTTTCGGCTTCTAAAATCAGAATGCTTGTTTTCTTAGCGAGTGTAACAAAATATTACGATCTCCATGACAATACGCGGAATAAATCGGTAAATACATGCAAATGACCTAACATTTACTGACATTTTATTTCGCGTGGCTTCAATGCATGATAATAATATGGATTAATTTCAGAAGATCAAGAGTTACCCCTCAGAATAAAATATAATTAGAGAGTGATGTCAGTTTATATTAGATATTGACGTCATATCTACCAAACGATTTTTTTTTCCTAAATTGTTTTCTTGAAATTTAAACGCATGTATTAAAATAGATTTTTTAACTTAAAAAATTTTAAATGAAGATACTACTCATTTGAACACACGCTTAGGTAAAGTTTTTATTTTATTTATGAATAATGTGCATTTTCTGATTGAATGACAACAATTTCGGAAATGCAAAATTATAACGATTGAGCCTGAATTTTTATTATCTTATAAAAAGAAAGTACACGTGTTATCAAATTTTTTTTAATATTGCACCATTTTCTAGGTTGTGGCAACCGGAAAGAAACGATTTAATTAGAAATGTAAAAAGAGATATTTCTGTAAGGTTAAATTATGGAAGTTCGTAGAAAAAAGGGATAAATAGTGTTCTGATGATTTTTTAAAGTAGACAATGCTCTTTTCCACGTTCTAAAGCCTATGTAAATGATGTTTCGTGCAAATCCGTCAAAAATCGAAGATTTGTATTGTGGTGGATTGTGGTGGTGTCTCTCGTATAATATAATCACTCACTTAAAAACACCTTACTACCTTTATTCGTAGAACATTGATAAACGTCGATTCTGACACTCATCGTATTCGAACACACAAAAACGCAATGTAAACATTTTCGTCTGCGCTGCTATGACAACGGCTCTGGCCAGCTGCCATTCCGAACGAAGAATTTTCTCCCTTGCCTTTCTGCGGCTGCCACAGAGTATCCCCCCAGTGACGTAGGGTACCGAAGAAACGATATACAAGTGTATACTATTTTTTTTTTTTGACTATCTGTGTCAGAATCCACGCTTGTGAAGAAAAATTACAAGGATATTTACATGAAATAAAATTGCAATATATAACAAAATATAGGCATAATGTGTAGTATGCAAAATGAACAATTTATCAACAATTTCAGTAAGTAATATAAGATGCCAGTTTTTTAGGAAAATGGACATGTCTGCCCGAACGTGTGACAGTTTTTGTTTGGTCAGGGTTACTGTCCGCTTTAAGAGAGAGTTTTAATTTAGAGTTCTCTGGAACAGTTTTCGTGGACAAGTCTGAAGTAGAAATCAAATGAGCTGGCTTCACTCGATCTATTGATACCGTAGACTTACGACCATTAAGCTCGATTGTTATAGTTTTCCCAGTTCTACTTAGGACTTTGTGAGGACCAGTATATGGTTGACACAATGGAGGTTGTACATGATCCACTCTTAGAAAGATGTGTGAACAAGATGTCAAGGAAGGGTGTATATAGAACTTCTCTTGGCAGTGAGATGATGTAGCAACTGGACTTAACTGCCGCATGGTGTTTCGTAGTTGCGTGACGAAGTTATCGTTGAAAGGTCGGATCTTGTATTCATCCAGCATATCACAGGGCAATCTCAACGTAGTGCCGTAGACAAGCTCAGCGCAAGAAGCTTGTATCTTCCTTCACTGCTGTGCGAATGCCTAGTAAAACTATCGGTAATATTTCAGTCCACCTACTGGTTTCGTGAGCTTTGATGGATGACTTTAAATGTCGATGAAATCTTTCGATAATGCCATTCGATATCGGATGATATGCCGTTGTGCGGATCTTCTGTGTTCCCATCATTTTCGCAAATTCATCAAATATTGCTGATCGCATTTGTGGGCCTTGATCCGTGGTTATGAGCGAAGGGCAACCAAATCTTGATATCCAATGCTTTAATATGGCACTACAAATTGTTTTAGCTTGTGTATCAGATATAGGTACGGCTTCTGGCCATCTGCTAAATCGGTCAATCATCGTTAAAAGATAGCTGAAACCGTCAGATGGAGGCAAGGGACCTACGATATCTATATGTATTTGGGAAAAACGTGCATCAGGAAGAGAGAACGTGCCAAGAGGTGCTTTGGTGTGCCTCTGTATTTTTGATCTTTGACACTTCTCACAGCCACGAACCCAGTTTTTGATGTCTCGTTTCATATTTGGCCATACGTATCTGGAACAAATTAGTTTTGTGGTAGCTGCTATGCCTGGATGGGCTAGGTTGTGCAAATGTTCATATATCAGCCGACGAAAGAAACTAGGAACTAAGGGTCGAGGCGTACCTGTTGAAGTATCACATAGTAGGCTACAATCAGAAATGAGGCAAGGTTTCAATTCCAATTTGAGCAATGTACTATTATGCAGGTTCTGTAGCTCTGAATCATTTTCCTGAGCTTTTGCGAATTCCTCAAAATTTAAGATTGGAGATTTTGAAATAGAATCAATTTCAATTCTTGAGAGGCAATCTGCAACAATGTTTTCGGAACCTGGTACATGTCTAATGTCAGTGGAATATTGGGAAATGTAATCTAAATGGCGTGATTGCCGCGGCGAACATTTATGGGGATTTTGCTTAAATGCATAAATTAGCGGTTTTTGATCAGTATAAATTTGAAAA
Source organism: Maratus speciosus (assembly GCA_963932465.1). Taxonomy (NCBI): domain Eukaryota; kingdom Metazoa; phylum Arthropoda; class Arachnida; order Araneae; family Salticidae; genus Maratus; species Maratus speciosus. The sequence goes on from OZ010792.1 coordinate 309,534,448, forward strand.
ATTCTCCCCTCTAGCATGTGCCGAAATTTTTTTTTTTGCCGAATAAATAGAAAATAATTCCCGGTCATATGTTGACCAATTCCGCTGACTGTTGTTTAATTTCATGGAAAAAAATGCTAAAGGTTCATAACGTTCCTGATAAAACTGCATAAGGGTGCCGCCGATCGCGACATCTGAGGCGTCAACCCATATACTCAACTGAGCGCCTGGAATAGGGTGCCGTAAAAGAGCAGCCTGAGATATTGCATTTTTGGCAGCTACGAAAGCTTTTTCAGCATCTTCGTTCCAATTAAGGGGTTCTGTTTTAGGAACACGGGAACGAGATTTCTTTTTGTTTGTATGGCCTTCTAACAATTTCACTAAAGGCGCAAGTATGTGTGCAGCTTGATATATGAAAGACCTATAAAAATTAAACATACCCAAAAATCTTCGAAGTTGAGATAAGGTTGTGGGCTGCGGAAAATCGATTATGCATTTAACTTTATCTGGAAGTGGTTGAATACCATGTTCAGATATTCGAAATCCTAAGAAATCAATGGTAGGTTTACCAAATGTGCACTTGGATACATTTATGCACAAACCATATTCTGCTAATTTGGAAAATAGTGCTTTTAAATGATGATAATGCTCCTCGGCATTTTTAGAGGCTATGAGTATATCATCGACGAAAGCATAGACGCCTGGTAAATCACGTATTACCTCATCTATGAATCTCTGAAATGTTGCAGACGCATTGCATAAGCCAAATTGCATGCGTGTGCTTTCGAACAATCCAAAAGGTGTGCATATCGCTGTTTTGGGAATATCATCAGGATTGATTGGTATTTGATGATATGCTTTGATGAGGTCAAGTCGACTAAAAATTTTAGTGTCACGTAAATTAGCAGTAAAATCAGCTATACATGGTATCGGGTATCTGTCTTTTTCGGTTTGCGCATTCAAGGCACGATAATCACCTACAGGTCTCCATTCCAAAGTTCCCTTTTTTGGAACCATGTGCAAAGGTGATGCATAGTTGCTACGTGAAGGTCTTAAATGTCCGAGTTGTATCATATTTTGAAATTCTGTTTTAGCAATTTTCAGGCGATCCGGAGCCAACCTGCGGGGTTTTGCCACAACTGGAGGTCCTTTTGTTGAAATAAAATGCATTGTGTTGTGTTTGACAGGCTGATTGGGATCTGGTAATTTTGTAATAGATGGGAATTGTTTAAGAAGTTCATTATATATATTACCAATATTGATTGTTTTTACTGAATGAATTAATGCACATTTCATGTGACCTGTTGTTTCAAATTTTGTTTTTAAATCTCTTAGACATTTGTGGCGGAGATCTGGAACCAATTCGAAATTATGGAGAAAATCTGCTCCCAAAATTGGTGTACTAACATTTGCCACTAGAAAAGTCCAATTAAATTTTCGTCTTAACTTAAAATCTAGAGAAAGGGTTTGTTGACCATAAACATTTATAGGGGAAGAATTAGCAGCCAAAAGCGTTTGTACGGGTGGATTCCGTTTTTGTACATTGTTGGCAGGAAGGATTGACACGTCCGAACCGGTGTCGACCAGAAAAGAAACATTTGTAGTCCGGTCTCTAATGAACAGGCGACGTGACTGTTGAGGCAAAGAATAAGTCGCCTCTACTCTTTGCTGGTTTCGTTTCCCGCCCAAGAACACGGCTTTATGCATTTTTCTTCCCTACATTTTTTTCCAAATCGTCTATGATACCAACAGATACTTGAATCCCGATTATCACTATTACTTCGCCCTCGAGGTTTACTCCAGTTTCTGCGGTATGGGGACCGACCACGTGAAACAGCAAGCTGATCGATGCGCTTATTTAATTTTTCGATTTCTTTCAATAATTTACCCTCTATCGCCTGTTCATTCGAGCAGGACACGGCAATTGCAGAAGCTGGGGAAGGGGTAACTTCTGAAATACGATCTGAAATTTCCGCTGCTTTATCAAGGGTTAATTCAGAAACAGCCGCTAAAATTGTCTGAACAGAATTTGGTAATCGTTGCAAAAACAATTCTAACATTAAATTGTCTGGAACATTTAGGGATTCCGCGCGACGTTTCATACTACGTAATAAATCTGAAGGTTTCCGATTTCCTAGTTCTTCTCCAGACAAGAGCTGTCGTATCTCTAGCTGGGATGATTCACCTGAGCGCGCAATTAATTCCTTTTTTAAGACACCATAAGGGTCAGTAGCATCTGGTTGCATTAAAATATCACGTCCGGGTCACCATTGTGGTGGATTGTGGTGGTGTCTCTCGTATAATATAATCACTCACTTAAAAACACCTTACTACCTTTATTCGTAGAACATTGATAAACGTCGATTCTGACACTCATCGTATTCGAACACACAAAAACACAATGTAAACATTTTCGTCTGCGCTGCTATGACAACGGCTCTGGCCAGCTGCCATTCCGAACGAAGAATTTTCTCCCTTGCCTTTCTGCGGCTGCCACAGTATAAAGGACATACACACAGAGAACGGCTTTTATATATATAGATTATTACTGATTTATTTTTCAAGTATCATTGTTGCCTCTCTTGTCTTTTGTATATTGATATTTTAAATGAAATTTTGCACTACTTAACCTTACAAAGTAAGATAATTTTTTTATCTCGGTATTCTTTTATAATTCATGTTAATTTTTAGTTGATGTTATTTCAATTTGCTTAGTTGATCATGTTTTTAACATGTTTCTGTTCATATTATGATTTTTTAGATAGTTAATTACAAAATATTTTACGACATTGTTATATAGTTAAAATAAAGAGATCTATATATGTAGATATAGAGAATTATATAGATATATAGTTAGCATAGAAATATATAGATATGAAATTCAGAAGAGAAACCATGGATTCAATACATAAACAATATTTCAGAATAAAAAAATGTAACACTTTTATTACTAATATTAATACTTATATATATACATATATATGTGTGTGTGTGTGTGTATATTATTACTATTCCAAATACTAATTAGATTTCATTATTAAATAAATTATTTGATAATAATTATACAAACAAATATTCTAAATTGTGCACATTAACTGTATAATTAATAAAAAGTATCTTTATGATTTTTATAACAAAAAATCAGTAATAGTACTACAAAAAATAAGATAATCAATCGCTTTGAAAACAATGGAAAAACTGTTTCGAAACAATCAGTATTCTGAAAACAATACATTATCAGACAAAAAATCATAATAGCTTTACATTTTTAATTTTTCGACTCGATGAAAAAACTTTTCAAAATTATCTGTCATTGTTTTATTTCGTATTGCTTTATGATTTTTATAAAAATACATTTAAGTAACTCAATTTTTGTTCCAGAACAATTCTTTATATAAACAACTAAAAGTTAATTGAAAAGAAAAAGAAAGTAATAAAAGAATTTTTTTTTTTTTTTTTTTTTTTTTTTAAGTTTTCAATTATTTACCATTTTTTCACCGAAAAGTGATTAAAAGTTTTAGATGGAATTATAAGTTAATTTTTTTCTAATTAAAATAGCAAATTTCATATTATGAAGAATTTTTTCAAGCTTATGGACTATTATTTATTTTGCTTCTAGAAAACACTGACTAAGAAATTAACAGTAAGTGATATATATAAAATTCCCTTCCGATTATATCGCAAAATCTGCTGTATATAATATTAATCACTTAACATAATCTTAACCACCATTTTTGCATTATGCACGCAACATATGCATTATCAATACAATTGTTTAAAAAAATTTTATTTATTTCTGCATTTCTATGATATTGAACCTAATTCCAATAATTAGCAGATCTCGATAACAAATGCTTCAACAGTACGTTAAGAAATTATAACACTACTGGAGATTTAAATAAAAAGAAATGTGGCCAGCTAAACTCATGGCATTCAGATCCCAGCAAAACCCCACTAATTGTGTGTTATACTCTTATTTATATCCATTATTCATAACATAGAACTCCCTTTTTTTTAGCAAAACGGTAAAGAATCAGGGAAGCGCCCTATCGAATAAACCGGCATACCAAATCGAAGCAAATCGGATAATTCTGCATGAAAAACACATTTATCTAAATTAAGGGTGGGAGATTAGCTCCCGTTCGCCCCTTTATACTTAAACAATGAACCCCGAAAACTTATCAGGGAAGCGCCTTATCAGAATAAGCCAGTATACCAAATTTAAAGCAAATCGGATAATTCTGGGCGAAAAATCCATTTATCTAAATTAAGAGAGGAACATCTTCCAGTCCCCCCCCCCACTTTACACTTAACCAATGAACCTCCAAATCTAACCAGGGAAGCGCTTTATCAGAATAAAGCGGTATACAAAATTTGAAGTAAATCGGATATTGCTAACGAAGTGTAGATCCAGCATTGTGAAAAATGACCAACCAAGGGAATCGAACCCGGAACCCTTGGAACACCGCACCAAGTGCTCTACCATTTGAGCTATAAGGACGATGTCCAGCTTAGCATTTCTCACTCACATGTGTTGGTAAGGCTGCAACTGCAGCATAAGATGGAAAAGCCTTCATGAGCACACAATCCGGCGGCGAACCAAGAGACACAAATAAATCCAGCATAGGTGAACACATATATAATTTTAATTAATTTTTCGATTAATTAACAGTAGTGATATTACACTCGAAATTATTGAATCATTATCAACATTGTGAAAAATGTTGGTTCTACGCTTCGTTAGTAATGTGATAAATCACATATTATATATTCAATAATTTCGAGCGTAATTTCACTGCTGTTAATTAATTGAAAACTTCATTAAAATTATGTAAATTGGATATTTCTGCATGAAAACCCATTTATCTAAATTAAGGGGGCGTTATACTCCCGTTTCCCTTTATACTTAACCTATAAACCCACCAAACTAATCAGGGAAACGCCTTATCAGAATGAACATATTTAAGAAATTTGAAGCAAATAGGATATTTCTATCGAGAGTTATGGCGTTATCTACCTACATACATACATACGCATGAACATACAGAACCTGCGGGCACATCAGCTTTAAATGATTTAAATAAAATGATTTATTTACCAATTAGAATAATTGTGTTAAAATTAATCTAGTGTAATTACGCAACCAGCGATTTCTGGGGTTCCATTACCTGTGATTTATTCTGTTGAGCTGAACCAGGTTTCAGACCAGATGCTATAATCATTAAGGTTATCTGGCTGAAAATGTTCCACCAGATTCATCGGGGATAGCTCAGATGGCAGAGCACTGACGGCTTCAGCCAGGAGATCCCTGGTTCGAATCCTGGTCCGGACATTCTTCGCCCAGTTGGAAATTTACATCTAGTAAGACAATTTTATATGTTAAAAAACAGTGGTGAGAGAAAAAGCGTAAAATTTAGCACGTATGGTATACAAACTTATGCAATAAATAAAAATTACAGCATTTCTAGAAATTAAATAAATTACAGTATTTTTCAAACTACATGCTCGCAGTAAATAGAACCGGTACCAGATACGACCATAGAGGCTCTGTCTTACTGTCTCCTTCCCCATACCGGATTTTAAAAATCAGATTTAACTTGTAATGATTTTAATTTCAGGGAATTATTATTAAGAATTCATTATCATTTCATTATTATTAAAAAATACAACATTTGCGTTTTATTTAGGTCCCAGTCACAAAAATCAATTTAATGAAACAGACCACTTCTCAAAAATCGTAGTTATAAAACAGGCCCTTTCACAAAATTCTATTCCATAAAAACAAACTATTTATTAATTATTTTAATATTGTTAGGTTTAAAAAATCTGTAATTTGTAAAGAAAACAAGTTCCCCCAGAAAGGAAAACTTTAGCAGAAAGACTTAAAGAAGTTATTATTAAGAAATGCTTGTTTCCAATTTCAGTAACTGGATTTCATATTTCGTTACAAAATGTTACTTTTCACAAACATAAAATAAATTTCACAAATATATATTTACTTTTAGCAAAATGCCTCCTTCACCCCAAGACCATCCCCACGCCGCAAAAAAGAAAAGAAAAAAAAAAACCCTGCAATTACCTCTGAATTTAATTTAGGACACACTAGGACAAAATAGTATTGTTATTAGTATCTGATAAAGATTATATTCAATTTTTCCTTATAATAATACGTTACTATTTTAATACTTTTCTTATAAAATGTAACTTGTAACATAATTTTTAAGGATTTTTTTTTATATGAAAGAAAATTAATTCATATAATTTTTCGGTAACTTTCTGATCTTCTTTAGATTTTTATGATTTTTTTTTTTTTTTTTTAATCAAGGATGCCAGATGCCTCTAACCAAGTTATTATTTTTTAATTTTTATCTTTATATGATGTAGCCACGATGTGTCCCGTAATATGGGACGCTTTCTAGAGAGAAAATTCTATACGTAACCAGAACCAAAAACTCACGAATCACTGATAAACAAAATCAAAATCAGCGTCAAAACTATGGTTCGTCTAAACAACACAAAAGAAACAAAAGGCGTGAGCACGCCACCAGATGCTAGCGGCTAGGAGGGAACGCCAAGCCTGGACGTGAAGCATTTCGGAATTTTTACCGCAACGGTTTCTAGGCGCTCATCTGAACAGACTAAAAAATTAGTATACTCTCAAGAGAGGGCTGCTTTTCAAAACCGCTCGACTGACATTAGCCTTAGTATTTTCTAAAATCAATATCAGGGAACTAAAATTTCACGCTTTCATTCTGATATCCACAATTAATTTGGAGATGCCGTGCGGGGGAAATTTATCTATGTACGAACTGAGAAAAATTTTATGTCATAAGGTAGTTTGTAAATCAGAAAAATAAACTCTCACGTTAATGCATCATTTAAAAACTGCCATTTGCGATGTCATTTATTATGAAAATATTTCCAGAGAAAAAATTAAAGAAGGAAGAAGAAGAAGTTAGAAGGAAGAAGAAGTTAAGAACACATGACAAGGAAATTTTTTGAATATCTACGAAAAAAAGGTCTTTCGACTCGCAATATGTCAAATTGTTTATGCATAAACATATATTTCACGTTTTGGAAGAATCTTAAATCAAATTCTAATACAAAATTTACGAAAATGAAGAAAAAATACAAAGTTATTGAAACGAAACATCATCCAGAGGAAAGAAATTTAAATTTGAGGCCCAGATGCATACGGATACTATTGACATGAATTGATAAGAGAAACAAAAGAATAATTTAGACGACAGCTGAGCGGAGGCTTTATAATTGTTTGAGGTGCGTTTTCTCTTGATGGATAATATTATTATAACAACTGAAACGATGAAATACTCCCGAGAAACAGTAAATCTGAATTTAATTACGTAATTAAATTCAGATTTACTGTTTCACGGGCGTATTTTATTCTCTCAATTATTATATTTGGGTCATTTTCAAAATCTGTCCATGTTTCGGAATAGCAAAATAAAATTTTTAGAAATAATCAGAAAGTTTTAATCTTTTGTAAATAAGTGCCTTACCTGAAAAACATTAATATACAACCATCAGCAAAGAGAAAAATTACTAATTTAACATTTTAAACTAATTTTTAAATTTTAATTAACTTGGTAATAAGATCAGTGAGCACGGTAATGACATCTACGGTAATGACAAATTAAACAAAATATTTTAATTTTTTCCCCAGGCATAAATGGCAGCCATTATATCTTCTGGTCCATACAATGACTTTCTATTTCTTATATAATAAAAGCAGATTAATAAAGAAAAGTCCATTTAATTATCAATTAGAAGTGGGTGCGGTAATGATGTACAAAAAAATACTCACCAAAACATTCAAAGTTTTTGCTTGTTTATTTGAAACTATAAAATTATTTACTCTATTCACATAAACCTGATAACCAGTCGACTTTTAATAGTCCAGGCAATAAAGACCGTGTAGGGGCTCTACCTAGCATAATTCATGGTAGTTCTGGAACAAGGCACTACATGTTTTTTGGGTCGCTGAATCTGAATTTTTAACTTCCCACCAAAATTTCACCCGGCAATCCGCCCCCCCACCCCCCCCCCAAAAAAAATAAATAAATAAAATAAAATAAATAAAAGGTTTTTATTAAAAAAAATCAATTTTTTTATTGTTTTAGGAAAAAAGTAGCTAGAAATTCAGAAAGTAGACAAAATTTGCAACAAATAAGATGCATGACATTATGATGTAGGATGATTGGGGAAGGGGGGGGGGGCGGGGGATCTGACTCGGAACATGCGCCGCGGCGCTGTACGGACTAAGTTGCGCAATTCCACTTAACCACTCACATCGTTTACATTCACCCTCCCGTCTCTCCGCCGAACTTTTCCTATAAGGTTTACTTTAATTTTTTGGGTCGCTGAATCAGAATTTTTAACTTCATCCTTAAATTCCCCGCCCCCAAATAGTGGTTTTAAATTAAATCTCTTATTGTTTTAGGGGGGAAATATGTAGAAATTCAGAAAATAGACATATTTTTCAACAAATAGGATACACGACATTATCACGTGAGATCAACGGAGAGAGACGGGAGCTGCTTTGGAACATTCCCCTCGCGCCGTTCTCAAAAACCAATTTTTTTTCAAAAAATCAATTTTTTGAGGGGGTTGCCGGGTGAACTTTTGGTGGGAAGTTATTAATTCGGATTCAGCGACCCAAAAAACATAAAGTTAGTCGAAATTAGAAGTAGCATTAATTTTGCCAGGTAAAATCCCTTATTGCCTGGACTTGCATAACTTAGTGCATGTAGCGCCGCAGTGCATGTGCAGAGGCAGCCCTCCCCCTCCCCAATCATCCTACGTCATGATGTCATATATCCTATCTGTTGCAAATTTTGTCTACTTTCGAATTTCAAAATACTTTACCCCTAAAACAATAAAAAATTTAATTTAAAAACAACTATTTTGAGAAGTTGCGGGTGTGTGGGGGAGAATTGCTGGAAAATAAAATAAGAAAAAATAAATCTATCTTTATTCTTAAACAGCACAAGTGTTGCCATCTACATGTTGAAAGTCGATTTAATAATATTTTCAGAATGTATTTTATTGGCAACATTAGGCATTATAGTTTCAATATTATTCTAATAGTATTTTAGAGCCTAAATTGGGTATGTTGCCGAAAAGCAACACCCGGCATTTAAGGGTTAAGAAGAAATTTTCTATAAGAAAATACTGGTACCGTAGAATTTCTGTTTCTGGAAATTCCTTGACCCGTTCGAACCTAGTACAACCACATGTATTGGAATCGCACTTTGGCGATAAACTGAAATCTGTGAATTAAAACACACATTTTATGTTGAATATTAAAATTAATATCAGATTGTAGAAATTTTGTCACTATCTAATTTATCAGAATTAACTAGGGAATTAAATTAAAAGCTTTAGCAAATAATTAACATTACAGCGAATCTCTTAAAGTTAATAACGAAAACTTATTTTTTTTAATAGAGAGAATAATGGAGTGTAAACGCATTTGGATACAGCTGGTTAAAAACTGCCTAATGTTACATCTCGAAATAGATTTGAATTTATCAGCTACATAAATGAGATAAATTAAATGAAATATTTAAAATTTTGAGTCCAGTAAAAATCAAAAACTGCGTGTACTATGGCGTAAAATGCATGTGAATATATCTAGCTTTATTTATGATAATTTCAAAACATTTTTAAACTTTTCTGAAATGGAATTAATAAATAGGAATAGAAAATTTTAAATTTTATATATTTCAATAAGAACATTTAGAGGAATCAATATCTTAAAAAAATTATAAACTTTTTAATTTATTATTTTATTAGTATGGTAAAAATTAAAATTAAAATAGTAAAAGCAATTATTTTTAATTATTAAAACAAAACAGCTTCGAAATTATAAACAGATAAAAGGTAAGAAAAATATTTTGCCTAACCTAATTCGCCCTTGATCTTTGTACCTTGATAACATCAAACTGCCTTTGTTCATCTCGAAACAAGTACATTTTTTTAAATATTTAAACTTAACACTCTTCAATGTGTAAATTATTAACAAACCAAATAATAATTAGTTTTTGTTGTCTATATACTTATGCGATCACGTCTAGAGTTCTATTTTAAGTTTTTTGTTTTAATTCATTGATGAGAGGAAAGTTTTAATATTATTGCGATTTTTCTGTAAACGTTTTTACAATCCCATCTTCTGTAACATTTTAGTATTTTCAGTCTTAAATACAGAAATGCGTAAGCGTAGTGCAGTCATACATTAGTGAGACAATGAGAATAGTTTATTATGCACAGTTTGTTACGCAACAAAATATAAGGTTATGGAAGTTTATACGACAATGAAGCACAAATATTACCTTTTTTATGTATAGCAAATATTTGATTTGGCTGCTCTTCCTCAGTCTGAAAATCACCCATTGGTAAAACAATCCTTGCAGTATGTTTGTGAGCATATCCATGTAGAGCTCATATTCAAAATATTAGAATAATTAATTTTTTCTTACAAATTGAAAATATCGTTTGGTAATTTAATGCTTTTAATGCAAATATGCAAACAATATTTTTATTAAGAGCTTATTGATGATTAAACTTATTTATTATTTTAAAATTAATATCATTTTTGAAAAGATTAATTGAAAAAAAATTATTTTGAAAAGTTAAAATATTAGAATATTTATTCAAGTGGTTCAAAATATTAGAATATTTCACATTAATTATAATTTAATTATCACCAATTCATAACTGGTGGCATCATTGATTAAATTCAGACGATTTTACATAAAATTAGCATTCTTTTTGCAGTTTGTTTGCTTTTTCATCTTAAAATGGGTTATGTGAGTGATATTCCTGAATCTATTAAATTTCGTACGATCGATTTGTACCAGCACGGTAAAAATCAATGTTATATAACGAATTATTTACATTGTTCGCAATCAAACGTTAGTGAAATTCTAACACAATATTAAAAAAACAGAAAATTTCAGAATAATCACCTAAATGGCGGCCGAAAACCAAAAACATCTGCTAGAAATGACAGGAAACTGAAGCGTATAGTTAAGGAAAACCGTTTTAAAACTGCGATTCTTGCACCGAAAATGGAAAGAAGAAGGAGTTGAAGTTTCTATCGAACGAGTTCGTTGGCCAGCTTCATCCGCCATCTTGTTTCAAAATGGCGGCCATTTGAATTTTGTGGACACTTTTGGGAAATTTTTAGGTTTCCCAACTTTCTCTTTAAAATGACCTATGTTGTTAACTTACACTGTCTTACTCTTTAAAATACCTTTTAAAGTTTCTAACATTCTGTTTAAATGATATATAAGAGTTTGCATTTTGTGAAACGTAACATTTTTTATAAGTATTCATGTTAGAAAATATAAAAAAATTTAAAAAATCAAATGGCCGCCATTTTGAAACAAGATGACGGATGAAGCTGGCCAAAGAACTCGGTCGACAGAAACTTCAACTCCTTCTTCTTTTCATTTTCGGTGCAAGAATCGCACACTTTAAAAACTTTTTTTTAACTATACACTCCAGTTTCTTGTCATCTCTATCATATGTTTTTGGTTTTCGGCCGCAATTTCGGTAATTACATTTTGAAATTTTATATTTTTTTAATATTGTGTTAGTATTTTAATAACGCTTTATTGTGAACAATGTAAATAATTCGCTATAAAACATTGATTTTTACCGTGCCGATACAAATCAACTATACGAAGTTTAATAGATTCAGGAATAACACTCACACGACCCATTTTAAGATGAAAAAGCAAACAAACTGCAAAAAGAAAACTGATTTTAAGTAAAATCGTCTGAATTTAATCAATGATGCCACCAGTTATGAATTAGTGATAATTAAAGGAGAATTAATGTGAAATATTCTAATATTTTGAACCACTTGAATAAATATTCTAATATTTTGACTTTTCAAAATATTTTTTTTAATTAATCTTTTCAAAAATCATATTAATTTTAAAATAATAAATAAGTTTAATAATCAATAAGTTCTTAATAAAAATATTGTTTGCATATTTGCATTAAAAGCATTAAATTACCAAACGATATTTTAAATTTGTAAAAAAAAAAAAAAAAAGTAATTGTTCTAATATTTTTAATATGAGCTGTATATCATGCCAAGTTCACTGCTGATTCTAAGGGCTAGGTCATCCCTTTGAAGTGATCTGTACCGCCTTGTGACTGACTGTCGTCCCCACCAGAAATTCTGTGACGTCATCGCGATCACCCTGTCCTAAAGTGTCTGGTCATTCAGTATCAGTAGTTCCTTGAGTGTTCTCGGGAAAGCACATAAGTTAATGATTTTATTTTGCGTGTAATTTTATATTTTAATTTTTATATGCTAATCTAAATTTATTATTCAAATATGCCGTCTTGTGCAGTCGCTACATGTAGAAGTACGCACCGTATTTCAAAAGGAAAATGTGTAATTTTTCACACGTTTCCACAGAAGAATGAAATGTTATGTGACGAATGGATACGAAGATACAAAAAGAAGGATTTAATTAACCCAAAAAATGCAAGGATCTGTAGTGATAATTTTTTATTGAGTGATTACATAGAAAGTTTGAAACATAGTTTATTGGGATTACCTGAAAAGAAAAAATTAAAAGACTCGTCTGTTCCAAGCACGAAAGTGCCCTCCTTTATGAATGTAGATGATGTCACATCTCGATCTCAGAGACAGAAAAAAAATATTTTGCAAAATGCTCATGACCGACTAAAATTTTTAAGCCCGATAAAAATGGTAGAGATCGAAGAGAATAATCTTGATAATGATAGTATTGCACTTTGCAATATAGATAATGCGAATGAAATCGAAGCGCATAATGGCAACAACCAAAACTGTGAAAATTTGCAAACGAAAATAGAAGATATGAAACAAGAATTGAATAAAACAAGAACTATGTTAGCCATTTTAAAAAAGGGTAAAAACCAAAGAGAGAGAATACTTACTCAAAAACTGTAACGAAATCTACTCTTTTAGGGGTCTCAGAACTCTTAAAATTGGAAAAAATGAAAAAAAAGACCATTTTCAACATTTAATATTTTAAAATGTATTTGATTTTTAGACACAATTTTAATTGGAATAAAATATATAAGCATGTTCTTTTATTTCATGCATTTAAAAAATTATAATATGCAGAATTAGCATTTACAGGGGGCTCCAAACTGTTAGACATTTGACGAGCAAAAAATCGGCATAACAGCTTACGCGCACGATTACATAATAAGTATTGCAACTAGAATGAAAATTTTGGTGCCTACTTATACTTCAGATTATAATAATTACCCTAAACCTAAATAAATGTGTATTTAAAGTTTTTTCATATTTTTAATATAAAGTTGTATTTAGCTAATACAAAATTGAGAAAATTTCAACAGTATAATCACCTAAAAAAATATTGTTTTGAACATTAAAAAAGAAATTATAGGTTCAGTTTATACAGACTAACATGAAACATATGTTTTTTTAAAAATTTCATAAAAAAATATTCAAAAGTTCTTGAGATATCGTGCGCGTTATGCCCAAAAACGTCATTTGGAGAAAAATGGCTTCAAAGTTTATGAAACGACGCTTCAGCTATTGAACGTGTATAAATGTAAAAGTCACAACTTCAGTTGTAATAGGAATTTCAAGGTTGGTTTTATTTATGACGGCCAATTATCTGCACGAGGGATATAGGCGCAGGGGAGGAGTGCCCTTTGTGGGGGTCTTTCTAAGGGAACCTAACCCGTATTAACGCTTGGAAATCCAAGGTTCGAAGAAAACCACGAAAACTCCGAACGATTAGGCCGACGGGCGCGATTGGGATCGAACCCAGCACCTCCCGTCTACCAGCTTCGAGAGCAGAACCTCTCAGCCACTGGTGGGGCTTGGGAATTTCAAGGAAACAATTACATCAAAGTTTCAGAAAAAATAGGAGTTTAACATCTAAAAAAATTAAAATTTCGAAAATTTTAAAGCTTTAAGAGTCCCGAGACCTCTTAAAACAACCTCAACAACAAAACTGAATCAGCAAAAGAGAATGTTAGATTCTTTATCTAAAGAGAATGCAAAGCTGATAAAAATTAAAGAAAGCGTAAGTAGTATTTTTACTGAGAACCAATTAAATTCTTTAATAGAGAAAAAAAAGGATTAAATGGTCTCCAGAAGAAATATCACAAGCTATTGTTTTGAGAGCCTTGTCAACAAAGTCATATGATTTTTGGAAGGATAAGGTTGGATTTCCCTTGCCGAGTGCCAGTACATTAAAAAGATGGAGTGCTAAATTTACGTGTTGTCCTGGAATCTTGCATGATGTTTTGCTTCTGATGAAAAAGAACTGTAAAAGCTCCAGTTCAAGAGATAAATTATGTGTTTTGAGTTTCGAGGAAATGCACGTTGACCAAAGATTATGTTATGATTCAAAATTAGATGAAGTACTAGGGCCTTTTAAAAAAGTTCAGTTTGTTTTGATAAGAGGTTTGATTTCGCAATGGAAACAGCCCATTTATTTCGACTTTGATAAACAAATGAACAAGAGTCTTTTTTTGTCGATTATCAAAAGCATTGAGGATATAGGCATTAAAGTAGTAGCAATTGTTTAGGATTTGGGTGGAAGTCAGACATTATGGAAAGAATTAGACATTTCTGAAACAAATTCATGTTTTGACAGTCCATCCAATCCTTCATCTAAAATATGGGTTTTTGCTGATTTACCTCATTATTTAATATTATTGCGAAATCATTTTTTGGATAAAGGATTAATTTTCAGTGATGGCACATTCCTTGACTCATCCATCATTCATCAAACTTTAGAAAAAGACGATGGTGAAATTAAACTTTGCAACAAACTTAAACCCCAAATGCTTTATGTGAAAGGAAATGAACGTCAAAAAGTTGCACCAGCCAAAACATTTTTTTTTTTTTTGCTACAACGGCAAAAGCAATTATTAAAGTATTAAAAAGAAATATTAAAGTACCGGAATTCTTTATGCTGATAGACAGATTTTTTGACATTATGAATAGTAAATGTCCAGAGCCTCCGAATAATAAGCCATTAAAAGCTGCTTTTGGCCACGAAAAATACCTAAATCACCAAACAACTGTATTAAATTCCGTGAAAAAAGAAATTTCCGAACTTCGTGTATCTGGCAAACAAAGCATGTTACCTTTCCAAAAAGCAATAAAAATATCAATCAACTCTCTCTTTGGTTTATATACCTCTCTTAAATTTGATGGCCTTAAATATATTTTAACCTCAAGACTCACTCAGGACACTTTGGAAAGCTTATTCAGTCAAATTAGAGGTCTTGGCCGTTTTAATGATCATCCCTCACCCTCAGAAGTAATAAAACGTGTAAAAACACTGCTATTAACGAATAAACTTCCAAATTTATCGGCAAAAATTAATCACGGTCAAACTATTGAAAACTACGCATACTTAACAAGTGAAGTATTAAAGAATGCATTCCATTCGGACGCGGATGCCGTAATCGAGGAAATTTCATTCGGCGAAAGTGGAACAGAAGAAAGTTTTATAAATGTTGATGGTATGGATGAGAATATGTTTTTCAAATGGGAATCCAATTCTGACATAACGCTCTCCAAAAGTGAAGAGGAAGCTCTGGCTTTTATTGCAGGGTTCATAGCTTACAGAATGAAATTAAAATACAATGATACAACACTTGGAACCCAAACGAAAAATCTTACTGAAATTCCAGAATATGGGAATTGGATTTCATTACTTTCAGCAGGAGGCTTAACAATTCCATCTTTATCATGGATGAAAACTGTTAGAGAGATGGACTTTATTTTTCGAGAAATTCACGGAGATAATTTTCGTAAAGGCAGGAATGTCATTAAAAACATGACCACAGAGCTTAAAACACGTTTCCCCCATATTCACTTTCAAGCTATTCATCTATTTTCACGAGTTAGAACATTTATAGGAATAAGGCACTTGAACAGAGCCGCATCACTTGTCAGCATAAGAAAAGCCCAACAAAAATCAAATAAATGGAAAAAAGTAATCAGGAAAATGCATTTTCGAGGTAAAACATTACGATAATTATTTATTAAAATTTTTATTTATTATTATTTATTAACTGATTAATAATTATTTTACATTTTATTATCACTTATAATTTTCTCACGTAAGTAAAAGGGGGATTTTAAGTATATTTTGTAAAATACAACAAATTTGGAATTTTTGTTTTAAAATATTTGCATTTTCTTCTTGTTTGAAACTCCATGCAAATGTTATATAAATTAAAAATAACCCCCTTATATTTAACAAAACAATAATTTAATAGAGAGAGAAAGTGTATGAAATGCAAGCATTTAAATACTTTTTTTAATTTTAAAAAGTATGAAACATAAAAATTATTACGTATTTAAGAACAATATATTTCTCTTTCAATCTTTCAACTGTATTTAAATATTTTTTTCATGTAAATCATTCAACATTAATATTAGCCATGAAAGTTAATAGCATTATAATAAACTATGTCTGAAACAGCGATAAATATAAAGATTTTAAATGTGTTTTTAATATTTTTACGCAAAATAACCTCCAATACGTTTAAATCCTATTTATTTATTATTGCTCCTCTCACCCAAAGTGAACGTAACTACGTCATCACCGATAACTTCCTATTTCACTCTCCGAGGTCCTATGAACCAGCCCTTGCTGATTGTCGTTTTCAATTCACGGTTGAACTTCGGAAACGTCCGACTGTAAATCTTACCCTAACAAAACCCCATAGACTGAGATCTAGACGTAAACATTTTATCGTGATAGTCATAGAATAACACCTCTGAGATCAATACAAATTAGAAAATCAGCACTATCCTCAAATATTCGAAAGCAAACTCGGGATAAAAAATAAAAAAAAAAACTAATCCACTTTTGAATTATTTTGTTACGATATATACTGCGCAGACTATTGATTATGAAAGTTTCCAGTTAGTTTGTATCCACCCTGTATTATACTATATATATTTTGTAACTGCACTATGTAACGGATAATGAAATATGCAATAATGTAGAAACTGATATAAATTTATAACTGCATAAACTTACCAACGTAAACTTACGTAAAACTGTTTTTCAAAGACTTTTTAAATGACAGAAATTTTTATTAAATACCATGTCTAATATTTTAAAACTTTAACTTTAATGTCTCTAAGAAGAGAAATTTTTTTAAAAAGACATATAAAAAACTTAAAACTCCCAAAAGAATGTTTTGTTATACTGTAAGAACATAGAATAAACATCCCTCATGGGATTCAAAAATAAAATAAGAACAGTTAAACTGCGATATTCTACACTGAAAAATAAGTATAAAAGTAATTTTTAAGCACTTTTTAAAAAATAATCCATGTTTATCTTAAAAAAACATGCCTCATTTATCGCTGCACTGCAGTTCACTTCAGTTCCAAATTAATTCCATGACAATATGTTAATTTGGAGTGAGTCCTGATTATGGAGAATTCATCTATTTCATTTACTCTTGATCGAAAGCGTTAACAAGTGCATTTATACAAAAATATATGATTTTTGGTCTATTACTTTAAGATATGGTTACAGGGTAGAAAAAGCATTAAAATTTTACATTTCAATATTTTGATTTTTAGTTCTAGTGATGTAAGAAAAAAACACTATGTTATACTACATACAGGATGTCTTAAAACGCATTGAGCTTTTTAAAAAAAAATTAATAACGAGTAAACGCTACCAGCTATTAAAGATATTCTTGGAGGAATTTAATGTGTGACGTCAATTCTTTACATAGTTTTAGTTTTAAATACCCCTGTCAGATGGCACTGCGTTTTCTCAGACGGTCTAAAACGCTCAAATTAAAGTTTAGAAAGAGATTAAATTCAACCTATTTTTTAATTTAATTCAGTTTAGACGTTGAAACTTAAATGCAAAAATGGTTTGCGTTTTAAAATTGTAAAGCTATTTTCAACGCTAGTTAAGCTTGAGAAATTACTATGTCATCTATTTGTCCAGACAATAGAGATCGTATAGGGCTCTACCTTGCAAAATTCATGGTAGTTCTGGAAAAAAGCTTAATTTATTTTTGGGGGGTCGCTGATTCTGAATTTTTAACTTCCCACCAAATTTTCCCTCTGCAACCTCCCCAAATTTTAGTAAAATTTTCCCAAAAAAGGTTTTTATTAAAAAAATCAATTTTTTTGTTGTTTTAGGAAAAAAGTATCTAGAAATTCAGAAAGTAGATAAAATTTGCAACAAATAAGATGCATGACATTATGACGTAAGACGAATGGGGAGGCGGGGACCTGCCTCGGAACATGATCCGCGGTGCTGCGTGGACTAAGTTGCGCAATTCTACTTAACCACTCACATCGTTTACGTTCGCTCTTCCGTCTCCCCTCCAAACTTTCCCTATAAGGTTTATTGTAAGTTTTTTCGGTCGGTGAATCCGAATTTTTTACTTCTCACCAAAATCCCCCCCCCCCCACAACCCCCCACAAAAAAGTTGTTTTTCAATTCAATTTTTTATTTTTTTAAGGGAAAAGTATCTAGAAATTCAGAAAATAGTCAAAATTTGCAAGAAATAGGACATATGACATTATGACGTAGGATGAACGGGCAGGGGGGACTGCCTCGGAACATGCACCACGGCGCTGCCTGCACTAAGTTATGCAAGTCGAGGCAATAGGGGATTTTACCTGGCAAAATTAATGCTAGTTCTCGATTTCAACTCACTTTATGTTTTTTGGGTCGCTGAATCCGAATTTGTAACTTCCCACCAAAATTTCCCCCGGCAACCCCCCCAAATTTTGATAACCCTCCCAAAAAATAGATTAAAAAAATTGGTTTTTAAAAACAGCGCCGCAGTGCATGTTCCGAGGCAGTCCCCCCCCCCCCCTCCGTTTATCCTATGTCATAATATCATATGTCCTATTTTTTGCAAATTTTGTCTACTTTCAGATTTTCTAGGTACTTTCTCCCTAAAACAATAAAAAATTCAATTTAAAAGCAACTATTTTTTTTTTGGGGGGGGGGGGTGGTTGGGATTTTGGTGGGAAGTTAAAAATTCGGATTCAGCGACCCAAAAAACTTAAAGAAAACCTTATAGGGAAAGTTCGGAGGCGAGACGAGAGATTGAACATAAACCATGTGAGTGGTTAAGTGGAACTGCACAACTTAGTCCACGCAGCGCCGCCGCACATGTTCCTAGGCAGGTCCCCACTCCCATTCATCCTACATCATAATGTCATGTATCTTTTTTGTTGCAAATTTTACCTATTTTCTGAATTTCTAGATACCTTTTCCCTAAAACAACAAAAAATTAATTTTTTTAATAAGAACCTTTTTTTTTGGGGGGGGGGGGGGGGGGTTGCCGAGGAAAATTTTTGTAGAAAGTTACAAATTCGGATTCAGCGACCCAAAAATTATAATGTAAGGCGATTTCCAGAACTACCATTAATTTTGGCAGGTGAAATCCGCTCAGGGTTGTGCAAAATTTTAATTGGATTAACGATTGAAAATTAACGATTAATTTTTTAATCATGACTAAAGATTGACCGATTAAACTTAGTTTCAATCCGACTCATAGATTACCGATCAGTGATTATTTTAATGTAATCAATGCTTAGATTACGATTAAATCAATTCAATCCTACTCATAAACTAATGACAATGATTATTTTGATGTAGTCGCTTGCTTTGTTTACGATTAAATCAATTCTTAATCTAAATAGTCAATCTAATGAAGGATTTATGATTAAAAACTTCATGTGTTGTTCTGGCTTTGGGACCTTTATTTATTTTTCTTTCAAGCTTCTTGTGGTTTAATCACCCTTGATCGCTGCTAAGGTCCTGCATCGGGTCTTGTCTTACACCGGGTTGTCTTTAAATATTTTGGATTTGGTTAGGTTTCGAGTACGTTTTGACTCTTTCTGGTCGGGTTCGGTATGACTCTATTTTTAAAAAACAAGTTCTGAATATTTTTCGAATGAAGAAAACTATATATGAATACAACGAATGTATAAGTGCTCATTTTTATACAAAATCGATAAAATTGGTGCCTGAATAATCCTTATAAAACGATTTTATCACATGAATTTGTGAAAATATTTTATGAAACAACTGATTAAACGAATATATGTTAAATGCGGTGTTTGTGGAACGCTACTATAATGTAATTTTAGTATGTTGTCACTATCACTTACAGCAATTTTCTCCTGAAGTGTGTGTATGTAGAGTATATGTGTGTATAGGTGTTTTTGTTTTTTTTTTTTGCTATTGCTTATAGCGCCATCTATTGTTTGTAATTCGAATTAAAATTGAAAATCACTGTAAAAAATATAACGCTCCTGCAAGAATTTTTTAAATATCTGTCACCGTTTGCAAGTTATTGAATTTTAAAATCAGTCAGTCCTTTTCAGGACACCCGGTACTTTTGCAATGTAAATCACAAAATCTGTAAGGTTACTGCGAATTTTTGGGATGCCTAGAACTTTATATATAACTGCAATGCGGGTTCCAGATAAAATTTTAATACGATTACTGTAATTTTAGTAGATTCTTTTGTCAAACTGCAGATTTCTGTAGCTTTACAAAAATTAGTTTTGTAGATTTATATCTTTTTTTTTTGTGCAGTGTACAGATAAAATTTTAGTAAGTATCCAGATTTTTATAACTTTACATCGGTAGAGTTACATTTTTTTATTATTTTTTTTTTTTTTACAGTGTACACAAGTTTAATCCGAAGCACTACTACTTCTACTTCCAGCTACCCTAAGAATTACGGACTCTCCCATTTCAAATACAGTGACGTATTTGAATGAATTGAACGGCAATTAATGAAAATATTCTCTGGCGATGGCTGCAGGATTGCAGACCGAATGCACTCGGAAATTTAAGTAAAATTTCTATTTTTATACTTATAACATCTGTAATATAATTATTTGCCACTTTTTAAGTAAACGGTGAACTTTCAAACTTTATATTATGTAGATACAAACTTGTAACTGACTTAACTTACCAACAGTGTTAAAACTGTTTAAAAGGTTTTTATGATTGGATAAGACTTTCACTCTCTAATATTTTAGAACTTTAGATTTAATGTTTCTAGATAGACGAGCAATTTTTCTAAAGATGTGTGACGCACAAAAGAAAATTTAAAAATCTCCGAGAAAAGCTTTCTTATATTGTTAGAACATAGAATAAGTATATCTCATGAGATTCATACAGTAAAAATATGTTTAAAGTATGACGTTCTCTAATAAGAGAACTTTACATTTAATGTCTCTAAGTAAACAAGCACTTTTTCTAAAAATATGTGACACACATAAGAAAATTTTAAATGTCCAAGGAGTGTTTTCTTATATTGCTAGAACATATAATAAACATATCTCATATCTCATAAAGAAAGAAGAAAGAAGAAATTTTAAAGCATTATGTTATTCAGAAAGAAAAACATTAAATTAACATTCTTTTGAAGTTTCTCAAATTTTATTTTTTTGTTTATTATTAAAATATTTCTTTAAAAAATGTCTTTGAAAAAGTATTATTACAGATTTTCTTTTTTTTTTAATTTGATTTTTATTTATTTCCTTATTTTTTTTCACAATTAAGAAACAAAAATCTTGTATTATACATCGGTGCTTCACATTTGGGAGGCAACTAAAACTACATACAGCTGATAGTGATATGCATTTTTCTTGGGAAGTACTCAAGCGATTTTAATACTATTTAAAAATAGTTTTGGCCGTAGCTAAAATAAAAATTGATCACACGCAAGAAATAAAAAGAATACAATAGCTACGGATATCTCAAACCAACAACAACAAAAAAAAAAAAAAAAAAAAAAAAAAAACATCTAAAATAGCTGAAATCAAGATACTTTTTCTTGAGAACTACTGAAGCGATTTAAATATTTTTAAATATTTTTGTAGCAGTTAAACTATAAATTGATCGTTTACAAAAATGTAATAATTATATTAATTAGAAAAAACTATACTTCTTTCCTTTGTGAATTTTTATACTAATGTATTTTTTGTATTTATTTCTTGGCCAACAATCACTTTATAGTTTAGCTATTGTCAAAACCATTTTCTTTAAACATAGAATGGTCTTCAGTAGTTCTCTAAAAAAAGAAGCAGCAAGGGCACCTGTTTGATATGTGATGATTTTTGTTGTAATTATCGCGTAACTGAGTTATTTTTAATTTTTATTTCTTAGAAAATGATAACTTTATAGTTTAGGTATTGTCAAATCTATTTACAAAAGTATTGCTTCCTTACTTTCCGAGAAAAATATGCATAAGTGTAAGCTGTTTTACATACGATCTCATAATTGAAAACACTTTTAAAACCTTTAAAGACAAGTGCGGCGTACTTAATACTCCACTCAGAGAAAAAAAATTATTGTGAATTCGAAAATAACTGTGTGATTAACATCTGCGCTCAGTTGAATTAAGAACGTTTAAGGTTGCTTGTTTTTGTGCAATGTTTGTTGCAATGCTATAGCGTTGTGAATGGATAATTCGTAAGCAAAAAAGCAGGCAAAAAGACGCCCGTCTGACATTGGCCTTAGACGAATGGCTGGTAGCCTTATTCTGATAGAACTTAACGCAATGAAAACCGCTAGGATAAAATAATCGAACATTTCCTTCCAAAAGAGGCATATTAGGTAGCTTTCATTACAAAATGCTACCTATTGTAGCCGTTCGGAGGAAAGCGATTTCACAGCATTTTGGTATATTTTCATCGATCATGACCCCCAGACCCCGAAACCACCCTCCGTTCAAAATTGACATATATATATATATATATATATATATATAAAGCTATCGAAATAAAACATTGGAATTGTTCGATGATTGTGATTTATCGATACGTGTTTCCTATCGAAAATAGCTTAGCAGTGAGGATAATCACGGACTTCATTTGACGGCTTTTGAATTAGATTGTGGTTTTCATTTTTTCCATTCTTTATTTGTTTGGTCTTGGCAAGTGAGGGGGAATGTTGTGCACGTAAAACAAGTTTAACCCCGCAGTACAAGTCATAAGCCTTGGCCACTTGTCTTCATGTTTGGTTTTTTCTTAGTTACTCTTGGTTTTGTTAAATATTATTTTAGTTACAGTTTGTTAGATGTTTTTTTCGTGTACTAATTTATATGAATTTGGATTTTTCAATATATATATATATATATATATATATATATATCTGACCTTTGTCACACTGTAACTCTCGTATTTATGAACCGATATGGATGTAATTCGGTGTGCACATAGTACATACCAATGTCTCGACCGAGTTCGTTGGCCAGCTTCATCCGCCAATTTGTTTCAAAATGGCGGCCATTTAAAATTTTGTAAAAAAATTAAATTTGAAATGTGGTACCAAAAAATTGAAAATGGAAAAATATTTTTTTCTTATGTATTTGACCTTTATACAAAGATTCCGGAGCAGTTTTTGTTTCGTCTATATCTTAAAAAATGGCTGAGTTATAGCATTTTGAATTTCTAGCGTGGCTGACATTTTGAAACGTCCTGAATTTTGTCACGCAATAAAAGGCGTATTTATGAACCGATTTGGATGCAACTTCGTTTATACATAGTACATACCAATGTATCGACCCAGTTCGTTGGCTAGCTTCATTCGCCATCTTGTTCAAAAATGGCGGCCATTTAAATTTTTAAGAAACATTTAAATTTGAAATGTGGTACCAAAAAATTGAAAATTGAAAAAATATTTTTTCCTTATGTGTTTGACCTTGATAAAAAGATTCGGGAGCAGTTTTTGTTTCGTCTATATCTTAAAAAATGGCTGAGTTATAGCATTTTGAATTTCTAGCGTGGCTAACATTTTGAAACGTCCTGATTTTTGTCACGTGATAACGGGCGTATTTATGAACCGATTTGGATGTACCTTGGTGTGTACATAGTACATACAAATATCTCGACCGAGTTCGTTGCCCAGCTTCATCCGCCATCTTGTTTCAAAATGGCGGCCATTTAAAAATTTAAAAAAAAAATTTAATTTTAAAATGAGATACCAAAAAATTGGAAAATGAAAAAGACTTTTGTTGTATGTGTTTGACCTTAATACAAAGATTCCGGAACAGTTTTTGTTTCGTCTATATCTAAAAAAATGGCTGAGTTATAGCATTTTGAATTTCTATTGTGGCTGACATTTTAAAACGACCTGATTTTAGTCACGCGATATCAGGCGTATTTATGAACCGATTTGGATGTAACTTGGTCTGCACATAGTATATATCAATGTCTCGACCGAGTTCGTTGGCCAGCTTCCTTCGCCATCTTGTTTCAAAAGGGTTGCCATTTTAAATAAAAATTAAATTTAAAATTTAAAATGAGATATTAAAAAATTGGAAAATGAAAAAGATTTTTTTATGTGTTTGGCCTTGATACAAAGAATCCGAAGCAGTTTTTGTTTCTGAAAATTTGTTCTTTTGTTTATATCTTAAAAAATGGTTGAATTATAGGACTTCGAATTTCTAGCATGGCTAACATTTTGAAACGATCTTGTATTTGTCACGCGATACCACACGTATTCGCCTATTTCGATGTAAGAAGGCATGAGGATAGTATACATCAATATCTCGACCAAGTTCGCTGGCCAGCTTCATCAGCCATCTTGTTTCAAAATAGCGGCTATTAAATTAAAAAAAATTATATTTAAAGTGAGGTGCAAAAAAATTAGAAATTGAAAAAGGTTTCTTTATTGCGTATTTGACCTTGATATAACGATTCAGGAGCATTTTCAGTTTGTCTTTAGATTAAAAAATGGCTCAGATATAGCAATTTCAATATCTAATGTGGGTGACATTTTGAAAAATCTGATTTTTTGCCTGCGAAAGCACTCGTATATATCAATCGGTTCCGATCTGAGTGAGCATGTGCACAGCAATTACTAAGGTCTCGACCAATTTCACTGGTTAGCCCCATCCACCATGTTGTCTTAAAATGGCAGGCACTTTAAGAAATCGCCGAATTTGGCAGCCAAATATAAGTTACTTTAAATAAACGCAGCTTGGATAAAGCTGACTAATTTCGCGAAATTCTCATTCATAATGATTTAGTATTGATAAAAATTAGTATTGAATCTTCTATATTCAGTTTCCACTAAATTGAGCTTCGTGTGTTTGAATAACATAAGTTGGCTTTTTTAAAATAAGGAATATGAAAGCTACCTCTTCCTCCCGGCACTGGCCGGAAGGACTTTTTCTATTAGTAATCCGAGCAAATTTTGACATTTCTTTTTCTATATTTCTTATTTTAAGTTTTCCGTTGTAAAAGAATGCAGCAATAACCATAAACCTTTAGCAAAACTTTACTTGTCTTCTCTGAACAAACATTTTAGGACATATGCTCCTTTAAGCATACCTTTGTGCGGTATGCATTTTAAACCTTTTTTCCAATCAAATGTAAACTTTGAAGTTTCTTTCCTTCCATACACATTTCATCAAAGTTGAAAAGTGTTTATGCATTCGGTTTGTCTGTCCGCCTCCCGTCTGTTCGTCTGTCCACGCTATAACTCCCGTAAATATATTCGGATTTTCATGCAATTGGTAAAGGTTATTCAGGGTCATCAAAGCATTTTTCGTTATTGTATATGAAATATGTAGGATTAATAGTTCATTTACAGAGGCACTCAAAAGAATTCTATTACATTATGATATATGGGGAAAAATCTTTTGCAGTGCATTTTAATGAGGTTACGCTATTTCAAATGTATTGAAACAGATATAAATTACTAAATTTCACTACGATTATGTTAGAACAGGGCATTCATAGCATTTTTTATTCATTTACAGGGGCACACAAAAGAAATCGGTTACAGTACAATACTGTCTTTGAGTAATAATGGCTGGAGTGTGCGTTTTAATATTTGGTATGCGCTTTTAAATTTAACTAATTTTTTGCCTCTGACTCGTTATATATAAATTCTATAAACTCATATACAGGGCTGCACAAAAGCATTCACGTACCATTCTCATGGTTAGAGGAAGTTGCTGAAGGGGAACTTGCAACTGAGGTACATGTATTTCTTAAAAGAACTAAAATTTGGCGTGCATTTAGTTAAGAGATACAAATCTATATATCATATACAGGTTAGCTGAAAAAATTGGATAATTTTCCGATTGTAGATGGGAATAGCTGAAATTGGGTTTTCAAATGTGTTATGAGTTTCCATAGGGTTGAATTAGACATAACGTTTTAACTTATTAAACGGTGCAATTTTGTTACATTATTCTGAATGTGTTGGAAAGTGTTTCATGATCTATGCTTGACGCATGATTTTTTTCTTTCTTGTTTATTAATTATATCACTAATGTTACATGTAGAAATATTAAAGCCATGCTTTTCACATCTTTTTTACTTACTTCTTTCTAATCGAAATTTTTTCAACTTCCGGTTTTCGACTGATTTACGTGTTTTAGGAGTCAGAGATCCCGAACAACATGTTTATACAAAATGCTGCCTGTCCGTCCGTATGCAATTGCGTCCGTATGCCCGTGTGTGCTCTTTGTATCGCCAAAAATTGTATGAAGTTATGCATAGAATTGAACCAATTTTTTTGTGCGTATTTTCGCTATGACCAGCAGTTCCTCATGTAATTTTGAAATATTCCACCGAAAGGGGACGCTGTAATAACGATTTTTGTGCCATTTTCATTATTATACCATCGAAAATTGTATGAAGTTATGCATAGTACTGAACCAAATTTCATGTGTATGTCTTTGAGTATGACCAGCGGGTCCCACGTGAATTTTGTAGCAATTCGCTTGAAGGAAGCGCGATTTTTTAAACTATCTTTCATATTTCTATTGTACATAGGTTTTTCATGCATCGATGGACAATTCGCATCCAGCTAATCCTGCGATTTTGAAGCAGCTGATGAAGAACAGAAAAACGAAAAATGTTGGTTTTATTAAATATTTTGATTGAGATTAACTCGTGTTCACTCCGATTAGTAAAATGAAGTAGAAACTTAAGATAAAAATCAAAGTTGGTGTAATATTGAAATACTAACACTGAAATTTTAACATGTGCAACAACTTTTTGAAATATTAACATGCATGAGAAAAATTAAAGTTTTGGGATTTACCTTTCCGACTAGTTTAATAATCGAATAAGAGAATGTCTCTTCGAAAAGCGCAAATACGTAGACTTTGATCCATTGTTTATTTTCAGCAAAGAATATTTTTAATGAGGCAGATGATAATTAAATTCTATTCCGAATTGTTGCCATGTAGGCTTCATTTTTTTTTAATTTCAATTTAAATCATATAAAAAGTAAAAAGTTTTACAAAAATGTATGAACGCCATCTGTATTTAAGATAATCTACAGAAAAACATGTCAACAATTTCATTAAAAAAATAAACTTAAAAAAATTTCCACTAAATGGTCAGCTATTTCTACACTTAAACTGATATAATCAAGAAAATTAAGAATATCCTTTGTTTTCATGCCTTAATTGCAGATATAAACAATTTTAATTACAACATTATGTAAAACAATAAATCCCACGAATAATAATGCTTTTGGATTGTATCTACCAAAAAGTTTTCTTCGCGCTTTTTCAAATGAGATGGGTGATCTTTTATATGTTTTAAAATTCTCAACTACAATGATATAGAAGCAGTTTCCAAATACAAAATGCAACTTCAGACACACATTACACAGCACATATATTCAGTCATCGTAATATAAAAATTTTGTGAAAGATAAAATGCTACAAAAAAACCTGATGTAATTTCATTGTGCTAAAAGAATTTATTAATGTATTAACTATCTATCAGTAATAAAACAGCTTTAAAAAAGAATTACAAAACAGCACAAATTTAATTTCTAATATTTTAGAACCCTGGATTTCCTATCTCTCAGGAAAAAAACAGTTTTTCAAAAATATGTGACTCACATAACAAAAAAATAAAATAAAATAAAAATTCCAAACGGTAGTTTCTTATACTGTTAGGTCATAGAATAAGCATCTCCCATGAGATTCATAAAGGAAGAAAATGTTTAAAGGATGATATTCTCCAATAACAAAAACATTAACGGGGACCAGTATCTCAAACAAATTTCATGAACAAGTTTCAAATGTATTTTTGGTTAGATTTAAAAGTTTATTAGCAATAACTACATGTAAAAAAATTTCGAAGTTTTGCAAAATAATTTGAAAAAATGTAGCTACATTTTTTTTCATTTTAAGTTTCCGCTATGATATTTTTATATTGTAAGTAGTAATATATTAAAGAAATTTAAAATTTGCATTTGGTTAATTCTAAATGAGATTCTTAAACGTTTGACATGTACTGAAAAAAAAATCTCATCAATTCGTAAAAATATAAGACTTGAAATATTGAAAGTCCAAAGGGCAAAGAATACGCAAACGATAACGGAACTGAGATAAATGCCCTTAAATATTTTGCTCGCAATTTAAAATAGTTCACATATGATTCTAAAATCAGCTGTAGCTAAAATTAAAAAGAAATTATTAATATTAAAATTAATATTATTATTAATAATAATATTAATAATAATAATATTAATTAATAATAATAATTATTATTATTATTATTATTAAAAGAAATTTTGATCTGATGTAAATCTGACCACTTGGAGTTTTTTAGCGGAAAAAAAAAGATATTTTAATCAAATTCGGTACTGATTGATGGTATTCTTGAATATCCTTAACTAAAATTAAATAAAAAAGGAATTCATATCACGTCTTCAAATCTTTTCCCTTTATGTTATAGCTAATTGTTTATATATTAGGTACAGACGGAAAAAGAAAACAGAAAGAAATACCCTATGCACTTTACAAGAGAAGGTTCCGAGAATTCAGTGAACGTTTGTATATCTATAGAGTATCGTTAGTATATAAATATATGACAGTCGTAAAACTCAATACCCAGGGGGTGTTGAGAAAATAAGTCGCAAAATTTACACTGCAGTTTATAATCGGATAAATTTCCTTCTTTCTCAAGCGGCTCAATATCGTGGATAGTAGCATGCAGGATTTGAGATTTTTCTTTGTGAGTTCGAAAACCAATCAGGCTTATTTTTCAAGAAAAAAATTTATCAATTGTTTTCGCTCCGCAATTTAAAAAAGTATGTATAAATATTGAAGTTTACAAAAAAAATATAAATTAAATATATATTTTGTAGCATATAAGTACATTTTAACTAAGAAATTTTTATGATTTAATATTTAAAGAAAAGTAAATTAAAAAAAGTAGTCCAATTTATATTTCTATAGACCAGAATTTTTTTGTGTCATTTAAAGTCATTTACCGATAATTAAATAAATAATCTACAACTTTTAGTCTATTAAGATTTGAGTCTAATAATCTACTATTTTAAATTAAAATACTTGAAAAAATATATCATTTTAATTCTTTTTCATTCATTCTGGTTTTTTTCTATACCTTTTTTTAGCCGATTGTACAATAAACATGTTTGATTAAAAAAACAAAAACAATTTTGGTCTATAAATGTATTACGCTATCATACGTGGTACAGAAATTGATATTATTTGTTAATTGTTTAATGGCAACACCCGAATGAAACGCATCCCATTGGTTAATGTGTAAATGTCCTTTAGCAGAATTTAGGCCGAGGTAAATCGGATTTATTTACGTTTTAGTCTTTCGCTGGAATTATTGGACTTCAAAATATTATTAGAAATGCCCGTAAAAGATCTCGGCGAACTCTTGAATGTGAAAAAAAAGTCAAATTAAGAAAAGAAAATCGAAATAGATTGGATCGAGAACACCGTCAAACACGGAGCATAAGCGGTCACCAAAATAGGCTTAATAACCGTTGCATGCACTAACGCGTTGCTTCGGTAATCAAAGATCTTTTGATTCTATAACTGTTGTTTCTCCTATTTCAGATATATTTAATTGTGTTTATAATTATCATTTCGCAAATTTTAATTTGCCCTATATCAAGCCTCGATCTTCTATCGATATGCCATTTAGGCTCAATCGTAAGAAATCCCTTGACCTTTTCATTCTTTAAAAGTAAGTGGAATAGTTTTCCCTGCCGTTCCATTTTTTAAACGTAAGTGTTACACTTTTGAAATTTTAGATCTTGTGGATTTTTTTTACAATTTTTTAATATAAATAAATATTATCCAGGCTTTTTTTTTATGAAGTCCACTCTACTGTTATATTTTTCAGTGACAGTATGCCCGGGCAACGCCGGGAGAGTGTAGTGCAATATAGTATTGCTGAATTTGAAATTTTAACTTATTTCATTTTTTAAATAAAATTTGCAAATGTTAACAAAAATGTCTTAATATACCACCTATTTTAAAATTTTGTATCCATTTTGGAGACTTAATACTCATCAATGCCATGTAATATGTAGTGTATATTATTACTAAATATGTTTATATCTAATACCATTCTTTCGTTTGCATCAAAAGATATATGTATATATTATATTCTCAAAAGAATTCATATCATGTTTGAGAACTTTCTTCCTTTAATTTTAAATCAACTGGTGCGCAATTAGTATAATAAACATGTTTGAATAATTTTATAATTGTCTTTATAAACGGAGCTGTGCTTATATAACGGGGCTGTGCATATATAAATCATCAACTTTTCGCTGAATTTGGACCACCTCCCCCCTTACGGTATCATGCGTTATCATCTCACGACCCCTCCTCCTCCCCGTAATGATATTGTTATCAGTGTATAAAAATTCTTTAGATTTTTGGATTTTTTTTTCTTTTGTTTGGAGTTATATACAGATAAGGTTATACAATTATACATTTATTTTTCGCGTACTTTATTGGTTCAAATGAAGAAAAGTCAATAAAATATCAGTTAATATATGAAATAACTTTGTATCAAATAACACTTAAAAGACATAGTTACTATTTAAAAGTACTTAATAATAGCTTTTTGTTGCATAACGTATTCAACAGTAATAATATCTTTTTGCACTTGCCTACGCACGGGGTGGGGCAGACAGAACTTCTTATCAATAAAACAGGTGGACAATAGGGTGGAGTAAAAAAACCGAAAATCGGAAAATTAAAATGTAATACCGCGCAAGAGTTGTGTATAGTCCTCAGTAATAAAAGGGCGGAATTTTTTCGAAATCTACTTTTATCTTCCGGTGTCCCCGGATCCCCAATTTTCGCCAAACTCGTCAAAAACACCTTGTACAAGTTATAAATAAAACTAAAGATAAAGCTGGAAAACAAAAATGTCATACCGTGGAAACGTTGTGTATGGTACGTAGTAGTATCCCTGCGCAGTTTTTTCTGAATCAAATTTTATCTTCCGGTGGCCCGGTCCCCCCCCCCCCCCATTTTTTATAAAATTCGTCAAAAATGCCTTGTACAACTTATAAATCGGAATAACCATAATGTTGAAAAATAAAAATGTTATTCCGCGGAAAAGTTGCGAATGGTACGCAGTAATATGCCTGCACAGTTGTTTTGAAATTACATAATATCTTACAGAGATCCAGTCATTCGAAATTTTGAAAAAAATGCATAAATTCCTTTTTATTTGTAATACATGCATGATAGCATGCATCCCACAAGAAGCAAGAGTGCAATAAAATCATTTTATCTGTGAAAAGTACACAATCAATTAAAGTTCAAGAATGAAAAACAAATATTTAAATCTGTTAAAAGAGTTAAAAAAAATTATAGTTCAATTAAATCGTTCGTGCTCTTTAAAACAAAAATCAAAATATTCGAAATGTTTCAGCTTGGTGTTTATTGTTGGTCCTGTTGGAGTTTTGTAACCTTAAAATCTGACTTAGTCTTAAAACATGGCATACACTGTAAAAAAAATCTGTAAAGTTACTAAAATATTTCTAGGAAACTGGGATTCCAGGAACTTTTTATGTAACGGCAACAGCAAAAATTTCTGTAACAGCATCTGTTACAGGAATTTTTCTTGTTGCCGTTACATAAAAAGTTCCTGGAATCCCAGTTTCCTAGAAAAATTTTAGTAACTTTACAAATTTTTTTTTACAGTGTAATGGATCTTATGAATCCATTCAAGCTGCTTGAACCACAAACTGTCGCGGCAGCTTCAGTGACCACTGTAACACACTTTTCTACACTGTGAGTGTTGCATGGAAACTCAGTAAATGGAATGATATCTTCACGATTACGTTTGTCAATGTACATCTTTAAATCATCGCATGAAAGATTAGTAAAAATAGGTGGTTCTGTAACTTCTATCTTATCCCACTGAATCAGATCAATATAATCTGCTGCTCTAAAATTGATTGCAAGAACTTGGAACCGCATAACTTCTCCACTTGTTTTCGCACTTCGCGCTTTAAGGATTCTAAGAAATCCCAGTTCGCGAATGTGTTTCCGATCATCAGTTACCGTGTCATGCTACTCAGCAGATTTTCCGGATGGGCAAAAAAGTTATTGCGCTGGATTACTGGGTCAATTATAACTATAACTGCCTGAGGCATTTCCACGGAAAAATAAACAATTTCCCAAAGATGACTTGCACTTATTGGCAGACCGTACACGTGCGTACACCTTGACTACAAGCTCCGTCAATATCTGCAGATTTAACGTTAGATCTAGAGTTCTCACATAGCGTCTCAAAATTCTGTTGGCGGTGATAACCCATCTTCTATGTGAAAGTCTACCGGGAAATCTATTTTCAAGGTCTTCAGAACAACTTCCTTTCTTAATAGATAGGATCACTTTTGATTTTTGATCGGTACTGAGGTCTTCAATAACTGTTTCAAGGTTATAATTAATCTCGAATAGTCTGTAAAAAAATGTTGGGAAGGGATTCACACTTGTCCAACATTTTTCTAACTATAACTGTATGCTCCACTGCTGCATCCGTCTAGTACAAACTGATTTAACAGAACTTTAATTTTTTAACACTTTTAACAGATTTAAATGTTTGTATTCCACGCTTGCTTCTTGTCTGATGCATTCTATTATACATGTACAACAGATAAAAGGGAATTTATGGCATTTTTTTTCAAAACTTTTAACGACCAGGTCTCTGTAAGATATTATGTAATTTTCAAAACAACTGTGCAGACATATTACTGCGTACCATTCGCAACTTTTCCGCTGTATGACATTTTTATTTTCCAACATTATGCTTATATCGATTTATAAGTTGTACAAGGCATTTTTGACAAATTTCTCAAAAATTGAGGGGGGTGGGGGCACCGGAAGATAAAATTTGATTCAGAAAAAACTGTGCAGGCACATTACTACGTACCATACACAACGTTTCCGCGGTATGACATTTTTGTTTTCCAGCTTTATCTTTATTTTTATTTATAACTTTCACAAGGTGTTTTGGACGCGTTTGGCGAAACATGGGGGGGCCCGGTGTCGCTGGAAGATAAAATTTGTTTTCGAAAAAACTGCTCGGTTTTATTACTCAGCACCATACACAACTTTTGCGCAGTATTACATTTTAACTTTCCAATTTTCGGTTTTTTCACGCCACCCTAGTCTACAACATTCTTTTCCTTTTATTTACTTGTAAACACAGGTATCATTTCAACCATACTTCGCATATGATTTGTCGGAAAGAGGATTACATATGCATACCCGAATGACAGAATAATATGTATGCCAAACGTTGGCGTATTCCATATTTTGGAATTGTTTAATTGCATAATCATTTAAGGATTTTAATAATAACTTTGTATTTTCATAAAAACAGATAACATACTAAATAGAGATAACATACTATTTTGATGTAAATACCAAGAAATAGAAAATTTTGCTTGGATCAAAAATGATAACCATATCAAACGACAAACCACCACTACCCCTAGAGATATCTTAAGATATCATGTTCCAGACCCCCGCGTCCCCCCTAAAATGATAACGTTATATATGCATAGCTCCAAACCACTGTTGCTGGACATACTATAAATAACATGATACTCATTTCAATACTTTTATGGAAATATTCTAATGATAATAAAAATAGTATATTACATAACCAATTTTAAAATTTTATGTCGAATTTGTGAACAATTAAAATGTTCTATATAAGGGAAGGCATATAATGTGCAATATAATTTATAATTAAATATTGTTATTGCCAATTTTAATATTTTGTTTTAATCAAGAATCAGTTAAAAGCACATTAAAATTTCAAAACAATAAAAGTATGAATGATATATATGATAAATTTTACAACTGTAAATTTATACATTACTTCAGCCGTAAACTACGGATACTTTTAAACACGAATAAAATAGGGATGTTTCAGTACAGTGTATCTCTTCTTTTTGTTGATCACTAACCGATTCCTAAATTGCATGGTTTAGAAATGTCGTTCATTTCGCAAAAATGTTTAAAATTTAATTATTTATTGTATGAAATTCTATTAAAGTTAAAATAATATTTATCTATAATATAGAAGACAAACGTGTTTGCGCATAACGCTGAAGTCATTTTGCGAATGGCAACATTTGACGATGAAATGACGGTTTTCCAATTTTCACTAAGGCAATTTTTTTTTAACTTCTAAACATCGCACATTTTCATTTTTTACACCGTCGTATAGTGGAAAAGGTGTAATTTCAACTGAAATTTGTTTGAAAATTATATTGAAATTTATCTGAAAACGGCATCGCTAATTACTCATTTTTAATAGTTTTTAAATTAATTTTCAAGCATGATTTGTATTTTTTTTCTCTACCTCTATCAGGCACAGACATTATAAAAGTTAAATCTGTTTGTACGTAAGATAATATAAATAGTTGAGCAATTGTTTCCGGCTTGTATTCCATAACGAATTGAAAAATTCATTAATAAAATAAAATAATAGAAATATAAAAACAGAAATTGTAGACACGTAATCGTACTACGCACTTAAAGAACTGAAATGATCAAAAATAGGATTGCTGCAAGTAATGAAATCCTTGGTAATTCCTTTCGCTATTAACTGATACGAAAGCATCGCTTTTAATAAATTTTGAATCTTTATTTGATGCAAAATTGATACATTCAAATAAAAATACTTTTTGGTGTTGTTAGTGAGCAATCTTAAAAAAATATATATATATATGTGTATAATTTAAAAAAAATTATTCTCCTTTATATTTTGTAACCAGGAAGGTCGATCCCCTAGTGTAATTTAAATTTTTTAAAATTATCGGTGATCTTGCAAAACAATAAAGTAAATAAATAAATAAAAATAAACGTTTCATTCTTATACGACCAAAACTTTCCGAGTTATGATAGTTTAAATCTTTCAAATTTTCCGTGTTTTACTAAAAATAGTAAAACACGTAAAAGGAAAATAGGTTTAAACTGGTAAAAAGTCTTGCTGCTGCTTTTATAGTAAAATTACGTCTTCTAAAATTTACTTACTTCTTCTTACGTAAAATTACGTCTATCATGGAAGACGGTAGTATTTCGAGTGACGCAGCCTTAAGCCTAAAATCGTATCGTATCGTATCGTTAAAATCGTATCGTATCGTATCATAGAATTCGTAGATGGCGGAACTCATATATACAGCTAACTCGACATCAAAGAAAACGCGAAAAGCCGCCTTTTAATAACTCAGCAGATATATGTCTTATTGCTCTGAATTTTCTAGAACAGTCTTATATCTGCAGTCTAATCGTATACTAAAATTTTTGCATTTCTACGTGCAGTATATTTTGAGATCTAACTAGCCATTTTTAAAGTGAAAACGTTGGTATAATATCGAGGAAGTTCCTAATTTGAAAATCTCGAAAACGGTTCTAACGATTATTTTTAAATTTATACATAATATAAATGTGATTAAGGCGAGGTGAATAACACTTTTCTTTTTTCTGGGAAAACTCTCGTTTGTTAAATAATTCGATTTTTTTTTCTCTCGAAAATGACACGGGCGATTTTTTAAAAATCAAATAAATATGTTTCAGATGAACCAAATAACAATTTACTTGTTTCCAGCAAGACTCTTGTTCGTTTTATAATGCGCATGAAAAATCGGACTATATTTCTTCGCCATTCTATGGAAATTTCACCGAAAATGCATGACACTGTATTCATACACATGCTTTCTTTTAAACCACTTTTGGGGAGAAAAATTTTGTCTTCCCACTGGCTGAGTGGCTAAGGGCCATCGTTTACTGACCTTAAGATAGGCAGTTCGATACTCTGTGGTACGTGTTTTTACATGTGAATGTTTTTTTTTTTTTTTTTTTTTTTTAGTCTGCTAGTTGACCATTATTCTCAGTTCCTTTGTAATTTTTTTAATTGCTATTAAGTTAAATAAAATTACAATTATAATAACGCCAATTTGATGATGATTATTTCTTGGCAATTTTTCAACAATAAAAATGTTACCATAAATTTTATAAATATATTTAATTTCAATCACTTTACAAAAAATATACATTAATAATTATTATTTGAATATAAATCACACGATCAGAAACGTAAAAAAATAATTCATTTCAGCTCTTCTTTTTATAATATCATTTTTTATTATTATGACGGTCAATTAATATATAATCACTGACATCCATAATATTATTATTATTATAATTATTATTTTCCTTGCATAAAAGCTATTGTGATGTAATAATTCTTTTATAATAAATAATTTAGTTGAAATGTTTTATTTATAAATATCAATGAAGTTTGATAACCCCGAGACAATTCTTTTTATTTAACTTTGCAATATTTACAGTTTACATAATAAGCATATCAGAATTCTGGTGTCGCCATCTTTTGACGCAATTGCGTAGTATTATAGAGAAATGTTTGATCAAAACGCTGAAGTAGACAGTTTTTAAATCGAAGAATTATTTTAAGAGATATTTAATGTTAAATCTGGATAAAATTGTCTCATTAAAAAAAGTCTCATAGGAAAGAAAAATATACATGGGAATTTAATCATTTTCATTCAATTTAATCATTCAATAGAAACTCGAAGTTTGCAGAGTGCATTTATTATTCTTAACTTGCCTAATTTTTTGACGGTTTATTTCAATTTTAAATTAAAATTTTCAGAATTTCCAGAGATATTTTTTACATATTTTAGAAAAGGTTATTTTAAATTGTTGCCAAATGTTAAAACAGCGCAAAGAATAATATATCCTTTAAATTAAAAATTTATTCACACGTGACTATTATAAACAGAAAAAAATCCTTTTAAATTAGAATTAAATGATAACGTGTTAAAAGCAGGAAAATATTAAACATTACGTCATAAAAATTGTTTTTACACATGCTTACTTAAAATGAAAGAAAATTATAAAATAATCAATTATTTTCAAATTAGAATTAAATGATTACGCATTAAAAGAAGGAAAACATTGAAAATTGCGTCATAAAAATTATATTTACACGTGAATATTAAAAGAAAAAGAAAATTTTTAAATAATAAATTCATTGATATGTGTTAAAAGTCGTAAATGGAGGAAATTACGTCATATTGGCCAAAGTGGCGAAAACAGTTTACAAAACACATTGCAAAACATATTGCAAAACAGTGTAAATTAAAAAAATATATTTATATGAGAGATTTATTTCAAATTTCGAGATGATATTTTTAACTATAGTTGCTAATTTTAAGGTAGCGCAAATAATAATATTATCTTTCTAATAATAAAAATATTTTGAGTTGAATGTTACAAAGAGAAAGGAAAGTTTGGTGAAAATTATGTCACATTTAAAACGTTACATTTAAAATCTCTTATTTAAAATCATTTTCTTATAGCGTTGTTAAAAAATACCATAAAGCAAAGACTCTGTTGACTTAGTTCCTTTTATATTTGGTAATTTTCAAATGTTTAACTAATCTTATTTAATCAAGCAGGGAAACAGCAACTAACATCAGCTGATTCGGTTTTGAAATCCCTCAGTAAAAGGGAAACCCGTTTACAGTAAGATCGCCATTGATTTTTTAATTATACAGAGCAGCCTCGATTATCCGAGCTAATTGGGACTGTTAGTAAATCGGAATCGGAAATCTCGGTTAATAGAACTGTGTGTAAAAACTCGCCGTGCTTGCGAATTTAACATCTCTTTTAAAAAAATATATAGAACGTTTTTTAAATAATAAAAGTAAATATATGTAAAGTTCTGTTTCACAGCTTAACAAATTTAAAAAGAAAATCAACTACCAGTAGTAAATTTTAAAATGCAAATTGAAAAATTTACGAAAGTTCACACAGCCACTGGAAACAAAGCATTGTTCGGTATTGACTTCTCAGGGTCCAATGTTTCTTTGGAGTTGAGGGCTTTTGGGGGCAGAAGGGCCTGTATAGCACGGACAGTGAGCTAAAGAGTGTGGTTATTTTTAAGGCTCATTCAAAAGGAAAAAAAAAATCAGACTTTGTTATCGGCTCGGTTAACAGAAACCTCGATTAATCGAAGATCGGTTAATCCAGGTTCTACTATAATTCAATCTTCCGTAATCTTTTTAAAGCAGATCAAATTTATGGACTTTAGCACAAAGTCACATAGTTGATAACTGCCATGCTTGTTGGCCACCTTTTTTCAAAAAGTTTGCTTCACCTTATTCAATTAATGAGATATCTCCGATAAAATAAGTCACATTTTCCCGTTCTAAAATACTGGTATCCAAAAATCGTAGCATGTAACTGACACTACAACTACTCATGGAACTAGACTATTTTAATTCTGATTTTTATTATAGACTATATAAAATTATTAAAAATATATATTATGATAGGAACTAGCGGGCTTCGTCCGCTATTTACGTTACGGATATAAAAATCATGTTTTTTTAGGGAAAAAGAAATAAAAACCTATTTGGCGATAGGTTTATAAAGACACATTTTGTATTTGTTATATTTCCGGGGATGAGGAGGGGGGGGGGGGTATTTTGATTAAATATCGCAATTAGTCTACATGGCAGATATAATTATGATAGACACTAGCGGGCTTCGCCCCTCTATGGCGCCTTATGGGTCCAGCTTCCATAACTCAGAAACTACCTTTCGGACATCAATGCAACAGATTCCAAACGTTATAATTAACTTAATAATCACCCTATATAGCATTAAAGTAAATTTATGAGTACTGCATACTATTTTTTTATCGTAATTTCTGAAGAGAAAAAATTATTTCGGTTCCATTCTTAGGTACTGGTGTGAAAAATTTTGAAAAAGGGGGGAAGGAGGGGACGTGAGACTGCTGTTTGTCAAATAACACAACGGGCTCTGGCTTATTCAACTTGGTTTTTGATGACTTCAATTGGAAGGTGGTTTGTTTAAAAGAGTGCGTTCCCTGCCCCATGAAAATTGGAACTATTGGTGCTACATCTATGTAAGGATTTAATAATTATAAATTAACATTTTGGATTTATTAATTTAAGGATAAAGTGTTTTTAAAGGAATATCAAATGAAACTCTCTGTGCGATCTGCGATTATACTTACCCACTTGTTTTTATATACAAACTGCTATAAGGAAAATTGTAATAAAATAGTAAAAATTAAATCTACATTAAATTCCATAAGTATCTTTTTTTAATCATTTTATCACTAACCTCAAAAAAGTAATGATATCAATGCAAAAACCCTTGACGGGTTAAAAGTTTCTGACGCAGCACTTTATCTTATGCTCTAAGAATTTTAAATATGGAACTTAAAAATACTGATATCAAATTTTGAGTGACGTTATGCTATTTCTTAAAAAATATATTTGTATTTATTTCACCATTTTATTTTTGTTTTATTTATAATCGCATGTGCAAAAGTTATGTTCAACATGAAAAGCTGCATAAAATTTTATTCGCTGTTGCTTTATCATTTACATCTCTCATAAATTCAAAATATGTGTTTTAAAAGATATGATATAAAATTTAAGTGACGCCTTGATGTGACTTTAAAAGGTTTGTTTTTTAAAATTCAATTTAAATTATTTTTGACTTGGTTAAAATATTTTTTTTACATCTACACAATACTTTTAATTTTCCAATTCACTGTTAAATATATCACTTTCATTGAATCTATACTATGCATTGAAATGTATTTATTTCAATAAATTGATTTATCTTTTGTGTCACGCTATTCAAAATTGTGAGTAAGATTTATGTAAATGGTTTCTTTGCGTCATTGTGTCCAAACTACATGAAATGTATGAAAAAGGATAGTTTGACGCAAATAAACCATTTACATAAATCTTACTCACAATTTTGAATAGCGTGACACAAAAGATAAATCAATTTATTGAAATAAATACATTTCAATGCATAGTATAGATTCAATGAAAGTGATATATTTAACAGTGAATTGGAAAATTAAAAGTATTGTGTAGATGTAAAAAAAATATTTTAACCAAGTCAAAAATAATTTAAATTGAATTTTAAAAAACAAACCTTTTAAAGTCACATCAAGGCGTCACTTAAATTTTATATCATATCTTTTAAAACACATATTTTGAATTTATGAGAGATGTAAATGATAAAGCAACAGCGAATAAAATTTTATGCAGCTTTTCATGTTGAACATAACTTTTGCACATGCGATTATAAATAAAACAAAAATAAAATGGTGAAATAAATACAAATATATTTTTTAACAAATAGCATAACGTAACTCAAAATTTGATATCAGTATTTTTAAGTTCCATATTTAAAATTCTTAGAGCATAAGATAAAGTGCTGCGTTAGAAACTTTTAACCCGTCAAGGGTTTTTGCATTGATAATAAAATTACGTCTGACGAAAAAAGACTCAAATCTTTCGAAAGGCCTAACGCATTTAAATATTTTTGATGGTATTTAAGAAGCTCTTATAGTAAAACATGTATCTGATAACAGAAACCATTGGAAATTCATAAATTTCAAAGTATCATAACTCGGTAAGTTTGTGTCATACAAAAATGGAATTTTTAATGTTTTATTTGCTAGAGCATGGAGAAAATTTTTCAAATATAACTTGTAGAAACCGGGTAGCGTATAAAATTTTAATTTCATAGATTTTTAAATTCATAACTTTTTTAATTTCATAACTTTCCACGTAAATGGACTTTCATATAATGAGGAGCAACATATTAAACAGAATTATACCCGTAAAACTAACAGTTTAGGAATTAGGTATTGGTCAAGGATAAAAAAGAGAAAAGGGATATTCGGTATATAATCAATTTTAAAGTTTTTACTTTATGCATTACTTTTCGAGTGAACTTTAGGCAATTTTATTACGCGAGAAGATTAGTGTTGTATACGTGCATTAATTTCTTAATTATCTAATATTTAATAAAAACAAAATTTTAATACATAAGAAGTAGAATGGATAATACGATTAAATTTAATTATATTCTATCATAATTACATCATTGTAATACCATTTCCATCTCTTTTCTTTTCAAGGAAAGATTAATTAATTAAAAATACATATGTTCTAAGTTCTAAAAGGTTCCTAATGCTTAAGCATGTTAAAAAATTCTATCTCTTGTTTGCAATAGATAATGAAAAATAAAAATAAGTATTCAGATATAGATACAGTTAAAATGTATCAATTTCCCATCTTTTATACAAATTTAGGGTTTTAAGGTTCTTATCTACGATTTCATGCACAGTATTCCCTTAACATTTGCGATGGTTAGGTTCTCAGGAACCACCTCGAATGTTGAGACTATCTTTCCGTGTGTAAAAGGGGGCTAAGTTTGAAGATTTCATTTTAATGGGGAAAAAAACAGTTGAAATGTAAAAATATATTTATTAATCATTAAAAATACATGATGTAAATAAATTTGACTAATTATAAACATATTGTACAAAGTTTAGTTGCTCATTGATGTATGAAAAAATTTATTGATTATATGATTGCTTGGAAGAACAGATCTTTTGTTTATGAATTTCTGTAAAAGGAAAAGTTAGTAGTCTTCATTTCTCTTTTAAATTTAAGACTCCTCGTCAATTAAGGATCGCATTCTATTGCTTTCTCAACAAGCTGTTGTTGAAGTTTCAAAATTTCCCAAAAAAATTCACTTGTAAAACAATTTTGAATTTTAGAAAATTTTGGAATTTTCTTTATTTTTTAGCATCAAGTCATGCTTCGGGTTTCTCGGAATTACTTATCTATGATTTACTCAATATAAAGCTTGAAGTTCCCAGAACTCAGGTTATACAGAATAATGCAGCTGTCAGTGTCAAATAGTTTATGGAATTGGTAAAACAAAGCGAGTTTACTTTGTAAAAAATATTCTTTATAAAACAAAATTCGCGAATAATCAAGTTGATTATTTGCGAATGTTGAAATGTTCTTCATTTTTCATTTCGCGAATACTCAAAACTTGCGAACGTTAAGGAATTACTGTATGTCATTTGTTAGCATTTAATTTCAAATAGAGATTCAAATTCAAAATATCGAATCCAATATTAGTACAGGTAAAATAAACCAAAAATTGAGTGGCCATTCACGAAAATTTGGGAAGAACTTCGTTTTGGCACTAGAAATGAAGATTTGGAGAGACTCAAAATAAAGTTGTTTTAACATGTTTTAGATTGCAAAAGGGGGGCATTTTAACTCAGGGAGGGGATCTCAACTTTTTTCATTGGGTCAAGTGGGACATTGTTTATTATGAACTTTTTTCCTAAATTCGCCAGTTCATGCTTTTTCTCAAAAATGTCTTTTACAATACATTAATTTGGGGCTGAGCACTGAACCCGATTAAGAAAAATTCGCTTATTTTCTTGTACTTGGTAGAAAGCGAAAGCAAGTGAATTTATTAAAATATATATAATTTTTACTTTTTTTTCTTTTCAACTGAAAAGAAAAAAAGGAAACATTATTCAAACCATCTTTTTAGGATTTCTAAATTGATTTTTCAATGTGTATTCGTAAATTAATTAATATTAATCTACTACTTGATAAGATAGTGTTTTTTTTATAAATATTACACT
Organism: Maratus speciosus; assembly: GCA_963932465.1. Lineage (NCBI taxonomy): Eukaryota > Metazoa > Arthropoda > Arachnida > Araneae > Salticidae > Maratus > Maratus speciosus. The sequence continues at coordinate 309,577,295 of OZ010792.1, forward strand.
CTCCATTTTTTATTGATAATTTATTTTCTACTTTTATCTTTAAAATGTTTCATTGTTGCAGTATCCTATTCATTTGGCATATTTTGGCCAGCATTCATTGGCGCATAATTATATCCATTGTGTTTTCAACTCGCACACAATTTGTACGAGTTACAGAGAATATTGGGCGATTTATTACTTGTGGCGGGCTAACTGAAAAATTCCTTAAAATTGATGTATTGATTTGTAATTAAAGTTGTAAAAATATTAAAACGCTGTATTGTCATCGGAAACCCATCTTTGTACTCCAAAATTCCATCTTTACATTCAAAAACCAGGTTGAGTTAAGTAACAGAGACTGAAAATCGATTTGCTTTGGATCATATATTAAATATACACGATTCTGCTTGTTATTATACATAAGGGATATGTGATAAAGTAAAAAAAAACGCATTCTTGAGGTTTGTATTTGTGTTCAGACCTTAAAATGTAACTTTAAAAAATATTTTAAAGAAAAAATATATGAATTTTAATCAAAATAAACTAATAAATCAGTCTTAAAATTTCTCAAAATACCTGCCAAAGCAAATTTAGTTAGAGCCAGGACCCGACTTAGACTACGCAGGGGCACGGAGTAAGCATTAAATTGACGGGGCCCCTTCTATTTATCCATAGAAATAGTTCGTGTATTATGCTTAAGTGACTAGAACTAAATTATACAGATATTAAATTACGATTTCTATGGAATTGTTAAAGAACGAAATTTGAAATTTGGCATCTTTGATACTTATAAGGTGCAATTGAACATCTAAGACTAAACTAAGAACATCTTATAAAAAATTCCAAATTTAAAAGAGTGAAATGAACGAAAAGTGTTCGAAAAATGTTATAAATTACTATTTCTAGCAAGTATCAGGTGATACAAAAGTAAAAGTTACAAAAGTACTGGTTCCAATTCATGGTGACACTGACTTCCTTCTCCAACATAGGCTATATTTTCTGCTGCTGCCGGTACCAAAAGTGAAGTGCAGAAAATTGCGATTTGTGTGATAGTGAAGTAGTAGAAACTCGAAATTTGGCATAGTAGTTACTAATGTGATATAAATGCTCTCTAAGAACAATTTATTAAAAAAAATCAAAATTTAAAAAAAAAGTGAAATGCGCTAAAAGTTTTCTAAAAATTTTCTAAATTTTTATTCCAGTGGAATTCATAAAGATATTCATACATGCCTTGAAATTTGGCATGTTAGTTACTTTTAAGATGTTAATGCTCTTTAAGAACAGTTGAAAACTAATTCGGAGTTTAAAAGGGTGAAAGGAGCGAAAAGCGTTCTAAAAATTTTCTAAATTACGAATTCTATTAAATTGTTAAATAGGGTAATTCTAGGATAGATCGCCATAGAGGAGAGATCTAAATATTTCAAAAACTATATCATAGATTGCAGCATAACATGTTTCGTAAGAAATAGTTCAACGTGTTCATTCAATGCGACGTGCAGCTGTATTTTTCAATTGTAAAAAGAAAGTGTAATTTTAATGTTTATCTAATTTAGTGGTTGGATATTTTTGTTGAGTTAGGTATCTGAAAGTTTTGCAGTACGTATCTTACATTTATTTTTATGAGGACTTTTAAGACACGTATATAATCCAATATTTCCTTTTAAGTCTAAAACAAATACGTACAATGGTGGGGTGTCGCTTTAAATTGCGTAGCGATCCGTCCATCAATTTTAAGATAGATGGCCACATCAAATCGAGGAGAGAAGGTCACCTATAATCAATATTTCAAAATTATACAGAGTGAGGTTTTTAACTAAATATAATTATTTTTTTAAATAATTATATAATTTTTATTTTTATAATTATATTAATTGATATAATTATTTAAATTTTAAATAATATAAATATTTCCATAACAATAATATAATGGAGTCTAACGATGTATTTTTGTTTCATAAAATATTGAAAAACTTCGGAAACGCTCATCCTAGAAACAGATAAAGTTGATAAATAAACTTAAAACCCTGAAAAATTCTAAAATGAGCGCAACAAAAAATCAAAACACTACATTTCCAGCAGCGAAGAAGATTAAATGCATTTGAAATTATTAGATTCTACACAGAGCCCGGGGGAATAGAATTCGACGAGGATCACTGTGTTGGTTGTGGAGAAGAATATAATATCACAACCAAAAAGGATGATTGGATACAATGCATAAGGTGCCAGAAGTATTTCCATGAACCATGTACAAACTATCAAGATCTTTGCCGAAAATGTGATAAAACTTTACGAAAAGTGAAAGATTGAAATTGTACTTCAATTTTTTATATTAAATTTTATTCACTGATTTTCCGTGATATAATTGCATCTTTTAAAATTTCTATATGTTTTCCATGATTAACTGCATGAAATGTGTCATTTTTTTTGCTATTTTAACTTCATTTTTTCCTTCTTGTATTGGATGGCCATCTCTCCTCTGCTTGACGGATAGATGGCCATCTGCCATTGTTATTTCAATTTTGTTTGCCACTTTTTGTTTTCTATAGTCAGTTATTGTTTTGAGCAAAATATGATGAGAATATGTATAAGAATTCCAAATATGCATAAATATTTCTTGTATTTGCATTCTAAGAATTTTTATTTCAATCTTTGAAAACTATGGCCATCTATCCTCGAGTTACCCTATAGAAACTCAAAATTTGGCATGGTTGATACGTGATAATATGTAAATGCTGTCTAAGAACAGTTTTGCACAAAATGTAAAAGGGTAAAATGAGCGAAAAGCTTTCTAAAAACTTTCTAAATTACGATTTCTATGGAATCTCAGAAAATAACAAATCGATTTCAAAAGTAATGTTGGCAAATTGATGGCGACAATCTCTGCTCCAACATAGGCTATGTTTTATTTTAGTGCCAATACCACCAGTAGGGTGTAGACTGATAGACCTGAAGCTTGGAATATAACATGATGGTTACTTTTAAAATTCAAATGCTTGCTGAAAACGGTTTTTAAAAAATTAAAACCTCAAATGAAAACTAAAATGAGCGTAAATGCTTTACAAGACCTTTTAAATTATCACTTACTTAGAAATAGATTTAGTTATCATTAATTAAAGTTTCAATTTCGCCAAATGCAGTGTAATAATGAAGTTTAGTCAAAATGTTTTTAATTAATAACCTTTCTATTAACCTTAGCAGTATAATTTCCTCTAATAAAAATAGGCACACAGATACCACATGGTATAATTCAATTATTGGGTGAGAAAGCCTTAGGTTTTGCTAGTGAGTTATAAATATGAAATACAAACACTCAGAAAATTTGCAATGACTTTGAAAATTAAAAAGAAATTATAGAATGAACAACATAAGAAAAATGTAATAATTTGCTAAAATTATTAAAGAAACCTGTAATTTATTTAAATCAACTTACATAAATAATAATTTATAATTAATAAATAATAAATAAATAATAAATAAATAATAAATAATAAATAAATAATAAATAAATAATAAATAATAATAAATTAATAAATAATATCTATTTTTTCTTTTCAACTTTAATGAAAACCAGTGTTTATAAAAGTGAAATAATCTCTTTTATTTATTTATTTTTTTTATTTTTACTTTCTTCTATCTATAAAAGAAAAAAGCATTGTAATCGAAATTTTTTCAACCTTCGGTTTTCAACGAATTTACAAGTTTTAGAAGGCGAAAAACGTCTATATATTTAAAACGCAAAGCGTTTTCTTTCGGCAGTCCGTAGAAAGAAACTACTGCATCAAATGAAACCAATCTTTTTTTAAATGAAAGATATTTGGCCACAGATTTATTATCGTACATTCGTTTGTTCAACTATTTTATTAACTAGCCGCAATTTTAAATTAAAATTCTACAGTTGCGCATTCGCAGTATATAAATACAAGTTTGCTTTTGGAGAGACGCGCTGCACATGCACAAAGATGCTCGCTCAGTTGGACTATCACATCACAGGTAGAAGTTGCTTTAAGATCGTCTGCTATTCGATCTTACTGTAAACAAACTTTTATTTCTTTCACAAAGTTCATATTTTATAGCTCTTTCAGCATTACTAACAATTTAAAAAGTTATTGTGTCGATATTAAGAGCTAGATACGGTTTATTTTGAGGGTGTCATATTGTTTTGGTCATATTACACACAGAAGATAAACACAGTGATTTGAGGCCAAAAGTAGGCTGGTGATCCGTCTAATGAATTTCCAACAGTTACACACGAAGATTGGGAAACTAGCATGTTAAGTTGTAGCTGCTTCTTTGAAAAAATAAGGTATCATAAATATTAAAGCACAAAAGAATTTCTGGAAATCAGGACTCAAGTTCGAGAAAATTGTGTATGCGTCAACTGCTTTTCGAACCTGTTCAATTTAGAAGGAATTAAAACAAGTTCCTGCTAGCGTAGCGGGTTAAAGCAGCAGTTTAAAGCTCTGAAGTTTTATAGAGGACGCAGGTTCGATCCCAAGCCTGGCAAAATGAGTAATATTTTTGTCGATGATTGATTTCTATAATGACATATTTTATTAGGAAGAGAAGTTATAGGATTTTTATTTTATTATTATTATTATTTGAATGCTTTATAACTAAATAAAATTTTACACGCAATAATATTTTGAAAAAAATAATGATTTTATATTTAAATTATTTAAACTATAATATTTTGCATGTAATTATCAATTGAATAAATTGAGCGGTTCTGCAATTTTCTTTATATTTTCTGATCATTATCGAGAATATATCTGAAAGAAAAGTTTGTCACTCATTTGCATAAAAAATAAAACGGAAAAAAATAAAAATATATTCGTAAACAGCTATAAAAGAAATTACCTTGATATCCAGGTTTAATATTTAAAAAATCTATAAAAACGTAAAATAAAATTCAAGGAATAAAAAATATATATCATAAATCGTTAGCTGCATCAATTTTCAAATTTACGTTTATAGAGAATGAGACAGATAACAATAAAATTCATGGCAGCTTTTAATGGTAGTGTAGTTTTAAAAAATAAATAAATATATGAAAATAAATATTCTTATTTTTCAAAAAAAAAAATGAGGGCGTGGTAAGTAAAAATAAATTCTCTAACCGGTATTTTTAGGTAAATTTTTGATAAAAAGATTCTGAACATAATTGGTTGTAAATTATAAACTTAAAATTCTTTCACTTCATTGACTAGGGTAGACTGACAGCACTATCTATCGCCTTAAAGAAATAGGAATCACTTAGTCTAAAGCTAGGAGAGTCTGCGAACATTTCAAAAGAACAATAATAAAAAATCTAAATATTAATTTTTTTCCTGAACTATGTATGGATAACTTTGACTTCATTTATTTTTTATGCATTTACATTGTTATTTTGTTGTAATGCAATATGTTAATAGAACGTAGTAATAAAACCAAGAAAACTTTTTTGCTCAATCTCTCCTTACAGGGTTGGTAAGATTGCACACATTGGCAGGAGAGATTGCGCACGCGGGTAGAAGAGATTGTTATTAATAATAACTACAATTAATTTGTTAATAATAATAATTACACTTAAATGATATTGTTGTAAAGTTTTTGTGAGTAAATATTATTGTATTAGGAGTGAATATTTCAACATAATGTTTAAATAATTAAAAAAGAAATAATTTTAACAACAGTTAAATAATTTTAATTTAAGAAAAAGAGTACAATATTAGAAAAAGCAAGTTCTACTAAGATTACAAAATAACATTAATCTACTTGATAACATGTTTAACTTGAAAATTACTTCATTTTCATTTCCACAGTTTCAATGTATTTTATAGGCTAACCGAATTTGTCGTCGTCCACAATCGATGCACTTATTGGTGTAAATCGTGCAGCTTTAGTACAATCACCTGCCACAATCAATACATTGAATCCAGTCACTGGTCGAAGTTGTCTCCTGGTAAAGTTCCAGAGCATGGAGCTATGAAGATTTAAGGAGACGACATAAATGACGTCACTTCTAGCTGTTCCTACCCCCCCCCCCCCTGCTTCCGCCATATTTGGCCGAGGAGAGCTGTGCTGTGAGCCAGTTTATTCTTGCTGAGCAAATCAACTATGGTAAAAGTCAAATATGGCGGACACCGGAGAGGGGGGGAAAACTGGCCTTTCGGCTTTAACTCTCTCCACGGTGCTAGATTGATATGTCGTCTCCTTTTAATCTTCATAGCACCATGTTCCAGACATTCAATGCACTCATCCCCATTGACCTTCGTTTTTTTTCCTCATTTTTTTATCCCACTTTTCCTAGAAGCAACTAGTTTTCAGGGGGGTTTTTTGTAGCGGCATCCTTCTTAAGTCTTTTTTCATGTATATTTTGTGGACCAGTAACATTAGTTACACCCTGTCTCCTTTTTGATTTCGATGGCATTAAAGTACTTGGAATGGGTGAAAGCTTTTCCAAAACATTGTAGTTGTTATCAGAAAATTTATTTTAGTTAACAAAATTAATTTATTAGAAAATTAAGTGTTCATAAATTAAAAATATATATAAATATTTAGTTAATTTATTAACAAATATATTATTAATTTGTTAACAACAATAATTGCATAAAATTAATTTATCCGACTTAATTTATCCGAAAATTTTTCCGACTGTCTTGGAAAAGGGCAAAATTGTAATGTTGTTTTCTCTGCATTTTGTTTTAAATGCTAAAAAAATGATTCTTTGAACATTTTATAAAAAAAAAAACTTAATAACGAATATGAGTGCAATCCTTTTAAGTATTAATCATTGTTCAATGTATTAAAAAAACATTCAATCAATAGAATTATATTACTTTAAATATTGCTTGTATTGCAGTGAAACCTGGAGCTTAGTGAACGTATTAACACGGGCTTGTCAGTGAGGGGATTAATAACATCTGTATTATTAATTTATTAACAAATTTTTTATCTGCAAAAATATTTTTTTTTTTTTCAAATTAATTTGTTACTAAATTTAGCTTTGATAATTATGTGTTTTTCCAAAATTATTTCAAAATTGATTCATTTATATATTTTACACGTAATTTGCAATTCATGCAAATTTACCAATAAGCTGCATAATCTCTCCTAGCACTGAAACTTATGGGGAAATGCGCCATCTCTCCTAAGTAGCAGATGAGCTGTCTCTCTTATTTTGGTAGGAGAGATTGCTCGGCCTTTTTATTTAAAGATGGCCACTTCTAAAATGAATTGTTAGTGTTCGCATCCTTAGTCTAGGTTAGTAGCTTATAAGAAATTATTTAAGTTCAAAATATTTTGTATTACTGACATTCTATAAAAATTCTGACAAACAATTATGAAAATTCATGCTCTTACTTTGGAAAAACAAAACAAAATAGCAATGCTTTACCCAAGACGCTCTGAACAATCAATGTGCACATTCATGTAGACACTGCATTAATGCTGCTGTACAACTACCTGGAGTCGCTGCGCGCGCACTCTACTCCTTAATGTCGAATCTCTTTGTGCGCGATCTCTCCCGGCTTTACCTCATAGAAATTCGTCACGTAATTCGTCATTCAATAATTAATATAAAAGTAACTAATTAAAAATTCAAGAATATTTTTAATGAAATCTTCAAGTTATTTACCGTCAAACCTTGACGGGCACTATCTAGTGTTTTTAGAAAATGCCTGTCTGTCTGTGTCGATGCGTCCTCTTGTATCATCTAAAAGTGTATGAAGTTATGCGCAGAATTAAACCAAACTTTATATATATGTTTTTGGCTATGACTACTAGCTCCCAGTTGAAATTGCTGATATTCCGCCAGAAAGGGGTGGTATAATAGCAATTTCTGATCCATGTTCTTTATTGTATAACCGGAAAGTGATCGAAGTTGCACCTAGAATTGAACCAAACTCCATGTATATGTTTTTGACTATGGCTCTCAGTTCGTAGTCGAAATTGGAGATATTCCCCCAGCAGGGACGCTGTGAGAGCGATTTTCGTGGATTTTCTAGATTTTTTGCAAGTTAATTGAAGAATTTAAGCGTATTTTTCGCCGAAATTTTATACTTGGATGTAATATTCATAGGCTGAGGTTTGTACAAAAGTTTGTAGAAAATAGGCCTGACGGTGGCGCTGTGATAGCGAATTTTTTTTTCGATTTTCGGGACGCGGATGGTAGCTATAGAAAGTAAAAGTCATACTGAATCACCCAATTTTTCAATCTAGGTTTAATTTGCATATTTTAATAAGCAATGATTTTCAAGTTTTTTTATATACGTATTACCCGTTGATTAGACTATTGCGAACTGCACCCCCCCCCCCTGATTTTGAAACATTTATTGACAAAAAACCTGAGATGTACCAATGAAAAAAAAATACTCTTTTTGAAGTATTAACATATATGAGAATGAAGAAAGTTTTTGGATTGACATTTCCGTCTAGTTTTATCCCAATTAATAATAAATGGTGTTTTTTTCTACCTTTAATTCCTCTTATTCTAGAAGGAATCAATGTGAACTACAAACACATAATTAGACTTTAATAAAATCGATAAACTTTAATCGTTTCGAATCTGGACACAAAGTAACAAAAACGACAATATAAAAATAATATGTTAATTCATTAAAAGGAACCCGAAGTTTTTTTTTTTTTTTTTAACCAGCCGTCTGTTTTCTTAAATTTTGTGTAGTTTTAGAGACTTAATTTCTTTTTTAGGTATAATGATTTTATTTCCGAACATTTTCTTATAATAAAGATTAAAATTGAAAGTATTCAGACTTCTATTTATGGCAGTGTTATATTAATACATACAAGGAACATTTATTTCTTCTAAAAAACTAAGGGACTCTGCCACAACGGGCTACGTACATGGTGCAGCAGTGTTACTTAATTTTCTTTAGAACAAAGATAGGCGATAATCCTAAAATCGAGTTAAATAAAATACGATAATGTACCCGATAATCCAAATTTAAGTGGTGTTAGCTGTAATAAACATATCATAGTGTCTGTAAGGCGCCTAAATTGCATTATTATTTTTATATGTTACTCACGATTTCATAGAGAGAAGCCATAGAATTTCTCCGGGATATGTTTATGCCACTGGCTAGAATAAAAGTTCTATAACCTGTAATAACCTTAATGGACCTTTTTGAAATACGTATCTTTTACTAGCTAAAAAATGTTAAACTTAAGATCTCGTTAATATAGATTGTATACTTCATCTTCAGCTAACAAAAAGTATTATTTGCACACACGCACTGTTTTAATTAAATAGTAAATATAGAACGTGCATCTCTGTTCTCTTAAACATTGCTATTAAGAAATAATAATAAAAAAGATTACTTTATGTTAAAAAAATAAATGCACTCATAACATTTGGTCATTTTTTTTCAAATTGTTAAGTGAAACGTCATGCAAATTTTTAGCAAATGTTAGTCTCATATTTACTAAGACACATTATATGATAATTCAGACAATTAAAGTAGGCGTGTCTTCGAAAAAGATAAATGCGAGTTTTCCATGTTTATTCACGAGCAGATTACTACGTTTCTTCTGATTACAGCTTAAAATAAGGCGAAATCAGTAAATTGTTAAACTTCTGCGGCATAAATAAGAATAAAGAAAATAGTTCAACATCGAATCAGTCACTTGCCCCTTTAACCCTTTTTCTACTGCATTATGATCTACTGTAATTTTTTTCATGTACTTTTTTTTCAGTTACTACAATGAAAATTAAAGGATAAACATAAAAAAATACTCGCCCGTGAGAAATTTAATTCCTTTGAGGTAATTAATTAAAGTGGTACTTTAAAGTACCGTCTGTACACTGTGACTAAAATATCGTAACAGAAAACCCACAAGGTATTTCAAATGGCACCGGAATTGTCGTAAAATATTTTCGAATTAATAAGTGTGTGAAATATAGCATTTTTTTCTTATTTAAAAATAATTTTTTTGTCAAATTCCGGTGCCAATCATTTATTTCAACACTTTTGCAGATGCTTTGCACCTGAAAGGGTTAAAAAAAACTATTTTTTTTTTTTAAGGTTTCGATCTTGTTACCAGTCCTTTAGTTATGCGACGTCTATATTCTATGGACAATACGTTCTCTCGCATCTCCACATATGCAATATATAAATTTACATATACCATTTCTAGCATAGCAAAAAAGAGCTGGTAGCACAACTTTTTCGATTTCCTATAAAAAATAATAATGAAACAGAAAAGAAGTACTAGGAAAATTATTACTACACTACATTTTAGTAATTACATTTTAAAGCAGAAAAAAACGATACATAACTACACAGACGAAAAGTAAACAAGAAGTTGTTCTCCAACACCCAGACTGATGGTAGTTATAAGTACCACAGAGAAATTCAACTGTTAAATCTAATACATACACCGTTCATCTAAAATACCTAGTCAAATTATATTCTAAGATCATAATGAACACATAAAAAATCCAATACTTATCTTATATGTTTTACTGTGTTTACAGCAATAAAAAGACGAGCGTGACAATCTGTATAAAAGGTCGGCAAAAACACATCGACTGTTTTAAAGATAACCCCTTCCTCGCTAAAATAACTACTGCTGCGATGTATCCTGATAAAGTGGAGTTAAAAAAGTCTTTTTGCAAAGTACCATTACAATGTTAGTAATTTTCACTATGGGATGAAAGTTTAAAATGAGTGGTACTTATAAGTACCGTGAGTAGATAAAGGGTTAAAGAAGCTGAATATAAGACATAAAAGAAATATTATTACACAAACATTAAAAAAAAAAAAATATTTCCTAGTGCACGAGAGTTGCCTTCTGACGTTGTTTAAACATAAAAAACTACAGTCGCATCTCGAAATGACCATTGCATAGATCCTTTCTAGGTACACATGTCTATCTTCTCACCTGATGAATTATTCTTTTATGCATTTCGATTGTAAACAGTATCGTCTTATATTATTTGTATGGTATTTTTACATAAAGTAATTTATTCTTAATGTTATTGATACCAATTTCTTAGTTCTGTTTTACAGACCAAAAACACTAAATAAGAATTTTATTCATTTTATGTATTCCGATTTTAAACGATAACATTATATTTCAAAGAAATTTATGTCTTTTATGCAAAATAATTTATTCTTATTGTTAATAACTTTATTTTTTAGTGTTGTTTTACTTTAACTTTGTTTTACGTATTTCGATTAGAAACAATGTCGTCATCTATACTAATATTATAAAGCAGTACCGTTTGTTTATAAAGGGTTATCTCTGGAATTACCAAACCGATTTCAAAAATAATGGTAGCAAAATGCTAGTGACAATATGTGCTCTAAGATAGGTTATATTTAATGTCTATACAACAAACGCCAAAGTGATGCAGGAGCAAAAATTGTTCTACGATTGAGATTTCTGCGATATAGTTGGACTACAAATTTAAAAATCCGTGTGGTGATTACTTTTCAGATTGAAAATTTTTCAATGAGTGGCTTCTAAAAAGTTAAGTTCGATAGTTAAAAGAGTGGAAAACGTTTTAAAAAAGTTTGATTTATTTGGAGCTGTTAAAGCTAGAAACTTAAAATTTAGCAAGACTGTTACTTTAGAAAGGCAATTGCTCGCCCATAACAATTTTTTTTTTAATTCGAAAGTTAAAGGGCAACAAAAAAGTTACAAAATTGCAATGTATGTTATAGAGTTGATATTGAAGCTTGGAATTTGGCATGGCGCTGAATTTTAAGATGTAAATACTCACTAAGAACGGTTTGTGACAAATTCGAAATTTAAGGGTGTGAATGAGCGGGAAAATGTTTAAATTACGATATCTTTAGAAGTGATAGCTCTAGAAACTTGAAATTTAGCATAGCTGATACTTTAGAGACGTAAATGCACGCATAAAAGTTTTTTTTATTCGAAATTTAAAAGGGTGCAGCAGCAAAAACCGCCTTAAAATTTCGATTTATGTGCTACAATTCGTATGGAAGCTTTGAGTTTGGCATGGGGATTATTTTAAGATTTCAATACTCGCTAAGAACAATTTCTAAAATAATTGAAATTTAAAAGGGTAAAATGAGTCATAAACGTTCGAAAAAAATTTCTAATTTACGATTTAGTTGGCTATTAAAGCTAGGGTTTAAAGCTAGGGTTTAAAGCTAGAAATTTGAAGTTTGAAATGTTTGTTCCTGTATTTCCAAGAATTCGAAATTTAAAAGGGTACAGTGGGGAAAAAAGCCCCAAAATTATGATTTATGTGATACAGTTAGTATAGAAGCTTTGAAAGTTGGCATAATGGTTACTTTTAAAATGTAAATGCTCGCAAAGAACGGTTTCTAAAAAAATCGAAATTTAAAGCAGTGAAATGAGCTGAAAACGTTTCAAAACCGTTCTGTAGTGCTATTTATTTAGATTTTTCCGATTAGAAACTTGAAATTTAGTATAATGATTACTTTTAAGATGCAGATGCACGATATAAACAGTTGATTAAAAAATCGAAATTTAAAGCTGTGAAATGAGCAGAAAACGTTCTAAATTAAGGTTTATTTAGAATTGATAGGGATATAAACATAAAATTCGAAACATTTATTACTGTTAAGACATAAATGCTCTTACAAAATAGTTTTTACAAAAATGCATGGTGGGTATTTGTAAGATTTAAGTGGTCACTAAGGACGATTTCTAAAAAAATTCGAAATTTCTGAAATTGTTAGGATTAAAAACTTAAAATTTGACATAGCTGTTACTTTAGAGACATAAGTGGACTCACAAAACAGTTTCTAAAAATTTAAATATTTTAAAGAGTGCAGGAAGAAAAAAAGTTCTAAAATTGCGATTTCTGTAATATAGTTGCTCTTGAAGCTTGGATAACTGGTAGCTTCGGATTTGTCATCGTGGTTACTTTTCAGACATAAATGCTTGACTAAGAAGGGTTTCCAGAAATCCGAAATTTCAAATAAAAAATGAAATGAATAGAAAACCTTCAAAATATTTTCTAAATTACGGGAGACCATGGCTAGTTGGCTACATAGGTAAGTAGGCAAAGTCCTCGTAATCCGCCTGTTTGTGGATAGATGGCGCAACTAGTCACAGAGTACCTTTCTTCTTGCTATCTACAATCCTCATTATAGTTTTACATCGTTACACACGTGCAGTGGACATTTATTACGATTTTCCTGTTTTTTGCATTGATAAGCAATTTTTTGTTGCTTCATTCTTTTTCTAATTTCAAATACTTATCTTAATAATTGCGATTTAACTTGCGTAGTTTTTCATAGTGTATGATTAACTCTACCTACCTCATATGTGATTTACTTGGATTGTTTAGAAGATTACGTCTCCCAATTTGTAAAGAAATTTATTAATGGGAAAGTAGGAGCAATGAACACGGGGCAAGTTGGTTCCGTGCACCAACTAACCGCATTACATTGTTTCGTTATATTTTCTGCTATTTTATCCCGTTTGATGAATTAATTATTCTTTTTACAGAAAACATGAGTAAATACCAAACAGAACAAGCTAAAAAACAGACGAATGTTATAAGAAATATTGCGGATGCCGTATTAATTAACGGATAAATAACAAATTGCTAAAGCTTTTAACTTTACTTCGAGAAGACTGATCTGATATTGCCAAATTATGAAGAATGAAGTTTAATCGAGTTACGGTGTTCATAATTCACCTACGAAAGTCTGAAAGTTGGATGTACAAAAATATCCAGCATCAACTTTTTCGGTTATATATAAAGGAGTGACTGGACAACTGGGCACCTATGATTTGAGCTTAGGATGTTGGATCATTAAATTCTTGGGATGTTAGACTATTGTCTGGGTGTGCTAGTAGCTTGAAAAACAGTAAATACAGAGAGAAGTGGCTGCATCGCAAGCTTTGTTGACACGAGGCCTGTTCAAACGTAGGTATTGGATTTTATATTTGTGATAACTGTAACTGCTATCATGATATCGATTAGGATAAGAGTTTTATTATTCATTCAGTTTTATTATTTTTTATATTCATTATTTTTATGTCTGTATTATAATTTAGAATTTACACTGTACGGAGATAATTCCTTCGTTTAAACTTGCTGGTAATAATAAAATTGATTTCGCTTAACTGAGTGTCTTATTTAAGTTTCATTTATTTTTTTATAAAGTGTGTGCCAACTTACCCCATAAGTATAGGCACTTGTCCCATGGCGAGGTAGGTTGGCACATATTTTTTCCATTACTTCAGACATCCGCTAAACATAAACTACAAAAGCTACAAACTCAAGGCACCTGGTATTTACATTCAAATGTCTGTGCTTTAAAAGTGCAGTTAAATTTTGTAAAACTTAAACAAAAACTTAATAAACATCAATAACTAAACACAGCGCCTGCTACCCTCGGTCTCCCCCCTAACATTTATTTTAAATTAATTTTTCTCCATTAATCATTCTTCTCATTAATTTAAGTCTCCAATTTGCCTAATGCAGTATAAAAGTGGAGTTTACTCAAAATGTGCGTTAATTAGTAATTTTTGAATTATCCGCAGTAGTATAAGTATAGTTTGTTCGAATAAAAGTACACCTGCAAATATCACTTTGCATGTTTCAACAATTACGCGAACAAAGCCGTGGGTTTTACTAGTGTTTCATAATTTTTTAATGCGCTTGTATGCAAAATAACTAAATTTCATTATTGCAGACAGCAATTTATTACTGATGTTTTACTTTAAATTAAACTGTATTTAAATAATATATCATGTTTTACAGACATTATTCATAACAATTTGTATGCATACAGTACATGAAACCACCATTATTGTTTTTGATTTTTAGGTAGATTTCGTATGAAATACTACCTATTACATTCTCCCATGTTGGAATTTCTGAAATTTTTTGCAGATCTACACCGATCATGACCCCTAGCACCCAAAACCATCCTCAGTAAAAAACTTTATATATATACAGGGTTAGCGAAATTAAACTTCCGCTACTCAAAGGGCCCTGGAGGCCGTTCTACTTGTCCGAAGAGAAAAATATTTGGACAACAAACACTTCGGAGGATGCGCTCGAGATTTCCGAAATAAAAAAAAATAGTTTAAAAAATCGTCACTAGATGGCGCTACGAATTAGCGTGTGAAGATAAGACAAACTGAGATCCCGAAACTTTAAAGGACCAGTGGTCTTACACAAAAGGAACACAATAAGCACAATAAGTGGGCACAGAATTTCCATGGCCAGGAATCATCAACCGCCATTCTCGCGAGAAATTGTAGCGTGAATGTTTTGCGGGTGTCCGGATCTTGTCGTTCCAATTGCTGAACCGCTTGAATCTTATACGGGTAGAAGATCAGAATTCTAAGCATTGTCGGACACTGGAGTAGGGCATATCAATGGTACGTGAAATCGTCGGGACACTGACAGTTTCATGAGTGAATGAGTGCTTGCTTCCATGACCGCTATAGCAATATCCTCTACAACGGCGGTGGTACACTTTTACTTCCACTTCCCGGCAAATCGCCTAACTGTCCTGTTCGCTCGAATTTCACCACCATGTCTATAGGAGCACGCTCCGATATCGGCCCACGTCGTTGTTTCTTGAGACGGCGGAACTCTCTCACAACTGCCTCTGTATTCTCACCGTTGCGGTAGTACAGTTTGACTAGCATTGCTCTCTCCGGCAACGTCGGCATTTTGGATTGGGGTACGAGCTTCTTCCTTTTATCGTGCGTGACATTTGCATGTGTTGCTGTAATGTGCTGCCCCGCTGCGCCATCTGGAGGCGATTTTTTAAACTAATTTTTTTTATCTCGGAAATCTCGAGCGCATCCTCCGAAGTGTCTGTTGTCCAAATATTTTTCTCTTCGGAGCAGTAGAACGGCCTACAGGGCCCTTTGAGTAGCGGAAGTTTAATTTCGCTAACCCTGTATATATATATATATATATCACTTTCTTCTGGACATGATAACTTCCACAATTCTGCACAAATCTCTCAAATCTCTTCCAAAGTGATATATAAAATCAAGGGGCATAAAATCTCGGTCAAGTTCGTTAATTCGCAAAATCGGACCAAGGGAATGGAAATAGGAAGGGATTTCGTGAAAACCGAAAAAAGCCCATAATTTCTTAATTTTTGTACATATCAAATTAGTTTAAATTTTTATTACTTCTAAAAATAGAGCCAAAAATTTCTGAATCACAGATTTTTGATAAAATTAAAAATGGGCTCAAGGGGCGCAAAAATAGGGTATTTGGGAGAAAAAAATTCATAACTTCGTCAATTCTCCAGATATCAAATCCAATTCATTTTATTATAAATCTCCTTAATATTATCTACAAACTTTTATATTCACAAGTTTTTGATAGGACCAATCCGTATCGAAAAAAAAAATTAAAAACGAAAATAAAAAGGGGGTTGAATAAGAAAAAAATTCATAACTCCGTCAATTCACAAGATATAAAATCTCCATGAATTTATCATATATCTTTTTAATATTTTCTACAACATTTATATAGACAAGTTTTTGATAGGACCAATTCTTACAGCAAAAACAAGTTAAAAATACATAGCGGTTGAAGAAAAAAATCATCTTATAAAGGATGTATTCAAATCCTAACTGCTTATTTTCTTACTCATTTTTAAATTCATTTTTGCTCTCAGACGCATCCAATTGATAGATTCTCTTATTCAAAAACTATATAATGTGCCATAATGATCGTTTTTTTTTATATAGGCAGAATGTATTTCAAAAAATGATGTCAAAGTGGGCATTTTGAAAAGAATTTGCCGAAGCGATTGTGTTAGAAACGAAAAATATTGTCCTACTGAGAAAATAATTGTTTATAAATCAAGTTTTAATTAATTGAACGAAAAATAAAAACACAGGTCACTTATAAATCGCTTGAAAAATGACGTCCGCAAGTTTCAGATTTTGTCTATTAAAAATGAATCTGAAAATGTGCCAGAAAATTTCGAGTTGTTGAGCAAGGAAGAGTATTTTTTTTCATACCGCCTTAAGATGATTCTGATAAAACCAGCTATTATATAAAAATGAAATAAAAACTCGTCAAAAGCGACCAGATAAAATTGTTAAAGTGGATTTATCTCAAATCATGATTTAGTTTTTGTTGGTGAAATTAATATACTTAACTTCGAAATCTACCTCCGCCTATAGGCCCGACCGGCAGGGATTTTTGTTTAAGGGGATGAGGGACATTAAAAACCTTAAAAATCAATTGTTTATTTTTTGTAAATTTCACTTTAAATATTATTAAAGGGTACATTATATGCATTATGGTATGCATTTATCACAAAAAAAAATGAAAAAAAATATTTTTGAGAAAAAAAAATGGAGTTTTACGCGTCGTCTTAGAAATCTTCGAAATGCCCCCTGCGCGTTCCATATAAATGAAAATATCGAATTTTTTTTTTTATATAAAAGTTTGGTTTATATATATAAATAAAACTGTGCATCGAATTGTATATATCTGAATATAAAGGGAAAAAAATTTTAAATTTTAAAAAAATTTCGAAAAAATTTTTATACAAACATGTCATGTGCAGCATTCAAAATTGCAGCAATTTTGGACTTTTCTTTCCTTTGCCAGAAAATTTCATTCACAAAAGAATATGAAATTTTTATCGGAAGTCATAAATCAGCATTATACCGAAAGTTTTCAAACTTATTTGAAACTTTTCACTCCTTTTTCATACTGATACTGGTATTTATAATGGTACTGGTATTTATAGCCAAATGTCTGTGCTTTAAATTGCAGTTACATTTTGTAAAACTTAAACAAAAACTTAAAAAACATCAATAACTAAAAACGGCACCTAGTATCGCCGGTCTCCCCTACCATTTATTTTGAATTAGTTTTCTTCATTAATCATTCTTCTGATTAATTTAAGTCTCCAGTTTGCCTAATGCAGTATAAAAGTGAATTTTACTCAAAATGTGCGTTGATTAGTAATTTTTGAACTATCCGCAGTAGTATAAGTATAGTTTGTTCGAATAAAAGTACACTTGCAAATACCACTTTGCATATTTCAACAATTACGCGAGCAAAGCCTTGGATTTTATTAGTGTTTCATAATTTTTTAATGCACTTGTATGCAAAATAACTAAATTTCATTATTGCAGACAGCAATGTATTACTAATGTTTTACTTTAAATTAAACTATATTTAAATATATAACATGCTTTACAGACATTATCCATAACAATTTGTATGCATACAGCACGTGAAACCACCATTATTGTTTTTGATTTTTGTTTAAAATATTCTTATATCCCTAATAGGATTTCTGTTTTACTATAAGCGAAATTTGAAACAAAATATCTTTATTATAATTTGAAACTTCAAGATCATATGAATTTTATAAACGAATCATTATCTTAATATTTATTCCAATGTAATTTACATTTCTACAAACATGTCATGTGCAGCATCCAAAATTGCAGCAATTTTGGACTTTTCTTTCCTTTGCAAGTAAATCTATTCGCAAAAGAATATGAAATTTTTATCGGAAGTCATAAAGCAGCATTATACCGAAAGTTTTCAAACTTATTTGAAACTTTCCTCTACTTTTGCTGAATTTTAAGATTATAATGACAGTCATATTTCATGAAGTCTCAGAAATTTCCCTGGATTTAAAAGTATTTGCCGTAAAAGAACAATGAGACGATATGAAAAGAAATATAATGACTTGATGAGAAGAATAAGGAAGTACTTTCAGTTTACCTTATCTTCTCTATTATTACAAATACTGGCATGCAAAGTAGAATTTTCGAAAATGCACTATCTGCATAATTTTATTTGTTATCACTTAAGAACTAAATCTGAAGAAAGTTTTCTTTTTTCGAATTTAGTAATATTCAATAATAATGCTCAATACAAAAGAGCATAGTCTATATTTTATTTTTACTTTATTTTATTGTATTTTATTTTATTTTTGTTTTGTTTAATGTATTTTTTAAAAAACTTTTCAAAGCATTCACTTTTCTTCCGAGAACAAATAAGGAAATCTTATAGTAACATAGTTCTTTCTTTTTTTTAGATTCTCATTCGGAACTAGGAAATTTTATATATGGTGCTCGACTTACACTGAATAAACTGTGTAAAAGGTGTATCCTTGCTCAGAATACACGGTAACTGTCCAAAGCGGCATACCTCTATAAAACACAGTTTTCAAGAGAAATGCAAAAGAAAAATCTATGACGTCACATCCGGATCGCCGTAAATAAGCTTTATTACACCTCGTATAACTTCAAAACTGATGGTAAATAAACAATTAAATTTAAAAAATCAAAAAACACGACTGCATAAAAAGCGAACTAATTAATTATTTATCATCAATGTGAAACTATTTTTTTCAATTCCTACTATTAGCTCACACTCTCGCTATATATATCTTGTTCAAATTTTCAATCGTTAATAAAATACTTATTATTCATCCAATCAAGCTCAAATAAATTATTTTTAACTTGTAGTGGATGACACTTGATGTAAATCCAGTTTTTTCAAATATTAATTCATTAATTAAATTAAATTAATTAATTTTTAATAATCGAGAGAGCCCTCTTCTTGATCAAGGCATTTTAAGACGTACTCAACAGGAAAGAAGAATGGGAGAAAAATCATTCTCTTATTGACCTAAGTAGGAATTGACTTAAAATATTTTTTTTTTATATTACATGTTTATATTACTTACCTACTTTTTTTATTTACTTGTATTGATGACTTTAAATTTGTGTTTAATTGTTAGTTCCTATCTATAAACACTGTTTTGATGAGGTCTATAGATGTCTATGATGGTTAGAGTTGTAGTAAAGCTAGAGATTCACAATATTAACACAACTTCCAGGTTGTATAATATTTTAACGGAGCTTCTGACTGTAAAATAGTCAATGAAACATCGTCTTCATTTTGAAAGACCTTTCCAATGATATGCCACTCAATAGGGTGCGTAAATTTTTTTTCGTCTCTACCACCATTTTGTATTTTATGGCCGTCATTTTGAATTTATACAAACAAAACCTAGCCTATAACCATCGGGGCTTTAAAACGAATTGATAGAGATCTCGTTCATTAAAATCCATCCAGACGTTGGGATGTTTCCAGGGTAAAAAGAAATCCACATACGCAGATACGCGTAAAACACATAACCCTTCTTTTCAGTCGGGTAAAAAAGATTTACGAAAAATAAAGAATTTTAAAACATACAAATTTTATCCCATAAGCTTGCAAAGGGAAACAATTTAAATAAGTATGAAAGTAAAAGTAGTTTTTCAAACTGTACTTTTTTATTATCAATCAAGCAACATTTATCTCGAAAATTACGCCTAATTCGTGACTGCAATTCATAATTTCTCCAAACACTTTCCATTACAATACATTAATTTGGCGTACACACACACACACCGATTATGGAAAATTCACATATGCAAATAAACCTCTTCGATTTAACGTGAATCCAGGTGAAATACGCCCCACCAGTGGCTGAGAGGTTCTGCTCCCGAAGCTGGTAGACAGGTGGTGTTGGGTTCGAACCCAATCGCGCCCGTCGGCCTAATCGTTCGGAGTTTTCGTTGTTTTCTTCGAGCCATGGATTTCCATGCGTAAATACGGATTAGGTTCCCTTAGAAAGACTCCCACGGAGGGCACTCCTCCTCGGGCCTATATCCCTAGCGTAGATAATCGGCCGTCAAAAATCAGCCAACCAACCAACCAACCAGGTGAAATACATAGCAGTCTAATGATTATGAAGCGTAAAATAAAGTGGCATTTTTTTTATCTCGGTAGAAAGAGTCTAAGTTTCTCAAGGAGTTTTACAGTACTTGAAAAAGAATTTTGAAAAATAATTGAATTTTTAGGGATGCACTGTAATGAGAAATATTTTATTAGATTCTGAACTCTTTGCACGGTCAGTGTTAGTAAAATAAAGAAGCAGTGGTATATCCCTTACATATCCACACTTTCTATTTGAGGTCCTTTATAGAATTACAGGATATCAGAACTCGTGTCTTTCTGCCTTATTTGTACAATGACACTTTAAAACAATATTAATTGTAACTTTCGCATATTTCCGACAGTGAATGAGTATAAATGACAGATTTGCTATTTGAGCAGATTTTCAGCTACATGAAAATCACGAAACGTTGCTACGAGGGTGTGCTTAACCCGTTCGGGAACATGGGTGCATATGTGCACCCTTAAACAATGCTTAAAACGCTTGAGTTTGGTACCAGTAAAAAAGAAATGTAAAATTTATTTCATTTAATTACGGCATTTTCGTAATTTATAGCTTAAGTCAAATAATTAGCAAAAAGAGATGCCAAACGAATAAAATTCGTGTAAAAGATGTCGGTCCTTAACCGGTTAAGATTAATTCTTATTTCTATGTAAAAAGAGATTTTTTTAATTTAAAAATTTATCTTGAAACAATTTTAAATTGTTATTTACAATTTTCTACTGCCTACTTTCGGTATGGGGCTCGAGATCAGATTTCAAATAGTCTAACTCGAATTCCATAGAAAGAACTCGAACTAATCTCTCGTAGATACATGTGTAGAGAAAGAAATATCTGTAATTGTGTATTATAATGGCATTAAAAAAATAAATCATTCGAGACAACAGCAATTATAGCTTAAGGTCTCAAATCAAAATCTAGTAGAGTTTTATATATATGTCACATTTTAACGAAAAGACAGTATTCACTGAAATTAACTTTATTAAGTTTTATTTAAATAATCAAAAAGGTGGCAATCAATTTCCATAGCTGCTTACAGTTTAGACTTCAGATACCAAGTGGCGTAGAGGTATATCTCTGAAATTGCTCATCTCCTAGGGTTACCAGTTAAAAAGGGCCATGTGTTTCTATTAATTTAACGATAAAATGGATTAGTTGGCTACCCCGCCAAACCCGTGATTATCAGTCATTGGGCCCGTATCCAAATTGAGGGACGATTCATTACAAAAACTAATCAATAGGTCCAATCTTTATAATTTTCTTACAATTTCCCCCCTTTCCAGACAAGTCCCCGGGGATGGGCCGGCTTCCATACACGAGGGTCGCCTGGAAAGTATAAAGCATTCTTTATTAAAGGGATGTTAAAATTTTGGAAGTGAATTACTTTTAATCGAGCTGCCTGGAGATGAGTTATTTCTTTCGTATAGTTAACATGTGATATCACAACAATAATAAAAATAGTAAAAATAATACAAATAATAAGAATAATACCACTAAAATTTTCAATACCATAAACAATTGAACATGATAAAAACAGTTATATTAATAAATGCAAGACACTGGTAATATTATATGCCAAATAAAATAATCAAAATAGGAAATATATTCTAGAATTGCTAAGTCCAACATTACATATAAAATACAAACTTGAATGAAAATGTCTTGACTTCATTCAGTAGAGTGTAGACTCTCAAAATACAATTATACTATACTCATAAAGATGTAAATTCAACTATCAAATATCATCCAATAACAGTTCATATGATATCTGATACTTTACATAGATGGTGTTAACTTAAATTGATCGTTGGGCAAAAAGTACCTTAGTTTGGAGGCATGTATTACTTCATAGTCCTTCTTTGTCAACCAGTTAGGTTTATTTATTTTAAAACTTACATTAGACAACTTTTCAATAATTTGATATGGACCAGAAAAAGGCGGGCTTAACTTCCTGGTGTTCGGATAATGAAATTCTTCTGCAATTACGAGATCACCAGGTTTGAAAGGTGCTTCCACAAATTTTAGGTCATATCTGACTTTGTTTTTTAAATGGTGCTCACCAGTTCTTTGGAAAGCCTCTTTCCTGGCTTCCTCAACCGTAGGGTAATAGTTTTCATTGCCTAATACTGATGGATAAGGAAATTGGCCAAACATTAAGTATGCCGGGGGGTATTTGGTTACTGAATGCGGTGTATTATTGTACTCGTTAATCACATCCTCCAGAATTTTGGGCCATGGAATGTTTGAAGGTGTAGCATTGATTTTAAGTCTTAGTCGAGTGCAAATGGACTGATTTACGCGTTCATTTTTCCCATTACACTGGGGCCTGTGAGCTGAAGTAAGTAATTTTTTTACATTATGTTTATGTACCCATTTACGCAGTTTAGACGCTGTAAAAGCAGGGTTTCTGTCCGTTAAAATTTTCTTGGGAAGTTGAATGCTAAAAATCTGTTTTAGAATATTAATATAAACTTCTGTTGTAACATTTTTAGAGGTAAAACCCCAAACATAACGAGTAGCGTGATCAATAGCTAAGTGCATGTATTTTTTTGTTGAATTGTAATAATTGAAGCCCCCTACTGTGTCTAATGATATTATATCAAAGGGTTGTTCTGCAGGAGGTAAGGCTTCAAGAAGGCCAAATTTAGGTTGGTGGGATTTCTTGTTTAGTTGGCAGACTTCACAATGTTTGACAAATTGCGTAATATCTTGTGTCATGCTGCTCCAGTAGTACTGTGGTGAAATTAAATTTAGCATTTTTTGAATTCCTGGATGGCCAAATTGATTATGGGTTGTTATTAATAATTTTTCTCTTAAGGAGAAAGGTACGACAATTTTTTGAAAACCCTTTTTGTGAATTACCAAAATGTCATTAAATTTTTGAAATTTAGGTCCTGTTACATTATCTAACTCTTGGTGTTCTTTAATTTCATCTAAGGTTAATAAATGAATGTGGGGATTTACGTTTGATAAAATGGGATTTCTTGAGAGCATGTCGGCTTCAAAATTTGTAGACCCTTTATTGTATTTTACGGTATAATCGTACATGCTTAATTTTAGTGACCATCTGAATAATCTACCGGTTAAATGTTTTATCTTTTTAAGCCATACTAAAGCAGCATGATCGGTATGTATTGTGAAAGGTTTTCCATGAAGATAATAATGGAATTTGTCAAGAGCATCGATTATGGCTAGACACTCCAATTCTGTGATAGCGTAATTTCGCTCGTAGGGCCTTAGTTGCCTTGAGTGGAATGCAATGGGATGTAAATCTCCATTTTCATCCATTTGTTTCAATACAGCACCTAAAGCTTCCTTCGAGGCATCAGTAAAAACATGGCATGGGAGATTAGGATTAAATAATCTCAAAATAGGTCTAGAAATTAATGCATTTTTAAGTAGTTCAAATGATTGCTGACAGATTTCTGACCATTCCCACGGAGTGTCCTTCTTTAATAATTTATTTAGAGGGGCTCTAATTTTAGCATACTTGTCAATGAATTTATGGTATACGTTTATGGATCCGAGGAATCTTTGTAATTCTTTAACATTTTTTGAAGGAATTAAATTTTTAATGGTTTCGGTATTAGCATTGTCTGGTTTTATTTGGCCATTACTAATTTCATAGCCAAGGAAGTCAATTTGAGATTTGGCAAAATTACATTTGGAAAGTTTTAGTTTTAGATTTTCTTGACGGCAAATATTGAATATAGTTTTAAGGTGAACCAAATGCTCGGCATAGGAGTCCGAATAAACTATAAAGTCATCGAAATAATTGGTAACGAAGTTGACCTTATGTTTATTTAGGATCCTTCTGAGAGCTCTTGCGAATTGAGCCGGAGCATTTTTGTATCCGAATGGGAGGACCAACCACTCGTAAAGTCCCTGATTGGTTACAAAGGCAAGTTTTTCTGTGTCTGAAGGATGGAGGGGGACGTGCCAGTAGCCAGAGGCTAAATCTAGCGTGGAAAAATATTTGGCATTGACAAGTCTGTCTAAAAGCCAGTCTATTCGCGGCAAAGGCTCTGAATCTGTCTTCGTAATGGCATTGATTTTCCTGTAATCAATACAAAGACGCGTTTTACCTTCTCCTTTTTTATGTGCCATTGTCACGGGAGAGGAATAGGGGCTACAGGATTCCTTAATGAGTTTAGCATCCAGCAACTCCTGTACTTGTTTTTGAATTTCTGCATTATCTTTAGGTGATGTACGGTAAGGCCTAAGCGAGATAGGAAGTTCCGAGGTGAGGGTTACTCGCTGGGGTTCCCATCTGACTCTACCTACGTCGTACCGATTGCGTGCAAAAATATCTTTGAAGTCGCTCAGAAGCCCTTCCAATTGTAGGTTCTCTTCAGTAGTATAATGATTAAAAGTTATATCATCATAATCCGAGAGAGTTTGAGTATCAAGGCAACAATGTCCCTCTTGAGACAAACTTGCTTGATTTGATTTGGAAGGAAAACTAAGCGGCTTCTGGCAATTCATATCACCTGTTAACGTTAAGGTGTGGTTGAATGAACTTTCATGAGAAATTTGACCGGAAACGTTTTGGTCATTCATAATGATGACTCCATCTTGAGTCAGAGTATTTGAGCAAAAATCCATCGAGATATGGAATTTTTGTAATTCTGGGGTTCCCAGTATCGCATATGGCAAGTAAGACCTTACTAGATATAAGGAGCTATTTTGCCTGATATTCCCTATTTGGAGGGGTACTTGAACTTTTTCGGAAATCTGGACCTGTCCCTGGGTTTGGTTAACATTAAGAGGATGGCAACTTTGAATAGACGTCATATCCAAAGCTGTAGCTAGATTTTCTGGAATGAGGGACAGAGTACTTCCGCTATCCAATAAAAAGGGTATTTGAACCTCATTATGACAAGTGTTTGGGTTTCTACGGTTTTCGTAATTTTTGCATTTGAGGTACCCGGGCACAATAAACCGTCATAAAGAATTCATGTGTATTCCTTGATCAGGGGAATACCCATGGGCGTTTAGGGGTTGAGTCTCATTACTGTGGGTTGCTAAGTTGGATGAAATTGTTGCTCCTGCATTTCCCTGAACATCATATTTATGTAGTAATGTATGATGCTTTCGTTGGCAATTTTTACAACTCATCTTGGATGCACATTTACTTGCAAAATGGCCACCACGCAAACAATTTATACACAACTTATTCAATTGGATGGTTCTCCATCTGCTATCTACAGGCATAGTTATTAATTTTCTGCAAGTGTGGGTGGCATGCGAATCAAAGCAAACACCGCATTTAGTATTTTCTAAATTTTTGTGGCCTTTCGATCTATCGGAAGAATCTCTGACATAAGTTATATTTCTTACATCTGTTTTAGTTGGGTTCTCTAAAGTTAACAAGCTTTTAGCTTGAATCTCTAAAAATTTTAGAAATTCCGTGAGATTAGGCATATTATTATGGGTAAGGGATAGTTCCCATCGCTCTTTGAGATTATCGCTTAATTTTTGAACTATGGTATAAATTATCATGTTATCCACTAAAGCATTTTGAGTAAGTTTTAAAGAATCTAGAATTCGAAGTGATTCATTGCAGGTATCTATTATATCGAAAATAGCTTTAGAGGAAGTGGAACAATTTTTCATATTTTTTAAATTGTATAACTTGCCTATTTGTGCTATGGCCAAATCCCTAATCTTATCGTAGCGAGCGCAAAGGGTGTCCCATGCATTTTTATAATTGACCTCCAAAAGAGGAAATCCGGAAATCAATTTATGGGCAGGACCCTTTACACTAGCTAAGAGATATTGCAATTTAGAAACGGCTCCCAAATCTGGATTTCGATCTATAGTTGTGGTAAAAATCTCCTTAAAAGAGAGCCACTGATCAGCTTCTCCGTAAAAGTCTTTTAATTCAAATTTGGGAAGATTGACTGTTTTTTCAAAAACATTACTTGTATTTTTATTGTTATTCTCTGAACCACCCTCGTTAATGCTTAAACTCTTAGTTAATTTATTACGTGATGTATTTATTGCGATAGTTAACGCATCCAATTTAAAGGCAATTTCATTGTATTCCTCAATTATAGCTTCCGTTTCTGTTGTATCGCTCTCAAGAACGGCGTTTTCCTGATTTTTACCTAATTCTGTACTAATATCTTGCACCTGACCATGATACAAATCTAACTCTTCTAGAGTTATCGTCTGATCATCAATTTTGGGATTTATGATGTTTTTTATACGGGTAATTTTTGCTTTGAGAACAGTTTTTTGTTTCTTAATATTTTCCATTTTGAATTAATTTTAAGATAACTTTTTAATAATCTAAATATTATAACACTCTTAATATCCGTCAAAATGTTTAAACATTCTCAACATAATATAAGCATGTGCATAAAATTGATAAAAAGAATAAAATAGTTAAAAATAATTAAAGAAATAAATATAGAAAATATGAATCATTTTTTTTTTCAATTCAAAAGATTGCAATGCTTTAAAACCATGGTTTTCATAAATACCAAAAATGAAAACATCACTGGAGATATACTACTTATTAAATCACTTACCTTAAATTATGTAATCAGAATAAAAATAAAAAATAATATGGATAATAATATTATATAAAAATAAATAACACTAGGGTACCCCATGAGCTCATACAGACACACCAAAATAAAAGGAAAAAACATTCCGCAAAAACGGAGAAGGAAAAAAAAAATATATCTCTGTATTAAAGAACTGTAGTGCGCACTTATCATGAAATAAAAAGCAATGACAGCAACGATGCTATCTTTCACTGCATGAAATTTACTTTAAGAGATGCTCTGAAGAAAATCACTATAAAATCATCAACACAACTGAAGAAGATGAATTCCACTTAGAGATTGCAGTTTTCATGTTGTGAAACTTTCACTGCACCGTTGAAACAAAATGCGGATATCACTGCTGCAATACTTGACTTTTAAAACGCAGAATATGTTGAAAATGATCTACATTTTGATCGATTTTAATTAAGATGATATTCTTCAAAATATAGTAGAAGAAATGGGAAGACACTTTCTATAATAGAATTGAAGAGTTAAAAGCACATTTCATACGAATGCTGATATAACTGCTTAATTCTTTGATGAGGCGAACTTCTTGTATTTACACTATTTGAAGGGGCAGAGTGAACACTTTCCCAGCACCCAATTGGGGCCTCTTTGAATGTTCAATCGGAGCTTATTCCGTATCGTGTAGCACCAAGAATTCTTTTTTTTTTCTTTTCTTTACTTCTCATGTTTTCCCGCTGAGCAGGTAGTATAATCCAGACGACTCATAATACTGTCACATTTTAACGAAAAGACAGTATTCACTGAAATTAACTTTATTAAGTTTTATTTAAATAATCAAAAAGGTGGCAATCAATTTCCATAGCTGCTTACAGTTTAGACTTCAGATACCAAGTGGCGTAGAGGTATATCTCTGAAATTGCTCATCTCCTAGGGTTACCAGTTAAAAAGGGCCATGTGTTTCTATTAATTTAACGATAAAATGGATTAGTTGGCTACCCCGCCAAACCCGTGATTATCAGTCATTGGGCCCGTATCCAAATTGAGGGACGATTCATTACAAAAACTAATCAATAGGTCCAATCTTTATAATTTTCTTACATATATATATATATATATATATATATATATAATATTTTTTTAGCAATATGATGATTTTTTGTTCCAGGGAGCAAAACGTACTGGAACCTGCCGCTTAAAGAAGCTTCTAACAAAGAAAAAAGGGGGAAAAAAAAGAGTCCACAAACGGGAATATGATATTTCGTGACCAATGACCTGTGAATTTATCTCTATGCAAAATTTTAGAAAAGGAAGAAATCTACAAGATAAAAAATTCTGTTTCTATGATTTAACCTTCTATACATTGACTTCGGAGTTTACTTTTCTATGCTATCCGTTTATTTAAACAAGTTACAAATACAAATTCAGGAAAAAAACATAATGAAATAGCTGAACATTTACATCATGAAAAGTTCAATAAGTATAATAAATTTTACCGCTATATCCAAAAGTATTTTCGAAGTACCTCTTTAGGGCAATTCCCATCTATATTTAAAAAATGACGGTGAAAGCAGGTGAAAAAACCTTTTATACATACGATTTTCCTCCACATCAATAAAATACACATGAAGTGCATTTGCATCCTTCATGCCATAAAAAGTTGGAATATTAACGGTCAGCAAACATTTTATGCAAATACTAACCGATGACTATATGAATGATTTTAAATATATCCATTACGACGTTTGTAAATACTGTTTGCTATCATTCTTTTGTGTGCTACTCGATGAATTAATATCATTATTGGTATTTACTACTATTAGTAGTAGTAAATGCGATAATTGTGTCGAATTTCTGGTTGCATATATTATGTGCAAATATAAATAAATAAATAAATATGAACTGAAACAAAAACTGAGAATTCTGCAATTCCGTAGCTCATAATACAACCGACCAGTGGTTTTCTAATCGAGACATGTATACATTTCTTTTCTATACATTTCTTTTCTATACTAGTTAACTGACTATTAGTGGTTTTCGAGACTTTAATAATTTATATTAGTAGCCTTTGAACATTAA
Organism: Maratus speciosus; assembly: GCA_963932465.1. Taxonomy (NCBI): domain Eukaryota; kingdom Metazoa; phylum Arthropoda; class Arachnida; order Araneae; family Salticidae; genus Maratus; species Maratus speciosus. The sequence goes on from OZ010792.1 coordinate 309,606,567, forward strand.
AGGTTTAAAACTTCCAGTTTATTCTAATGGAAGGTAGAACTAAAAAAATATCGTAAACAATTTTCTTTTTTAAAACTGTTTCCCTTAAAATGACAAATTCAAACGAAAACATTAACTTTCATTGATTAAAACTAGATCTTTTCATATAAGTTTTGTGACCTTATGTAAAGAAATTGACAGAGAATAAATTTATGATTTTTGAACATAAAAAAAAACGATAACATAAATAACTTATGTTATTTATGTTAACATTTTCACTAACAGATTTATTCAAAAAAATGTTATCTAAAGACGAAATGTTTAGCTTTTTATTTAAATATGAGTATTATATACAAAATTTGCAAACTACCTTAAACGCATATCATTTATTTCAACTTTACTATATAGAAAAAATTCTTAATTGAACAATTCAGTTTTTTTCCTAACACACTATAGGTGTATGATAGTGTTAGGAAAACACATATTGATATATGCATAATTATGAAAAATGCATTTATGATAATCGACATTTATTTTCAAACTTTTTCTCACTTTACTACGACACTAAAGGCCTCTTCTGATAAGCGAGCTTTAAATAATATTTCGCCTGAGGAACGGTTTTTGCTGTTTTTGTTCCATGTGCTATAGAATATGGCTTCGGCTAACGAATGTTTAATCGGATGCGCTCGCTAACGTAAGGATGTACCGTTGTATTTTAATTAGGGGTAAATCACTCTTCATTTTTAACTAAACTAGCTGGATGTGCCAATCACCAAACTTTCTTCTATTCAATACAATTAGTTCAAAAGTTGTTAGAAATGTTAATACTTCATTATTATTAGGTCAATACTACACCAACTTTGACTTTCGTCTTAAATTTCTGCTCTATTCAATTAATCGGAGTGAAAAAGGAGTCAATCGCGATCATGATATTTATTAAAATCAATATATATATATATTTGTTATTCTGTTGCGCATCAGCTTTTTGCGAAAAGTCAGCTTAACAGGATGCGAAGTTCCCGTCGCTTCACGAGTCGCCGATATACAATATAACTCGCTATTACAGTGCCCCCTTCTGTAGGATATTTCAAAATTGAAGAAGGAATTGCTGGCCATAGCCAAAAACACGCACAAAAAATTTGGTTCAGTTCTATACATAACTTCATTCACTTTTCGATGGAAGAACAATGAAGATGGCGCAAAACCCCCTATTATAGAGTCGTAATATTTCGAAATTTTAGGAGGACCTACTGGCCATAGTCTAAAACATACACCAAAAAATTCATAGCAAAAAACATACACACAAAATTTGGTTCAGGTCTTTGCATATCTTCATACACTTTTCGATGGTACAATGACAACACATGGATACACGGAGAGAAAGAGATTATATATAAACATGTTTTGGGGATCCCTGACCCCTGAAACGTATAAATAAGTCGAAAACCGGAAGTCGAGAAAAATTTCGATTACAATACTTTCTTCTATTGAAGACAGAAGAAAGTAAAAATGTGATTCAGGAACGAATTATCTTCGTTAACCAAGATATTACTGTTGTGGCGTAAGCCTTGTATCCACCGTGTAAGAGAATCGACTTGACATTGAATTTTAATATAAAACGACAAGTTTATTTGAAATCAGTAAGTGAATAAGCGGACAAAACTTAACTACGACGCTCGAATTCAAATTCAACTAACTCTGAAAATAACTGATTGGAAATTTACTAATTTAAACTCAACATAAGTCAGAAATACTGGCTATTTATTAATAGAAATGAATTATGAACTGCCACTTTTTTCAGCTTTTATAAATATAAATATTGGATAGTGACGTTTTATGAAACTCGTGAATTGACCTTAGAGAATGATTCTAAATGTAATTATTATACAGGCTCTTAGTGACAAATGATTAACAAATGAAAACACAGAAAATTATAATAGTTATATTAATATATGTAAAATAATAATAATTTCCAATCTTGATATTACATTCATCCATAATACTTTTCCAACCATCTACGTACTTTATAAAGCTATAAGGAAATTTCTTTCGCGAATACAAAATTTTTCCTCTTGGCCATTATTCGAGTTCTTCCTAAGGCACATATTTACAAATGCAGCCCCGCGATTCCAAAAAAACCCGAAGCAATCTTTTCAAAACGGAAACGGAATATAAAGTTGGAAATGGACTGGGTTTTACATAGATGATTCGAAAATATTTAATGGCAAATAATGGGGTATTTTCAAGAAAATGCACCATTGTAACAGGAATTCCTATATTCAGGTAAAGAATAAATTTAAAACATGTAACATAAAAGTTTCAAAATAAAATAGTTTGAAAATTATTGTAAATTACATCTCTTAAATTGCACAGCAATTTTGAGAAACTTTTTACTGTGCAAAGAAGAAGTTAAATATACTTGCATATCACAAAATTGACTTTGTTAGTTCTATACTTTCGGTATTGCTATTTTCAGCTAATACGTATCATGTAATATGTAAAATGTTGTGTAATGTAGTATATAAATTAATTTTTTTGTAACATACTTTCATGTCACATTTGCAATAATGCTTCATTTAATACGAGGGTGTATCAATAGGTTTTGCCCTCGCATAGAAATAATTGAGTGAAATTTATGAAATTGCTACATTTTATGAGTCCTTTTCTATATAGTCAGTATGTGCGCAGTAACACATTTCGGCAAACGGTATTTCAAAGAGAGGGGGAATGTATTCCAAGAGGCGCGATAATAGACCCAAAGAGGGCATTTTTATAACTTTTGCCGACCGTCACGTGTGAAAAAAGTGTGCTGGAAAGGCCTGTGACCGCTTATTTATGTTATGCACCTCCTGAGCCCCACCCCCCAAATTTGCCCTCCGGGGGGGGGGCACTTTTCTAAATTTTTGGACACCATTCATACCCCTAGGGGACAAATTTGGGGGAGGGGCTCGGGAAGTGCATAACATGAAAAGGTGCTCACAGGCATTTCCAACAATATGTCACATGTGGCGATCGGCAAAAGCTAGAAAAATGCCTCCTATGGGTGTGTTATCGTGCCTCCTAGAAAACATCCCCCCTCTCTTTGAAATACCGTTTTAAAAAATGTGTTACTCTGTACACACTAACTTTATAGTAAAGGACTCATAAAATATAGCAATTTCATAAATTTCACACAGTTATTTCTATGTGAGGACAAAAAATTATTGATACACCCTCATATTTCTGTATTAAAGACATATACTATCTAAACTGTAAATAAGACAAATTTTCTTAAGCCCACGAAAATATAATACACAATATGCTATCATAGAAAATCAGTGGCAACAAAAGAAACTTTGTTTTTGTAAATGCGTGTGCGTGAAAGTGCATCTATGTGCGGTTAATCTGACTTTCTGAAATTTGACTGTACCGAAGATGAAAGTCATCCTCACGGTTATTTTGGTGCAGTTGGATGCTAATTAGTTTTATTATGGGTCAGACGACGGTATGAATACGAGAGTGAGAGTCTGAATGAGTAGATTCGGTCGTGTCTTTTCTCTCAAGATAACTTATACCAATGCTTTAGTGCTCCAGAGATTCGAGAGTGTATGTGTCACATGCTATCAGCAAATTGATGTTTGGAGTAATCTGAGCGTGGATTCAGCTAAAAAGTTTGACTTCTTGTAAGGTATTTCATCTTACCATACCAAATCCTTCAGATCCCTTCTGGAACATACATACTTCAACAAAGTATTTTTCGAAGTCCACGGGACTCAATTTACAAGGGGCATTTAACACAGTTTTGATGTGCCATTAATTAGTGTGTTTTCAGCAATAATGTTTTTTGGACGTAGTAGTCTTCTTAGGTACGTTTCTTGAGCAGCCATTTTTCTTATGTAAGTTGATTTTAAATTAGTAAATTTGCATTTACTTACTTTGAGAGTTAATTGAATGTGAATTCAAGCGTCGTAGGAAAGTTCCGCCCGCTCCACTGAAAACCTGCTTCATTTATTGATTTCAAATAAACGTCTAGTTTTATTGAAAAATTCAGCATCATGTCGTTTCTCTTACATAACCAGTACAAGGTTGGTTAACGAAGATAATTTGCTCTAGAATCACTTTCATCAGTCGAAGTCTTCGTTAAGCGAAAAAAGATTTTTCTCGAATTAAAATACAACTCGTCAGCATTATGTTAGCGAGCTCATGGGATTAAACATTCGTTAGCCGAAACAACATTCGTTAGTTGAGTCAAGAAAGATAGCATAAGCAAAAATATTCCTTAATTATCGCTTGTCAGGCGAGGTTTTTACTTTAGTAGTAAAATGGGAATTGAGTTCAAATTAAACGTCGAATATTATAAATTTATTTTTCATAATACTGTTTTGTATTATATTAATATGTGTTTTAATAACACTAGTAGTACACCGTCAAAAATGACGGAATGTTGGTTCATTTTCATAAGACTTCACACAAACAAACAGAATGAAGATTTTATTATTGTATTTTTATTATTTTTATTAGTATTTGTATTGTACAAAACTACATTTTAAAAATGACAAATGATTTCTACAAATACCAATGATGAGGATATTTTTTAATTATATTAATTTCTGGAATAGTTCAACAATTGGACGGAACAAAGAGTTTATTTATTGCAACAATAATAAAAGTTAGCAAAGTGAAACACAATTATTGAAGATTTTACAAAACATTAAAATTAAATATTCAATGCGCTAAAGCTTTTATATATATATATATATATATATATATATATATATATATTATTTTTATTAAAAGAATGAATGTCAGTAATGAATGGCTGAATCTACTGCTTTCCATTAGCGGTGAATCAAGGCACAGATTTAAGAGATTGAGATATTGTATTAGAACTCAGTGGGATCAGAGCAGCGGTTTTACTCATCTATGAAACTTTGCGTTTCGTTTCTAAATATGTATTTGGCGCCATTTATACTCAAATAATATACACATTGGAACTTTTTGTTAATTTTTCTATAGAAAATATGCAGGATTTAATTCAAGATAAATTTTCAAAAGCTTCAATTGCATAAATTTAAAATTTCATTCGGTATAAAATAAACAAAAGTTACCAATTATCATTATTTCTTTCGTAAAGTTTTAATTTAATTTTATCAATTTTTAAGAACTTACCTTATATCCACATGAAATTGTCTTGTATTGTAAATAAAATTTATATTTCTTATCAAATGTAGTTAAAATGTAAGGAATATACAATATCATGTTATGTACTACATATATTATTTATATCAATACCGATAAAATTTAGACATTAACATAATGACATTTAAAAATAACTTTGGAGTGAAAAAAAATTAATTTTTATAAGTGAAAAAATATTTTTTCGTCGTACTAATGCAATCATGATAACATCTTATATTTCAATTACATCTAGGAAATAAACGGTCAAGTGCGAGTATTACTCGCTCACAGAGAGTTTCGTACTATAATATTTGAATTAGTAAGTGTATTATTAAAAAAATACCGTTGCTAAAAGAATACTAAGACTTTATAAAAACTGAAGGGTTGGGTATAGCAGTATATTATACAGGGTGCAAAGGAAAGTCCCTTTAAACTGAAAATACTTGCGAACGGTAAGAGCTACAGCTATATAAAAATCGATCGGGGGGCGATCGGGGCGATCGCCCCCCCCCCCCCCCCCCAAAAAAAAATAATATAAATCCACCGATTATCGCGAATTTCGAAAAATGATCGCTGAAAAAAAATCAATTTCGTCAATCGTTCGCAGGTAAAAGGATCGCAAAAGGAACGCAAATTTCGTCAACGGATCGCGCAAAAAACCCCAATTTCGTCAAAGGATCGCGAAAAAACGCGAATTTCGACAAGGGATCGCGAAAAACGCGAAATTTCGTCAAAGAATCGCGAAAAAACGTGAAATTTCGTCAAAGAAGCGCGAAAAAATGCGAATTTCGTTAAAAAATCGCGTATTTCGTCAAAGGACCACAAAGGAATGCAAATTTCGTCAAAGGATCGCAGATAAAAACGCGAATTTCGTCAAAGGATTGCAGAAAAAACGCAAATTTCACCAAAAAATTGATGAAAAAAACGCTAATTTCGCGAAAAAATCGCGCAAAAAACGCTAATTTTTGTCAACAGACCTCTGAAAAAATACGAATTTCTTCAAAGAATCGCGAAAAAAATACGTGAATTTCGCCAATTAGAACCGGGAGGAGATTCCCTATGCGCGCATCCACGGGAGTGGGGGGGGGGGGGGTCGATCGGGGCAAAGAAGGGAAGAACAAATTTACCAAGTCGGTTTTTAAGAAATCAACACACCATAAGTATTTTAGCTTTTAACTGACTAGGATTAGGACATAATCCTTTTTTGTTCATTCATCAAATACCCCTTGAAATTTACCAATGTGGGTGGCAATAACAGGACATTTTTTACACATTAGTGGCTTTCTTCAGAAAACATTAAGATGATTGCATTTTTCAAAGGACCTTTTTTTTCTTGTTTCTTTCTTTCTTTGGAAATTGCTATGATTCCCATTCTTTTCTCAAGCAATAAAGAACTCCTCAAAAATATCGTTATACAGA